>QEPC01000699.1:836129-857838 GCA_003113815.1 Sphenodon punctatus
CCCCCCCCCCCCCCCGCAGCTATCGAGGCTATAAAATGAATTTACTCTTCTGAGCTTAACAGTACTGTGGTATGTTCCCCACTCCCCTCCTGTGACTATAAAGGATAAACCACCCCGCTGTTAAACTAACCAGAATAGATTTATTTCAGCTCTGAATTCTCCACTAAGGATAAAAATACAAATAAGATTACTGTTTATTGAAAGAGTGGTGAGCAGGCAAATTAAAATCATGCATGCAGCATAAATCATCTATCTATCTATCTATCTATCTATACTAGAACGATTTCTAGTTTGTATTGTTACCCATAAACTGAATGGGCCAAACTTCAAAGATATTTATGTTATTGACACATTGCAGAAATGCGTGCGCATCTTCTGGTCCCATGGCCTGAATCCCAAACCGGATACCTGCACCTTTTATGAGGCGAGTGCAACAGGGACAACAATGCAAAAGCGTTGGAGGCGGATAAATAAATACATAAATAAATAAATAGACTGTACTTTAAAATTAACCTAGTTTTCGAGTTATTACAAGACCTTGTTTGGTTGCTTTTAAAAAAACCCTTTGTGTAGCTGGCATGCTCTTTCACCACCACCCCCCAAACAGGAATGCCCCCAACCCCAAGTATCATCTGTTTTGATCTTTTATCTCCTCCCCCCTCTAAAAATGCCCCCCTTCCCAAAACCCGAGCTTGCAAACAGCCTGGAAGAGCGCAGGTTACACCAACTAAACGCCTATTCAGGGGCTGTTTTAACTTCCCCTGAAGCTTGTATACAGGCAAACAGGCCAACTGTACTGATTGCTCCCCTGTCTGAATAGCAACATGAATTTCTATCTATGGCTACCTGCTAATTTATTCTTCTCTCACCTGGAGATCTGTCTGGGGGTGAAAACAGACATGACGCTAACCACCCTTTAACCACCCTTGGTGGTCATTTATGCATGTTTCAGGGCTGCATAGGGCACCAATACAGCCCCTCCAACATGCATAAATAACCACCAAGGGTGGTTAAAGGGTGGTTAGTGTCATGTCTGTTTTCACCCAGTCTGTCTGTCTGTCTTTCTCTCTTTCAATAAACCCCCCTGCCCAAATCTGTGCCCAGTTTAATGTATTGATTGAATCTACACGCGTGTCTGTTTCGAAATGTTCTTGTCTCGGGGGATGGGGTGGAGAAGGAGGCGAGAGGAGCTAATGCAACTTGTTGCCCATTCAAAAAAACCCCAAACCAAACCAAACGAACAAACACCCCCCCCCGCCCAACTTGCTGAGTCCCGACCCTTTGCCTTTTCCGCCGCTAGGGGATGCACTGGCTCAATGTACTGAACGGAGCGTGTCAGTTCGAATGCTGACAGCCAGCCAATCCCGGAAGACTTTCAGGAGCAGCCGGCGCTTGCTGCTTCCTGATTGGTGCAGAGGGCTCCCTTCACCCCTCCCCGCAGCCCCCCCATTCTCTCGAGCTGCTTATGCAAAGGCCAGTTAAGTTAGGTCTGGGGCAGTTTAGTTGCAGTTGTCAGACCAGATGGGCTATTATGAGACTTAATATTGTTGTCCCCCCCCTCCCCTTGCACGTGGTGGAAATGAAAGTGATCAGATCAGAAGGGGCAACCCGAGAACTCTCCCTTCTACTTGGAAACCCAGAAAGCAGAGCTGCCTTTTTTAGTTTCACAACTTGGAACAAGTTATTTTATTTTTTCAAACAACACCAACAACAACAATCTGCATTCAGAACATTTATTATCTGCTGACGAGAGAGGGGGCAATCATAAAATATCCTTTTCTTTCTCTTTCCCCCTCCCTAGGAGTGTCACTCAAAACTACACACACACACACACACACACACACACTGTCCAACTCCCAGATGCATGTTGTGCGGAGCCGATTAGCTCTTTGATAGGAAAGCTGATTCATAGAAAAATGAAAAGGAAAAAATAAATAAATTGTAAATAGATATTTCCTCCAAATCTCCTAGGGGATCACGGGAATTAAAATCCACAGTCTGGGTCAGGTTTATCTCTGGGGGGGACAAACCCGCAGAGGTGGAGGCGATGGTCTCCAAAATATTAGCAACGCAATAAAAGCAGGGGATGGATTTGCAAGCCCCAGTTACACTTAAGGATGAGCCCCAGGGAAGTTGGGTGGGGAGGAGCTTCAGATTTAGGACGATACCCTTTTAGGTCTTTCCCCCGGCCCGGCCCCCGAGGGATGAGAGGGTTGATCCGGGGGGTGGGTGTAAAGTTGTGGGTTTAGCAGCAGCGCTGGCCCCGCCTTAGCCAAGGACAAGCCCCGCCCCTCCGGGCTGATGAGGACAGTGGCACCTCCTTAAGTTGCGCTCTGATGCCACAGCTGTCTGTGTGCGCTGAGCCGCCTGGCGCCATCCTGCTACTTTCAGAAAGAATGCCTTCCCTGTAAAAAAAAAAAAAAAAAAAGGAAAAGGAAAAAGGGGGGGAACAGAGAGAGAGAGAGAGCGAGAGCGAGAGCGAGCACAATCTGAACTGATCAAGCACTTTCAACTTCTTCCCTCCTGGGTCAGACTCACAACTTCTGCGAGGCGCAAGGTTGGTACTGGATTTCTTTGAAGCCACTTCCCTCCTCATTCCCTCCCCCACCTCTTTTTTTAAAACTTTCTTCTAAAAAAAACCCCCAGCATCATTCCTTAAATAAGAACATCAAGAACAATCGTCCCCCCCCCCCCTTTATTATTTATTTTTTTAATAAAAAAAAAGAAAAAGCTCGTCCATGGCCACCAGGATTGCTGCCCCTCCCCCACTCTTGTTCTTAGGGGGGGGAGGCACCAGGTGAAACTCACCCCCCCCAAAACCCCTGGCGCCTCCCCCCCGCCCCCCCAAAGCCAATTTGCTCCTGCCGGCTGGCTGTTTGCAGACCCGGGCTCTTTCATTTCGCTGTTGCAGGAGAGCAAGTCAAAGAGATGGCCCTCGAGAGAGTGTGGCTGTCTCGGTGCGCTCGAGGAGCCGGAGACCCGGGGGGGATTAGGAGGCGGCCTTAGATCGGGGGTTGGGGAGGTGGGTACTTTCCTCCTCCCCTCCCCCCCCTGTCTAAAAGTCAGGTGCTAAAATGCTCACCCAAGTTTTTTTCTTTCTTTCTTCCCTGCTGTGTGTGTGTGTGTGTGCGCTGTCTCCTTACAGGTGATCGGCGGGGAGCGAGAATCAGCTGCTGCAGAAAGGAGAGGAAGATCAAGCCGAGACCTCCCTTCCTCCTCCTCCTCCTCCTCTTCTATTTTTCACTCTCGGTTTTGTTTTTTCATCTCCTTGGAATCGATTGTTATTACCACCCTTTTTTTTTGAAAAACAAACAAACTTTCTAGACTAGACAGAAACTTCTTTTTTCCCAGCCACCTCCCTCCCGTTGAATATTGGCTGAACATTTTTGTGTGTGTGTGTGGGGGGGAGGGGGTTGGACATTTTATTTTAAAAAAAAGTAAAAAAAAAAAGAGCGAGCGAGAGAGAGACTGGGCAAAGCAGGCGAGAGAAGAGGAAGCGATGGAGGTAACCACGGATCAACCTCGCTGGGTCAGCCACCATCACCCGGCGGTGCTTAATGCTCAGCACCCGGACCCCCACCACCCAGGACTGGGTCACTCCTACATGGACCCCACGCAGTACCCTCTGGCCGAGGAGGTGGATGTACTTTTTAACATCGACGGGCAAGGCAACCACGTTCCTTCTTACTACGGAAACTCAGTGCGGGCTACGGTGCAGCGTTACCCTCCGGCCCACCACGGTGAGTTCCCTCCTCCCCACGCCCCAGATCAGGAGTTTACATTTCTTAATTTCCTCTCCAATCAATCCCCCCCCCCCATCCCCCCGGCTCAGTTTGACAGCTAGGCAAGCTTGGGGCTTTCGCCCCGGATACAGGATGAAGTGATCATAGGGTCCCCCCCCCCCTTTCCCTCCTCTCTGTGTGTTTGATCTTTATAAACTGCTGATTTAAAGCATTAATGCAATAAGGGCAGACAAACCAAGAGAGAAGCCATTAGCAGCTGACAGGGGCAATCTTTGCCGGATTCCAGGAACTTACAGCCTGATCTTTGCATAAAATCCATCCCTGGCTTTTAAAAAATATATTGCTATTATTATTTATTATTATTACTATTATTAACAGTATTATTATTATGAATTATTTATTTCTCTCCCTTTTCCATTCCCCATGGGCCTATTGCTGTAGATATTAAATTAGACTCTCTAAGTGAATATCCTTTCGCTGAGGAGAGAGGGCATCCTATTGATCCTAGCAGGCATCCTAAACGTCCTCAGCGGTCCCACTGGAATGATTGCCAGCTAGAGGACTTTTAAAAACCCAAATAAATAAATAAATAACTTTCTCATAGTAAATACCATATGTATAGATTAAATATATAAATAAAAATATATACATAGAATATAAAATGTATATTTAATAAATGTAGATATAGATAGTTTAATACATTTTAATACATTATAGATATAGCTATTTTAAAAACCATCACCTAGAATTCTTTGTTGAGGTAGACAGTTTGGAAGTCATACATTTCCCCTGTGGCCAGGAGGGGCGGGATATAAATTTGAAATAAATAAAATAAAAAACATGCAAAAGAAAAAAAAATCAAGTTGATAGGATGGGATAGTTGGAAGTAAGTTTCATTTTAAAATATTATATTTTAAAAGTGTGAAAATAGAGTCTCACTCTCTCCTCACACTTAGTGGGGAGACAACCCCCCCCCCCCAATCCTGTACCTATTAGATCATGTGCAATGTACAGCCCGGCTGGGGTGATAAATGCTCACGGGAGGGAGAAATAATTGATAGTATTTTCCAAATCGGCCCATCGATCGGTTCCACTTTTCTGTCAATTTCTGTCCCCAAGGGCCACCCTGAGCTCTCTTACAAGGTATCTCTTTAGGCAGACGCTCTGTTTATTTTTTCCTAAATGATATGCCAGGATTTACCTCCCCCAACCAGTCATGTTTAAAGAAAATCGCCCCACAGCTTCCAGACATGAATCTTTTCCTCCTCTCTCCTCTCCCTTTGAAAGAATAAACGAGATGATCCAAACTGGAGCTTTGGCGATTTCTTGCAAAATAGAAGAAATCCAAACTTCTTGAACGGTGTAGCCAGATATTTCTGAGTCCCGAGGCTTGCAGTAAACTCGAAATACTAATACAAATACTAATAAAAATAATAAAATAAATCCTCCCTTCAAAAGAGGGGGGGGGGGCAGTCAGTAGAATTATAGCCTCTCCTTGCTGAATTGAAGCTCTCTGTTCTGCTATTCGAATTCTTAATACAATTACCACTAAGTGGAAACGCGGGCTTTTATGGTCTGAGTTAAATATTATTTACTCTTCCTGCTTAGATAACGCAGGTTGACCCAATAAGGCATCCCACTTCCCCTCAGAAATACCTACAAGCTGTATTGTTCCCTTAATAGCCAACCTGCTGAATAAGGAGGCAATCTTTGTCCACCTCACTCTGAAACCTGTTACTATCCAGAGGACTATAGCAATATAGATATATATTCCTCGGCTATATCCACTTATAGATAACTACACACATCAAGGTGGATCTATCTATCTATCTATCTATCTATCTTGATGTGTGTAGTTATCTATAAGTAGATATATCGGAGTATTTGTAGATAGCACTACATCTCTATGGAAATACCAGAGTATCAATACGGAACAATAGATCTGTATAGATATATCAGAGTAGCTCTCTCTCTCTCTAGATATATCAGAGTATCAAAGACGAATTAATAGCTTTCTCTATGTATCAGAATAACAATAGGCAGCTATATATTATCTATAGGTATATTCTTTATCCACCGGAGACTGGAAGAATGAAAAGCCATGATATAAAAGGATTTCATCTCCTTTTTAACACTCAATCTCCTTAAAACCATGAGATGGTCAAAAGGAGTTTACAAACAATCCAATCGAATCCAAGGTTGTATTAGAAAGTAGAAGTGCGTGTATTTTTAAAAGGAAAGTATCCTCGTGTCAGGGAAGAGTGTGAGTGTCGTTTCCTGGGCCCTAAGACTAACATTGGTGAGGGTGAGTGTGCATTGCACTTGGAAAGCTAGGTGAATGAATCACAGCTCAAGCCCCTGTGAGAAAACAGCAAGACCTCCCCCCCCCCCCAATCCCAGTGGTGTGTTTTCCCTAGCCCATTCGATTATTTCTTCTGCCCCCTCCCTTGTCATGGATGGGAAGGGGATGAGGGATGGGAGAAGGAGCCGCCAGCTAGCCAGAATGGATTCTGCTCTTGGGTCTTTGGTCAATTTCACGTGGGATCTCACGTAAGAAGGCGTGCACGATTGATTCGGAAGCAGAATTAATGAGGATTTGTCAGAGAGAGACCTGGTCTCCAGTCCTATCCTATTCTCTCGGCTGCCTCCCAAAACAGCCTTCCCCAAGCCTTTGGGGTCCTGATCCTGCAAATAACCTTAACCACGTGTTTCACTGAGAAAACCTTGACTGGGGGGGGGGGGTTGTCAATAAAAGGGGGCTCTTCGCAGGCGTGGGAAAGCAGAATAGTAAAATGTTAAGGTTGGAAGGGACCTCCAAGGATCATCTAGTCCAGGGGTGCAGTCCGCCCCTCCGCATTGGAGGAGTTATCCTCCATTTTACTGAATCTCCCCTCCCCCCAAGCACCCATCCCTCCAATCCTGGTGACCTAGTTGCTCATCGGAAGGGAATATTTCCAGAAGAAAAAACATTGCAACCTGTTTTTCTTTTAAATGTTTGTTCCCTCCCCACCCCCACCCACTCTGAAATGAGGAGTTGCTCCTCAAGCTACCGCTCTGTCTGAAACCCTGATCTAGCCCCCCCCCTCCCCCAGTTAGGATGGGATTTGAACCTTGATGTCCCAGATCCAGGGGCCACACTGGGTCAGGGCCTTGGCTTCAGATGTTGAGGACCAGAATCTGGCCCATTTCCTAGGGGGATCTTCCTCCCCTTGGATCCAAGGAAGTTTGTGTGGGGAGCGTTGGGCTGGGGGGGTGGGCTGCAAAGGGGGAAATGAATGAGACCCTCTTCCCCATCATTCCCTTAACCCTCTTGCTCTTGCGTTTTCTCCTAGCAGGGAGCCAGGTCTGTCGCCCTCCGCTGCTCCACGGCTCGCTCCCTTGGCTGGACGGGAGCAAAGCTTTGGGGAGTCATCACAGCGCTTCCCCCTGGAACCTGAGCCCTTTCTCCAAGACCTCCATCCACCACGGCTCCCCGGGACCCCTCTCCGTCTACCCGCCGGCTTCCTCCTCTACTTTATCGGCCGGCCACTCCAGCCCCCACCTCTTCACCTTCCCCCCGACCCCTCCCAAAGATGTCTCCCCGGACCCTTCCCTCTCCACCCCGGGCTCCACCGGCTCCAGGCAGGAGGAGAAGGAGTGCATCAAATACCAGGTCTCCCTGGCTGAGACCATGAAGTTGGAGTCTTCTCACCCCCGGAGCAGCATGGCCTCGCTAGGGGGGGCGGCTTCCTCCTCTGCTCATCACCCCATCGGCACCTACCCATCCTACGTCCCCGAATATGGCTCCGGACTCTTTCCGCCCAGCAGCCTTTTAGGGGGGTCCCCTACCGGCTTCGGGTGCAAGTCGAGACCGAAAGCACGTTCCAGTACAGGTAGGGTTCTTGGATTGCTAACCCCATGGGCTGGGGGTGGGGTGGGGGGAGCAGGGGTCCGGGATGGATTGGGGGGTGGGTCATGCCTGTAGGAGACAAAGAGACAGACAGACTGACAGAAGGGTAGAGACACACACTCACACAAACACTGCCTTCATTCCTGGATACTGGGAAACACAACTCTCTTGTCCACATGCACACACAAATACACATTCATATACACCGAGAAACCCAAGAGTGTCTCACACATGCACACACAGATACACACTCCTATACACAACTCTCGCACACATGCACACAGATACACACTCCTATACACAACTGTCTCTCTCACATGCACGCACAGATACACACTCTTATACACAACTGTCTCTCTCACACATGCATCAGATAACATCACCGATACACATTCTCATACACATAGAACTACAACTGTTTCTGGAGCATGCATACACAAATACACAGTGAAACACAACTGTTTCTTGAACATGCATACAGAAATACATACTCAAATGCACAGAAACAGCTGTCTCCCACACATGCATAGGTACACACTCCTATAGACTGAGAAACACAACTCTCATGCACAGAGAAACACAACTATCTGACAAGCATACACAAACACACTTCTATACACAGAAGAAAACAACTCTTTCATTCATTGATACTAATATACAAAGAGAAACAAAACTCTCATACACATCCATACACACTCCTGCATAGGAACCACAACGTTTGCACATACACAGATACACAGAGAAACACAACTCTCTCCAGCGTGGGTTCAGCAACATACATTCCTGAACAAACAACTCTCTCACACACATACGTTCAGAAACATACTCATCCACAGAGAGACACAAGTCTATCACACACACACACACATTCAAAACCATACACTCGTGCACAGAGAAACACAACTCTCCTACACATACACAAACACACTCATATACACAGAGAAAAACGCATTCAGTCTGTCACACTTAAATAGAGAAAACCACACATATAGATTCTCTTTCTTGCAGGAGATCCCAATTGCATAGTCTTTCTTGGTACAGGCACACACACACACACACACACACACACAGACATCGCCCCCAGCAAAAAAGATTTAAGTTTCTAAAGCAAACTGAAGGCAAGGTGGGACTCATTAAATAGGCTTTCAATTTCTGTACAGGGCATTTCCCCCCTCTTTTGTATTTGCCATCATAGGAGAGTAGAACCAGGGCCAAATCAGATTAAAAGCAATCCCCCCTTCCCTACATTGAACTGAAATGACAAACCATTTCTCCACCTAGCCACGTGTGAGATCATATAGATATAGATAGAGAGAAATATTATCTGGAGGGGGAACCCTGCTGCTTTGTTAGAAATAAGGGGAACAATCAGAATTAGCAACTACATTTTTCTTTTAAAAAAATAATCATTATAGATCAAACCCCTATCACCCACCCACCCCAAAGCTGCCAACTCCCTTCAGTTCACAAATGGAACCCACCTGGTTCCATTAAAATTTCTGGAGAGTTGATTTTTTTACAAAATAAAATAAAGATTAAACTCACAAACCCACGCGATGGGGAAACCTGGTTTATTGGTTGAGGTCAGTTCTCTGTACAAAGATCAGATAGGAGTGATCAATCCTTCCCACCCAATAACCCCCCCTTTACTCCAGTCACCTTCCCCCTCTCTCAGACCCCCAAAGCCAGTTTATATTAGCGTTTGAAGAAGCACTGGTGTGTGTGTGTGTGTGTGTAGTTTGTTTAGGCTGCTTTGCTGGGTCTTTTCTTGATCTGGATGCGTGGATTTGGTATTTGAAGAAATATATTCCATGATCACTCAGTGCGGGTGCGTATGAGAGAGAGCGAGTTGGAGAAGGATATGATTAGCCCCAAACTCTTTCTTTTCTCTTTCCTTGGAGGCTGCTGGAGGGGTTGCTTGCCATGAATGAGATCAATTTTCAGGGTTTTTCCAGGGTGACATTTACTCTGACTGTCTAGGCAGGGACTGTCTCTATTTATCTGATATGTTTTAGCTAATCCAATTATTTTCAGACTGCTGCACGCGACAGTTACATTGTTTATCTAGCGCCAGGAACTTTAATAGAGTCCGGATGCGGTTAAGAGTGACAAAAAAACTCAGACCTGCATATTCTGTACATGAAAGCAGACGCGCGAGAGAGATGGGGGTCAGACAATAGAGAAGGGACGGGAGTTTAAATGAATAGGGAATACAAACCTACCAGGGGAAAAAGGGAGTGCGATCCTGAGATGCTTTCCTGCCAGGGGCCCGAGTTTTTGGCTTTATTAAGCAGCCTCCCCTTTCAAGCACCTTTTCAGGAACAGCCTCATTTGCAGCTCAGGAAAGTTGGAGGTGGGGTGGCGTTCGCAGCCACAGCAGTGCCGCAGGATTTGTACGCAAAAAAGTCTTTTCTTTTCTTTCTTTCTTTCTTTCACTGGACTCACCCCTCTAGAAAGACACCTGCGGTTTGAGTAAACCAATAGTGAACACACGTTTTGCTCCGTTGGTCTTCAGTCAAGCTAGATATCGGGGAGAGGGGGAGGAAGGCAGGTGGGTAGAAAAGACTGGAGGTGTTTGAAGACAAAAAGAAAGGAGAAACGGCCGCTGCTTCTGGGGTTTTGCCGGGTGGGGGAGGCTATTGCTGCAGCGTTTTGGAAAAATAAAACCGGTTGCTGTTTGTGGTTAAGGCGAGGGTGCGCTCTCTCTCTCTCTCTGATGCTCGGATTGTAAGGAATAAAACAAATGCAAGCCCCAAAAGGCAAAGAAATAAGCAAACGAAGAGGCAGCCGCAACACTCTCTGCTCTTCACACTAGCAACCTCCGCGGTGCACACTTAGCCGGCCCTCCTCCTCCTCTCCTACAGGTTTTGCAAACCGGTTCTACTCTCCAGCTCTCCCTGCCTGCAGCTCTTTGCAAGGCTCTTGGGCAAGGCGGCCCGGAGCCCTTGCAAAGAGAGAGCCCCTTGCAATCCCATCCGGAGAGGCCTCTTGCAGTTTCCAATCCTTTCCCACTGGGACTCTCCCAAAGTAAACAGCCCCGGGTTACTCCTTGGTCAATGGGCTCGAACAATGCTAGCGAGTCTGGACATTTAGGGAGCAGCAACAGCAGCTAAAACGATGGAAGGGAAACCAGGGAAGGGGGAGGCCGAGATGTTCCAGGCGCACGGTGCGCGTAAAGACGCAGCTCCAAAACACGCTGCAAAAACCCAACCCGAGGGCCCCGAATGACTAGGCTAGTTGACCTGCCGAGCTCTTTGGAGACAGGTTGAGAGGCTACCGGGTCGAGCCCTTGGGGATTGAAAGCCAGGCCCCTGTATGGATACCCACACCCAGGGCAAAAAGTTGGACAGGCTCCTGTGCGCTAAGGGATTAGGTAGCAACAGAATTTCCCCAGGCATTTGAGTTACAGATATATGTTTTAAAAAAAATAAAAATCGAGATCAGTGATGGATCCCCCTTTTTCTCATCTTGGTTGGGAGCCAGGATGAGGCCCCTCTAGCCTGATATAGTTAAAAAAGGAAGAGCCATTTTTTTTTTTTTAACACCTGAAACCCAAACGGAAGGATTTACAAAGCAGTTTAGCTCTGAGCTCAACAGGGGCCCTGCGGCTTGCAAGTGGCCTTTTTCTTTCTCCCTTTTCTTTCAAAGAATGAAAAGAAATGACTGGAGCTACAAAAAAATGGCTGGCGTGCTTGAAAGATGGGGGCTAAATAGTTGACTGTGTGTGTGTGTGTGTGTGTGTGTGAGGAATCACCTTTATGTATAGCTGTACTAAAAATAAATAAATAAAAAATCCCCGTATTTACTCTTCCTGGGTGTTTAAAATAAAGCTTTGAGAGGTGACTTTTATATTGAAGAGTTCATGATCAGTTAGAGTCCCAGTTCTAAGAAACAGCATCATTCATTTATGGGAGATCAGTTGTAACTCAGCCAATAATCGGAACATAAAGAGGAAGCCAGAACGAGGGTGTATATCTGTGTGTCTCTCTCTCTATATATATTTAAAAAATAAATCTAGGACACAACTGTGTATTTCCTTTAAAAGGCAGTAAGGGAAGATCAGACTTTTTAAAAGGGTTCCCTCCCCCCAAAACACCCTTCCCACAGATACTCTGGGAAGCAGAATGATATGAGAGAGAACAAAATATTTGGGGCAAGCAGCATGGGCCCAATCTATTCACCAGAGGCAAAGTAGTTCCGTTTGATGACATAATTAAAAGCCTCTGCCACACTGGATGTAAGAAATCATGGCCCTGGTGCAGCCTATGGTTGGGTTCCAAATGCCGCCCCCCAGTTTACTGCACTGACCTACTAGAAATCCTGTTTGTTCAGGGGGGTCCTTTTTATTGCTTTGTGAAAACTCTGCAAAGAAAGAGAAAGACACCCCCTCCTTCTAGCAATTTCCATTCGGGTTTGATCAGCAACCCCTTGGCCTCTTCAATCCAAATATCTATCTGGTTACTAGATACATTGAGACTGGCCAGGTTAGCCTAGTTTTCTGATCTGGCAAAGCAGAGAAGGAAAGGAAACGGTGGTGTGTCTCCCCTGCCCCGATAGTATTTGTGGGGTGGCTCGATTCAGCGGAGCCAGGTTAAGGACTGAGCAAGGGTTGCATCGTTGGTTCTGGCTATGGATGGTGACCATTCTGGGGCCACTGAAGGCCCATGGGAAAACTCCCATTGACTTCAATAGGCTTTTGGATCAGATCTGCCAGAGACGTAGTTCTTCCTTCAAGGAAGGAGACGCAGTTCTCTCTAAGCCAGTGGGGGTGACCTAGCCAGAGCACAGGATCAAGGTTGCATTTGTAGGGGATTCTAAATTGGGGAAAACCTTGCTCCTCCCCACTTCCCCCCCCTCCAATGTGCAATAGGGTTTGGTCGCAAGGTGCGGCAGGTGTAATGAGTTTCTTCTAGTCCAAGATATTGAACTCAAAATTCCCTAGGTTTTGTCCATGGGGCAAACTCCATTGCACGCATTTTTCGTGATGTGCGAAGGGTTTGATTCTGCTGTTGGTCTGCCGGCCCCGCAGACTCAGCGCCGATCCACACAACATGATGCCTAGCTATGGCAGTAGGGGAGGAGGGGTAACTCGGAAAGTGTGGGGAGAGAAGGTGGAAACATTGACGAAGTGAGGTTGTGATCTTGCATAGAAATGGAAGAGGAAGGAGAAAGGATTTGTGGTAGTAGTGGTTTGGCTCATTACTGCAGTGATCACTCCTGTGTTTTGTCACCAGTGGAGAAGTCATAGTGAACATGGCTCCCTGCCTGGAGCTGAGCATAATTAAGCAGCTTTGATAGTATTCCCCCTTCTCGCCCCCCCCCCAATGACATCAGTGGAGTCAGGATCCGCCCCTTGAAGCCTAGGTTGACTGTGTGTAGGGCTGGCTCTAGGCATGTGCAACATGGTGGCACATAGCCCCACGCCAGTCTGGGCCCCACACCTAGGGTGCGGCAGTCTAGGTAGGAGGACACATTATGCAAATTAGGCCCCGCAAATGGCCCTGCATGGCCCCGGGTGCAAATCCTGGGGCCGACCACGACTGTGTTCAGCCCCCCCCCCCCAGCATGGCAGGAGCGGGGGTATCTTTGCACCTGATGCAGCCTTACATCTTATTAGTTTTGACATTTAAATAATGTAGGTGGGAGGATAATGACCCCTTAAAACAGGGGTGGCCAACCTCAGGCCTGTGGCTGTTTATTATTTGCCTGGATTTGGCTGCTAGATCCACTCCCCTCACCCCCCCAGCACTCATAGACAGAACAGAGCCAGGGAGGAGAGATGAGAACATATACAAAAGGAGAGGGTAGAGATCTATGATCTGGATCCTTCTCATGCTGAGCACGGCACTGCCCTCAGTGTCTCTACGGCCCTTGGAGCGGGTGCTAATTTTCAAAGTGGTCCCTGGGCGGGAAAGGTTTTCTCACTCCATGGCATAAACAAACCGTTCTTCAAATTGCGTTTGAAATGGCTTGTTCTCCACACAAGTGTGTGTGTGTCTGTGTAACTAAAGCTAAATTCAGGGCTTTCTTCAAACTTGTTCCCACCTCCTCTCACTTTCCATAAATGAACTGTGTGCCCTCTTGTTTCCAGAAGGCAGGGAGTGTGTAAATTGTGGAGCTACTTCAACCCCACTGTGGAGGAGAGATGGCACCGGTCACTATCTGTGTAACGCCTGTGGACTCTATCACAAAATGAACGGGCAGAACCGGCCCCTGATTAAGCCCAAAAGACGGCTGGTAAGTCTCTTTTTTCGATTCCGACGGCACTAACCTTTCATTTTTCTTCTCCTTGTCCTGTTGTGTTTTAATTTCCTCAGCCCAAGATGGAGAGATCCTCCCTGCAGGGAATGGGCAGACCAGCCCAAAGTCTTGTCAGTCTGTACTGAAGAGGGGTTTAAAAGTACGAGCTATAGAGAGAAAGCCAGTCCCCCCTAAAACACTGTGCCTGCCAAGCTACGTACATTTTATTATTTTTATATGTGCTTTTTAAAAAACAAACAAACAAAAAAACAAAAAGAGGGGAATGGAATGGAGGATAATTGACTTGAAGGGTTTTGTGTCTTTTTGTGGGGGAAGGGGGAAATGAAGGTGGGGGAAGAAGAGTGGCAGAGCACAAGAGTCTGAAAAAAAGACTTGCTGTGAAAAGGGAAGGGAAACCTTGAAACTCATTTTTTTTTTAAAAAAAAAAAATAAATGAAAAAAAATGAAACTTCCTTGGCGGGAAATTGTGTGGGATCTTTTGCCTCCACCTGAGAGCAAATTTCCACAGGAAATTATGGGATTTGGAAGGGCCTTATTGTCATTTAAAATATTTATTTCTGGGAAGACTTTACACCAGTGTTTAACTTTAAGCAGGGAGCTCCCCTCCCCCACATCAAATGAGTTTCAAAGTTTACTTCATGCTCCTTCATCTTAGTACCTAGGAGCAAGCATGCAACTGAGAACAACCTTTTATAGGCTGTTGACTGGACAACCAATTGCCCTACCACCTGGTACCAAATAAATACATATTAACCAACCAACCACATGGCATCAAATACTCACTCACTCACTCTACAATCCTCAAATCACTTATTTGGGAATAGCCTTGTTGACTTTAATGGCATTACTACACAAGTTTGAGGACTGCAGCATACTAACTAACTAACTAACTAACCTTCTATCTCTCATGACCCACCCTGTAGTGACTAATGCAACTATGTTAAATTTACATACATTGTGCCCATTCTGATTTGCTAGCACTATAAGTCCCCTTTGTCCTGGGGTGAATACATCTCTGTAAATTGCAGGACAAACAGAGGACATCATCTGTGAACAGGTCCCTTGAAAAGAACATGGTGGTGGTGGAGGCTAAGTCTGTGCTTATTGTTAAGCACTTGAGTAAAATCTTTGCAGAAACAGGTCTTAAAGAAAAACACACCCACGCATCATTGTGCTAAAAAACATACACACACACACCTGCAAAGGTCCTGATCCTGCTAAGACTTATGTGGTCATAGCCACATGGGATGTTTTTAGATGGATCAGCTGTCCCGGTGCTGACCATGTCAGCCTGCTTCACCTCTGGGTGGCCTGTCTGTCTAAAGGCAGTCCGTCAGATGTTGAGTCAGAGCAGGCAGCCCAGCGATGCTGATGGAGCAGGCCGGCCAAACCCGGGTGCACCAGCCCGAAGCAGAGCAGCTGCCCATCTAATGTGTGGACCCTCGCTGCTGCTCTGCTTCTGGCTGACTGCTGCCCCCGGCAACACCGCGGATGCTCTAGCCCGCAACTCTATATTGTGTGTGTGTGCGCGTGTGTCGTGTGGGTGGGCTGCAGGCCGGGGAACGGGCTGGGTCTGTCTGATCCTGACCCTGGCGGGATGGGAGTGGGCGGATGTGGGGGTGCCCCTCAACTGTCTAAAAACACCCATTGATTTGAAGAGGACTAAATATACAGAAGTGTTTGCGAGATGAAGGGTAACATCCATTCTCTGGAAGACACAAAACTTCAGACCTGGGTAATGATTGTGTTTAAGTATATTTGGCAAAGAGTCATGTAAAAATATTTAAAGAGGAAAAATATGTTCTCTGCTTGGGAATTACTGAGCATTTGGACTCAAGTAATTTATTATTATTATTATTTTATTAAACATCATAATAACTGCTGCTTAAAATCTGAAGGCAAGTATGGTTGCCAGTTTCATGGGGCTTAATATTCAAATGATCAGATAAATAAATAAATACTCCTCTTAGTAGCCAAGGGCCTGATTCTGCAGAAACTTAGGCATATCTCTGTGCTCCAATACTATTGTCCTCCATGTCAGAGGATAATGTGGAGCATAAGGCGTAAATCTTTTCAGGACCGGAGCCATAGGAATGAGTGTATTTACTCATATAAATAGTCCCAGTAATAAGAACAAAACTACACAGGCCTGAAAAGCACATTTGACGTCGTACCGTCATTGCAAAGACAACTCTACGCCTAGTGAAAGTTAAAGATATCGAAGATGAGGCTGCTGCTGACCCGAGGAAGGATAAGAGGGCATTGCAATTGTTTTTAAATTAGGCCCTTCTAACTTGGCTTTGGAGAAAGAGGTATACATTTCCTGGCATATCTTGCTTCCCTTTCAAACACACTGCCTCTCTATTTACAGCGACCTTTTCCCTTAAAGGAAAATCGTTGACCTTTCCTAATGGAGCTGCATCTTTCATCCCCTTATTAGAAAAATAAAAGGACGCATTTTCTAGGGAGGGAAGTGCCCTCGGTACTTTGATTTTGCACACCTCAAGTCTTCCGCCCCCGCCAAACACACACACACATACATTCCCACCCCCTGCCTCCTCTCTCTCTTTATGTGTATCGCTAACTTCCTAGGAAAAAGCTGCCGGATATCTGAGCACTGGAGATAACAGTTCAGTTTCCTCAGCCCGTGCACTGGAGAAGTTGAACAGTCTCCGTGGGAGGAAGGGAGGTTGCGTGAAAAAGCAGCTTCAAGGTGTTCGCCTAAAATCAGGGTGATCGCACTGCGAAAGAATGCTCTCAATCACCCCAGAAAAAAAGGCACTGATTCAAAAATAAAAATCAGACTCGGTTTTAAAAAATATTCTTAAGCTGTATGCCCTTAAAATGAAAGTTGTTGTGTTTTGGATGTGCTAAGCCGTAACATTGAAATGCTAAGTTTCTAGCGTTCCCCCTCTTTTTTATGTATGAAAACAGAAGGAACATTTTTGTTTGTCTCTGTGTGAGATCGTTTTGCTTTTTCTAAACTGCCCCAGAACCTAGTGAAACAGTGCATTATATTTGCATTTCATTATCAACAGAGAGGAGCCCGTGGCGTTTCTTGATCTAGCTTGATTTTCTGCAGGAGAGAGTGAGTTGGGTGCAGCTTGGGAAGCCAGAGAGCTAGGATGAATTTTCTAGCATTTTGGCAAGTCTCCTCCTTGACCTTGAAGTAGCCATTGATGGTCTGATTCAAAACTTCCTGGGATCCACAAATGGATTCCAAGAAGGACCCGATCCAGCTCCTGTCAAAGTCAATGGAAATCTTTTGTTTGCCTTCAGAGGGAGCTGACTTAGGCGCCAATAAGCCCCAAGAGCAGAAATCCGCGAGGATGTCAGGAAGCTCGATTCATGAATGGATGTAAAGCTCTTTGTCAGTCTCGCACTGGATGTGCAAAGTATTATGCCTGTTCATTTGGTCTAGAAGAATTTGGATCTCTTACACAGTAATTTTGGGTTGAAGTTGTAGGGATAGAAGTCATTTTTGTCCTCTTCTTATTTCTCGTAGAAGTCAATTGGAGTAGGGTGGGGTTTTTTTGGGTCGCCTAAATGGTAACAAGAAAGACCCTTAGGATAAAGTCCTGCCTCGAGGGAAGCCAATGGCAAAACTCCTTTTGACTGGTCCAGCAGTAGCCCGTAGTTGGCACTGGTACCTCTGGCAATGATATTTTAGAAGGATATTTATTTGCCTGTTTATCAGCACTCTCCCATAATTATTTCCATGTTAAATCTTAGTTTAGGAAGCCATATAGCATCGCTTCCTGGGCATCTTTAAACACAGCCTGATCCTGGAAACGTTGCTAAAATGAGGTACAAATGACACTGAGTGACTTCAGAAGGATGACTTAATGTGGATAAAACTACCTGCATGTAAAAAGTATTTGCAGGTTGAATTTGGTATGAGTTGATGGGATAGTTCAATAGTCAACACTGTGAACATAGTTCAGTAGTAAACATTTAGCAATTTTTTCTCTTTGATCCCAAACACACTGAAGTAAAAAACAAAACCAAAAACCCAAACCATTTTACTTTGACGGACTTTCTTTGAATCAGGCTGGTATAAAAAGAGGAAAATGATTTTATGTTGCCTACTGAAGAGTATGTTCAGATGGTACGAGATCACGCTCAACCACAGACAATCCCCTGTGGTGGGGAATGGTCCCGTAACGTCTGTTTTGGGTGATTTCAGATGTTACGTGGTCAAAGGCCACCACAGTCAATCCCCTGTGGTGGCAGCGACCATGTAACGTCTGTTGGGGGAAATGGATGTTTCCCCCCAGATGTTACCACGGCGGGGAATCGCA
This sequence comes from Sphenodon punctatus, assembly GCA_003113815.1. NCBI lineage: Eukaryota > Metazoa > Chordata > Lepidosauria > Sphenodontia > Sphenodontidae > Sphenodon > Sphenodon punctatus. The sequence goes on from QEPC01000699.1 coordinate 854,324, forward strand.
TTCGCCGCGTGAGCAGCCGAAGCGGCGGGGCGGAGGTTGCCGCGCGGCGAATGTGATTCCCTGCCGTGGTGACCCCCACCATCACGTCTGGACGGTGGCCACGGGTCGGAATCCACGCAGGGATTCCGGCCCGTGGTCAAAGCGGGCGAGCACTGCGGCGGCATTGGCCGTGGCGCCCGCCCGTCTCCCCAGAGGGCGGGCAGCGTGGAGTGTGGAGGGGGCGGGGCCGTGCGGCCACATGTTGCACCGTGCGGCCCTGCCCCCTCCCCGATTTCCCACCAGGATCCCCCAGCACGTCTGTTATGGCGTGATGGGGTCATCCCGGCGGGGAATTCAAAATTCATTTCGTGACGGGGCAAATCCACCCCGTCATGTCTGAAATCACCCTTTGATCCCCGCCAGATGTTCACCACAGTGAACCACCGGTGGGGATAAAAATAACCACGCTTTCGAGGATGGTCCGGGGACCATCTCCGAAAGCATGGTCAAAGTGATTCCCGCCGGGGGTGAACACCCGGCGGGAATCACTTTTTGCCCCCAACAGACGGGATGTTTCCACGCTCAACCACGGTGGGATTCACTAAAGTTGAGCATGGTAACGTCTCGTCTGGCCCCTGACCATGGCCCGGAATCGGCGACCATGCTCGCTGCCGATTCTGGGCCATGGTCAATACCCCGGGGGCCGGGCGGGCAGGCGCTGCGGCCGCATTGGCCGCTGCGCCCGCCTGTCTCCCGGAGGGCAGGCGGCCTCGGAAGTGTGAGGGGCGGGGCTGTGTGGCCGCACGTTGTGCCGCGCAGCCCCTCCCCCTCCCCAATTCCCCGGTGGAATCTGCCAGCTCATCTGTTGATGGGCCGGTCTGATTCCACCAGGGAATCATTTCGGTGATTCCGTGACAGGGCCAGTAGGGCCACCGTCACGTCTGAAATCACCCTGAGTCTTGCCACTGCCTTCTGCTCATCAAGAAAAAGTCTCACTAGAAGAGCATGCCCTCTAAAATAAGGGACTGAGCTCTAAAATGAACCACTAGCAAAATAATGTGTTTTTTTTAGGCCTTTAGTCTGCATATGATGGGCTAGCAAATAATTTATTTATTTTAATGTCAATGTGGAAGACAGCCATTTCATTATGTCAAATGATAATTATGTGTCAACAGCAACTTAAATACTTGAAGATTTTCCTGAGGACTTTCCATTTTCATGAAAATTACTTTCCTTTCACGAGAGCCAATGTAACCTAGTGGGAAAGGGGTTAGCTTTTCACCCTTGGAGACTAGGGTTCAAATCCCAACTTAGTTCTGATTTCATTGGGTGGTCTTGGGTCAGTCACTCTGCCTTAGCTCCCCCATATGTGAAATTTGGGACCAATAATGACCTCCAGAGCTATCATGAGGGTGAACTAGATAATGATTGGGAAGCACTTTGCATATTGAAATGCTTCCTAATGATGGCCTTTGTAGTGTAGAAATTAGGGTAACGTTTTCAAAGATGCTAAATGATTTGGAAGCTTAAGGCTGAAATTTTCAAACCTCTTACTCTAGAGTATTTCCAATGGGACCAAGCCTAAATAAGTACTTTGAGGACTATGGTCTTAGTCTCCTTTTCCTAAGTGATTTGGGCACTAAGGAGGAAGACCAGACAATCCTGCAATGAGAGGAAAGTTAAAGTCCATGGGAGTTTGGGGGTTAAAAAAGTCCATGGAAGTTTTGCCATTGACTTCAATGGCAAAGGATTATGCCCTAAGTCTCATTGTAAATCAAAAGGACTTGGGGTTCCTAAGTGCTTCATTCACTTGTGTCTTTTGAGTATTTTCCTTTAGTGATTACGCACATCAGCTGCAAAGGGTACCAAGGTTCCAAACGCCTCCGAAGGAGATTTTTCCTGTTGCATTGGCTAAGTCAGATATCATTTGGGGTTATTTTTAAAATCCCCTTGAGCGTTATACCTTGGCTCACTTTAAGGCAAAACTTCCCATTGAATTGCCTAATCCCAATGCTACTCCAGCCCTGGAAAATCCCAGTGAGTCAGCAGAAAGTTTGTGTGCGCCAGGCCTGTGGCATTAGTCAATTTCAGACCACAATCCCGTGAACTCACATAGAGGTGCTCAACTTTACGCCTGCAGGTGTATCGATTTCAGTGGTACTGTTTGACATGACTGAAGTAGGTGCGTGAGTGTTTGCAGAATCAGGGCTATTTTTCTGTAGGCGAGTAAGGGCAGAAGACATGCATAGTTCTTCCTTTCCTTTGGAAGTGCCCTGCTGCTGTTCATGTTTCAGCAGATCGGCCCCCTGCATTAATCTTGGCGTGCAGAAACCTGCCATGTTTAAAACCATTTGGAGGGTTCCCATCACCTCTCTTTGCAATTTTTTTTCCATCGGAAAATCAGTTCCAAGTTGCCCTGAAGAACTGCAAAGCCTTGGAAAGAATGCCAGCGTGGCAAAGTATTATTTAATTTCATATCTATGTCAGGAAACGTATTAGCATTTCCCTGTAAGCGGCACAACAAAGTGACGGTTGGACCACATAATCCTGGTTTTCCTTAGTGGTCGCATAAATCCTTTGTTTGACTATCTTTGTCTTCCACTTTGGCTTCTGTAGGGGGCCCTGGTTAGGTCGAAAAGATAACCCATGCATCTTCTTTTTAGTACATTGAGGTCCAAAATGCTAGATGATGAAAGTCGGTGTTTGATTTCCTTGGGCTTTGATCAGGCCTATAGTGTTTCATTTTTCATTTTATTTATTTGGCAAAGCTTTCGCTATAACCGCCTAGTGTTTAGGAGTCTAGGACGCTAGGAAAATGCTCTTATGACTAGTGGCATATAGTCTTTAATAATTATTGTTAATATTAATAGTAACGATTTAATCCCCCCCCAAAATGGGTAAAACCATTGAACATATCCTACAGGAACTGAAAATGGTGGTTCAGGTAATAGCAAACATTCATCAATGCTCGGTCGGCTATCTGGTTTGGTTATTTTGGGTTGGACTCTCTTTTTTCATCTTTTTTTCCCCCAGTTATCTTGGTATTTTGGTCACTTTGGTGCTACCATTTCGGCGATATTAGCATTTTGACACATGCACAATTACTGAAAATGATGCATCCAAAAACCCAAAATAACAAAAAAACAAAACACAACAAAACAACAACAACAACAAAAACAAAATGGGTAAAAACCCCAAATGGAATACTGGATTAATGGCTATGCAAGTGCCTGTTTTGATTGTGGATATTATTTGGTTACTCAGGTCTACCCCAACATGTGACTAATACCCACGAACAATAAACCCATGAAAATCCATTTCAGCTTCAGGAATTATTGTAATCTTTTACTTTCCTATAACCCTTGTTTGGTTTTCTCTCACATAACCGAGCCCAATCTGACACCAATTATAATAATTAAAAACGGTTTAATCAAGTTTGGCTTTGGAACCCAAGGATGATAATAAGGATAATAGACAAGCCATTGTGTGCAATCCTGTCCTAAGTAAAGTTAGTGGTTTGGCTCCCATTGATTTTA
>QEPC01000699.1:858307-905021 GCA_003113815.1 Sphenodon punctatus
GGGGGGGGGGGGGGGGGGGGGGGGGGGAGAGAGAGAGAGAGAGAGAGACCAAAGGCAACGGTGTCAAAATGAAATGTTTTAAAAATATTTAACTTGACCGGAATAGTGCCCACGGGTGTTTGGGGCAAATAAAATGTGAGTTGAAAATCTCTTTGAGTCAAATTTTGTATGCAAAATTTGGCGAGAATGTTTGCGGGCTAATGAAATTCTCGCGAAAATGACAGGGTCATTCTTGACCCTCCCCCTGCTCAGAAATGCGTGATCAATAAATAATTCATTGTCATTTCACTTAGATATATTAAATCCAGCAGCCTCAACATCAATAGTTCCATTGGCCTCAATTGGAGTATTCATGGGTGCAAGGTCTTGAAGGACTGAGCGTTAGAATTGAACCTTTTTCTCATCCTATATTCCTTGTCCGTCTGATACTCCCAATGAGGCCTGAGAAAGTGGCTGCTGAATTCAGTGTAGTGCTGCCCACTGTCCTAAGATCCACTGTATCCAGGTGTAAATCTACTAGCAGACCCACGGGGATCTGAAAGAAAGAGTTAGGGAAAGAAGAGACATGTTAGCCCAGAAGTAATATTTTCCCCTTGGATATGCGATGTGATAAGAACCACTCATTCTGAGTATTTCCACTGAGCGGTATTTCTTTTGTCTTCAGACCCATTTCAAACCTAAATTGAGATAAATATTCCTTACATTTCCCCCCCCGCGTATTAATTGGTCTCCCAAGCCAGTTTGGGGTGGGTGGAGGAGGTTGTTAATGTAGGTGCTGCTCTTTCATGGGATCACCATGATTTGGCCTCTAGGATTGCTTCTAATGCAAGTGTCCTTTCTCTTTCTCCCTCCTCCCCGCCCCCCTCAGTCTGCAGCACGAAGGGCGGGGACTTCCTGTGCCAACTGCCAGACCACCACCACCACGCTGTGGAGGAGAAACGCCAACGGCGACCCCGTCTGCAACGCCTGCGGCCTGTACTACAAGCTGCACAATGTAAGTGTAACTGTAACTCTTCTTCTGCTTTCAGCAGCGGCCATTAAAAAAATCCTCACTCGGTTAAAGGGCTCTGAGCGTATAAAGTTTGTTGAGTATCTGATTTGGAGAATGTCTCAGGATCGGGACAGTAACTGGGATAAAGGAACTGTCCTCCCCTCCCCTCCCCGCCGTACATTTTATTAAAGTCTAATTGCGGTAACAAGAACCTGGTCTGGAAAGTTATATATAAAAAAGGACTTTCTGTCAGTAACGTTATAGCCTCGCCATGTAGGTGCCAAGAAGGGAGGGGATCATCGACAGCCAGAGATATTGTTCACCTAGTCTTGGGCTTGGTGTGCTGGAAAAGACAACATGCCATGTTGGAAACTGATACTCTCTCTATGTTCCTTTTGGCTCCTCAGGATACGCTGAGAAAACAGAGCATGCCAGCCCGTATTATTATTTTGGATCTCTCTTGTTTTACTCTCCTCGGTGAAAAATAAAGTAACTGTAATTGCCCTAGATGGCATGGGCCATTCCTAAAATGAAGCCGACTTGATTTAGTTAGCGGGAAAGGGAGACTGCTCCAAGCTGTGATGGGAATTTTAAGCTGCCGCTGACGGAAGGGTAAGGGAAATGAAATGAAATGGCTGGTAGATTTAATCTAATGGCGAGGTGCGTCGAGGGGAGCAGGGGAGGGAGAGGGAGGGACTATGTGGCCTAGGGACAGAACCAAAAGAGTTAGACTGAAAGAAGAATCTCAAGACTCGCACCGTTCCTTTAATTCCCTCCGTGGCATTAGAATAACAACAACCGAGGAAGGAGAAGGGAAAAGATTTTTCAGTTGCTTCGCTTTGATGTCGCTCCTCTTTTGTTTTTAGTGGTCATTGGCTTTATGTTTTGTTTAGAACTAGAGGGCTGTGTTCTAGTCTCGGCTGCTCCCACGCAAACCCTTCAAAGCCAGCGGTGGGGTTGCAGGACGTAGCTAGTTAAACGTCCTTTTCAGCTATGGTTTCAAAGTGAGCTGGTTTTTCTTTTGAATCCCGAGGGGGGAATAAATCCCCAATTTGGGTACAAAGAAAAATAAAATGTTTGGCCCAGAATTTGACGAGAACCTCCTTTTTAAAAGAGTGTTGTTTTTTTAAAATAAAATTGAGTCAACTTTTTGGGTGTTTTTACGCAAGAGGGATGGGTGGGTCCCTGGCCATTGTGTGGGGTGGGTGCGTGGGCGCCGTGCATGGAGTGGGTGCTTCATATGAGCAGCCCCACGCATGACTGCCCCCACCCTGTTCACGGACGGAGCGCTCTGGATTTTACCGGAGTGCCTTGTGTGTGGACGGGGTGGATGGTACTCGGCCCACGCACTGCATTCAAACGAGACATCCCCAATGTGGATGGTGAGTGCCCATGTGTGGGGGGGTGTCATGTAAAATACCCACTCAGGTGGCCACCTCTATCCTCAAGGTTCAGGGGTTCAAGGCCTGCTTCTTCTCACACCCGACAGCTGTCTCCAGTCTTCCAGTTATGACTGGTACTTGAGTCGCTGGGTTGGACCAATCAGGCCATGCCATTCCCGTGCGTCCCATAGGTCGCAGAAACAGACTGCCTTTCTCTGAATTATTCTAGCTTTTTTAGTTATTTGTACAGTACTTTCAATGTTTAAAGCAAACTTTCCAATTTTATTTAGCCACTTATAGAGTGCTTTCAATGTCCTTGCAGCGTTCAGATTGCTTTTATAGTTCTTATCTAGTTCACCCCTGTGAGGTAGGATATGAACATTCCCATTTTACAGATGGGGACCGAGGCGGACAGTGATCTGATTAAGGCTGTCCAATAAGTTGATGGCTAAAATGAAATTTAAGCTCTGGTCTAGTTCCAACCCTTATCCACTAGGCCACACTGTCTCGACATTATCATTCCCCTCTGCACTTCTCAGTTCCAGTATGGAATAAGGATGTTATCTCACACCCAGAAAAGTTAATGGAAATGTTGCCATTGGCCTCAATAGGAATGCAGTATTGGAAGCAGTGAAGCATCGCATGGAAAGTCCTTCTTTTGATATTTTCTGCTTAATGCAGGACAGTGATTAAGAGGGGTCTTGCAAGCCAATCCCTTGCAAAGATCCCAGTTCAACCTTGCAGACACAAGGAGATTAGATAGGAATATGGACATGGTGCATATCTGACGATCTAATCCATATCCCCAAACGTTTGAGGTTCAACCTTCATTAATATTGTAGCATCACCATAAACCTTGTGTGCTGTGGTTAGAGAAGGGCTTCTGTGAAATTGTGGTGCAATCCAGCTCTGAACTTTGTGAGATTGGGTAATGAAGGGCCTTTTATTCCAGCAGAGGCAAGATCACAACAACCAACCGCTAGAGGCTAAAGCTATGAAATTCAAGTTCCAAATGAGGCCTACATTTTAAAAGGAGGGTGATTTAACCATTGGGACAGACTGCCAAGGGTGGTGGTTGGAGTGCCATTGGAGTGTTCAAATCAAGACTTGATGCCTTTCTGGAAGATAAGTTTAGCCAAATAGTGGGCTTGCTAATGTAATAACTGGAGGAAAGTCAATGCCCCACGACATAGGGGAGGCCAGACTAGATTCTCTCAATGGTTACCTCCTGACCTAAAAATCAATGGATTTATGGTAGAACTGAAATGGGTAGAGGGCTTAATAATTAATGAGTAGTAACAGTCTAATTAGTGATGGTACATTGCTGGCATTATATACATTCTTATTAATAATAACATTTCCAGGGTATTATCCACAATTTTGGGTAGCCCATTATGTATCCAAACCATATCTGTGACCGAAACAGTACCCGCTTGTCTGATATTTTCGACGTCCCCTTGTGGTTTTCCCCCCTAGGTTACTGCTTTTTTTGTTAAGTTATTTCGTTTTTTTGGTTGCATCATTTTTGACCATTGGAAATATTGATGAAATGATGTAACCCCTGAAATGAAACAACCAACATGGGTATCTGATGGGGTGCAAGTGGAAATAGTTACTACCTGAACCACTGTTTTTGGTTTGGGTAGTGTAGATTTGATGGGTTTAGTTTACCCATTTTTGGGGTCTTTGTTTCAACTGCAGTTTATGGTGATCTTCTTAGAACCATGTTCTCATTCACTCCAAGCCATCTTTTTCCAGCTGGGGATGGTGGATTTTTCCACTCTAAGGGCCTGATTCTGACACTCTTACCGATCGATGTTGAGTCGCATGAGTGATCCCATTGACCTTGATGGGGAAACTTGTGGAGTAAGAGTGCTAGTCATTATAATAGCTGAGTATAATAGTCATTATAATAGCTTTCCCAGCTGATGAAATCTGGTGGCTGCTTTGCCTTGGCATTGATGAGATAGAAGAGACTGCTTTTTGCTAGAGAACATCGTCTGCCAATCTGAAGATCCTTGACTGAAATGTAGGGTTTATCAACAACTTAACATAGGATTGATCAGGGTTTAATAACCTCTTTCTCATGGCCAGGGAGTGTCAGAGTTTTGGACTGGAGATAGGTCTGGAGGTATGCAATTTCCATTTCCATCAGGGAAATGCAATCAAAGGAAGTCAACCAGATGGGAAACAGATGAGAGAAAGGCAGATATGTAGGAGTGTGATAGGTGGTAGCACAAGGATGTGAGACAGATGGCATAAAACGGTGGAAAGATTTGCTCTTTCAGCAGAAGTGGAAGGCGGAATGCAGGGTCCATTGTCTTGTGAATGGCTCCAGGTTAACACATCACTTCAGGTGGGTGGTGAGAGTAAGAAGGGGCAGCAGGACAAGTTTTCTTTATTGGGAATATTTACAGGAATAACCTCCTTGAGATCTTCAGCTAGTTACACTGCCAACGATCCACTGCCATCAAAGGAGTGGCATCAGTTTACACCAGATGAAAATCTGGCTCTATGTATTTCCAAACCAGTCCCCGTGTCTAGTTGTCCATGGTGCAAGGATCCATATATTTCCAGGGCTTATACCAGGTTCATACTAAGTAGGGGTCCAGAACTAGAGCCTGCAAAATGAGTACCCGCAAAAATAGGTATGCTCATTGAATTTGTGCTACTTGACTCAACCCGCCAGTGTTGGGTACTACTTGGTATCTGATTAATGCTTGATGGGGTGACCGAAGTCCCAATTGACCGACTTCCAGTCCTGGAACACTAATTTATGGTAGCAATTTTTCAAGTTACAGTCCTGATTTTCGGTATTTTCCCATACCGATTTACCAATCGGTAAATGGTAAATCAGTACATTGGTAATGGCAAAAAATGATTTTCTGAGTGTTTGGGTACCTGATCAGTACTCGACTAGCATGTTGGGTATCCAACATGGCATTCAGAATTGTAGGTATTACTTGCGGGTAATAAATCAGGTACCTGTTTCAGCACTACCCAGAATATAATGGAAGATGCTTTTGTCAAGGTCACCTGAAGGTCATATCTACCATTTGCTGCCTGATCAAGTGGAGTGTTTTATTCTAACCTTCAAATGATAAGTTGTGTTAAAGACCCCAGTCTTGCCATTGATCTGCACCAATGATTTGAAGCACCCAAATCTGGAATAAAAGCAGGACTGGGCCTTTATGTAATCCCGCTAAGGAATTAATATTTCTTACCTCTGTCATTCTTTTGTGTTTCCACAATTTCTGTAGATTGATTCCCACAGTACCATAATCTAGTTGTCTAAAAGAGAACCCAATGGGTAGCTACTGGGTCTCCATCCTGCTTCTACTGAATTTGCCGGCAGATTATTATTTATAGAGTGATGCCAATGTGCCTGGTCCTGAGCAGCTCCCTGCCCTGAGGGGCTTACAATTTAGAGTGGAGAAGGGGAAAGAAGAAAAGAGGGACGGGGACATAGGAAGGGACGGGGAAGAGAAATTCACAAAGCTGAAAAATTGCAGTTGTACGTGCCTGGCTTAGTTGCAAGGAGAGGAGGGAAATTCTGAAGGAGAACATGGTAATACTAGTGAGCAATCTATGGAGGTGAGAATCTAGGGAAAGCTTGATGGAAGAGGTAGGTTTTTTGGGTGAAGGTTGCGAGATCTCTCATTGAATTCTGTAGCAGTGGACTCAGTTGCCATGGAAAAGATAGCAGAAAACCCCTCTCCTCTGAACATCTTGGGGGAAATGCTCTCTTTGTGTCCAGGTTAGAGAGGTGTCCGGATAAAAGGGGTTCTACTGTAAGAGCAATGTGTGTTTTGAGAGTGGCGGGGGGACATCAGGTATGTCTCTGGAATAAGGAATGATCTGGATTAGAGAGGCGGGGATAAAGGGGTATTTGCTGGATTAGTGATCTTTCTTGCGGTCTCACATTCAGAGTGGGCCCATGCTGTAGACTCTTCACATGTTTTCTAAATGACAGGGACTCCTGAAGGTTAATGGGAGATTCTAAGGAGTGTGTGTTATGGGGATAAAGAGGCTAGGATTACAGAATCCCACTGAGGCCAACAGCAAAACTGCTGTTGTTTCAATAAGAGTAGAGTCAGGGAGCCATACATTTTTTCCATCTAGGGGGTTGAATTGGAAGCTTTCAAGCTTGATTTTTCTCCCTTTGAATTTGCCAGCAGTACTCCTTGGGGGTAGATAGGTTTGTGTCCTCCCTCCAGGAGGGGGCAGGATTATGTCAGAGGGGGTGTGGCAAAGGGACCATCATGGCTTTTTCTATCCTTACCATGTCCCTTACAAAGCATCGTCACCTCGTTACTTCGGGTACCGATTTATTTATTTTTTTGGCTTTCCTTCCCGATTTTTGGATTTCCAGTCCTGAATCTTGTACTAATTGACCGACAGTATATCAGTAACCCAGTAACAGTAATAGCCAGTATTTTGGGGTCGCCAGGTGCCTGACGGGGTATTTGGGTACCGAACGGGCATGCGATAAACCACCTGAAAATGCAGGTATTACCGGTGGGTAACTTCCCATTTCCGCTCTAGCGGCCTGGGGTACTGGGGTGCGGATAACTTTCAAGTCCTTGGCAAGGGAGGTTGCTGGAGGTCACAGATGCCTGGGTAGGGTGAGGCATAGGGACCGAGGCACTGAGCAATGCTGCCGCCTCTGCTGCACCCACCTCTGGGGTCTCCAGAGCCATAGATTCCAGAAGACCCGTATTCTGTTCCCCTCTGGCATTTGAGTCTCCTGCCAGCCATAGATTAGGTGGTAGACTCTCAAGCAGCAACAGCAGGATCCGGTACTAGGGGGAACCCTCATCGGGTGTTGGGCTGGGTGGAAGGAAGGCTGTTCAGAAGGGGGCAGAGGCAGAAGACAGACCCCACTGTATAGATTAGTGGGAGGGGTGGGGCTTTTGCTATCATTAATTCTGCCCTGGTGCTCGGTCCCTTGGAGGAACCACGGAGCAGCTTGCAGGATCAGACCCATGGAGCCTAGTCTCCTCACCTTTGGGCGTGTTCTCAATTTGGGGCTTTCACCCAGAGAGGGCATGGCCTCGTTGGTGGGGGTGGGGCTAATGGAGTGGCCACGCCCCTTTTTGACATAACCCTGCCACTTACCGAGTGTCATGACATCATGACATTCCATAGGGGTGGGCCATGTTGGGATGGGGATGTCGCTATGGCCCACTCCACTTCTGGTGTGGCCGCTCTCTGCTGCCTGGGGAGCCTTGATCACTCCAGGTTACCGGAAGCACCCTTGGTTGACCCAGATAAATTGTCACTTGTCCTGGAGCCTGGAATAGTTGGGTGAAACCTAGGAAGGTGGCAGTCCTACTTGTCATTAACTTTAGGAAGGGCAGGTTTGCAAAAGCCCGGAACGCCACCATGGCTGAGCTTGGCATCCCAAGAATTGAACGCTCCATGCTTTAGGCACGGGCAAAGAGTGACCAGGCTTCTGAGCTGGGCTGGCCTTCATTAACTGAACCCATCGGATTGAGAGATTTTCATAGATCGGTGCTTTGCTGGTGGAATCTGTCCTTTGGCATCTGTTCAGCATTGTCGTGGCCTAGCTTATTTGCATTTCCCTGTTCAGGGGAAGCAGAGAAAAGCCTGTGGATTTGATTTGTATGGGGCTTTTAATTATTCTGCTGCATTAAAAATCAAGCGAGAGAGAAAGAGAGAGAGAGAGGCTGCTGTGTCGGCTCCAGAGGTAAGAGATGGAGACCAAAAATAGTGCCAAGGATGTCTTTGATTAAAGCAATGTCTGTAGGTGAGAAGGTGCAAGATTTCAGGCCATATAGAGAGAGTCCTCCTTCGTGGCTGTGAGTTGGGTGGGAGTGGATAGTCAGAGAGAGGGTTGAAGATGGGCAGGATACCAGACGTTTAAAAACAAAGGCCCTTTTCAAATGGGCCGCGGCTGGGTGTGTGTGTTCATAGTCGCGTCGCTGCGGGGGGCGGTGCTGGGGGGCACACGGGGGCACTCCCATCCCCCCCCCTGCATTGGCAACCAGCGTTTTTCCCAGTCGCTCTGCGCGGGGGCGATGGGTGGGGGTGGGATGCATGTTACGCGGGAACGCGAACGTACGCCCACCTTCCCGCCGCCGCTTTCAAACGAGACACGCACACTCGTGGGTGCGGGGGTGCATCTTGCTTGAAAAGGGCCAAAGCCGCCAAAGAGATAGGAGGATCAGAGATGAAGAAACACTAGGTAATAGTGAATATAGAGAGAGGACAGGGCTAACGCAAACCTAGAGCAGGAAAGGGCTTATCCGGTAAAGGAAATTCACATAGGAAAGGAACTTAAATGTCTGGCATTGCATGAACGCACACACACTCACACGCGTGTTACATGCACAACCCAGCGGTGATAACCCCTCCTTCCTCTCTCTCTCACACACCCCTCTGGACACAGACACAGACATATACACACTCACATTGCTCAGCCGTGATAACCCCTCCCATCAGACGTGATGACTCACTCTACCCCGGTCTGGAGCTAGTTTTTCTGGCAGCAGTAACACTTAGCTTGGGCTGTGATGTGACAATGGCCCCGGGCTAAGAACTGCCATGGTCAGAGGGAAACTCTGGGCAAAGTCTGGGGAAACGTCTGGCCGGCCGGTTCAGACATGATGGCACCGCCGTTGGCCACGCGGGTCAAAGCGTGGCCACCCGCGCTACCGTCATGTCTGAAAATACCCTACGTTTATGCGGCTTCTCTTACATGATGATATGGTGTGGGAGTTACTTAACCATCAGGCAGGAGCAGCCTCATGAGACTGTGAACTATCCAGGGGTAGCCTTCATCAGGGGTTGTTAACCCCTGGGTTAAGATCCCTTTTGTGTGAACATGTCTTCTGAGAGTTACATTCTTTTCTCAGCTCTGCCACAGGCTTCCTGCGTGATGTATGGCCCCAGCCACCTAATCACCCTTGGTCACTGTTTCCCACCTGTAACAGAGGGTGTTTTCAGATGTTACGGGGCCGATTGGCCCCGTACCGAAAACAACCCATTCATCCCCCGCCGGGATGACCCCATCACGCCGTATCAGCGGGGAATCTGGGAGGGGGCGGGGCCGCGCGGCGCAACGTGCGGCCATACGGCCCCACCCCCTCCATGCTTCCCGCTGCCCGCCCTCTGTGGGAGACGGGCGGGTGGTGGGGCCAATGCGGCCGCAGTGTCTGGCCGGAATTCGCCACGGCCAAACATCTTTTTTTTTTGGTCCCCGCTGGGGATCACTTTCACCACGCTTCCCGGGAAAGTCGCCCAGGGAACCCGGGAAGCATGGTTGAAATTGACCCCACGTGCAGATTGACCGTGGCGAACATCTGGCGGCCGCCAAACAGACGTTCAAGGCACAGTGACCACAGGTGGGTATTCACCGTGGTTCACTGTGATCTCGTAATGTCTGAAATCACCCAGAGTCAGGACCAGACTGACCACAGAGCAACCCCAGGCAGTCGCCCTGGGCCTTGCTTTTTCTGGGGGCCCCTCGGTGGTCCCTGTTTTCACCAGGGCAGGGTGTGGGGGGCCCCATTCCCAACCACTGGGACCCCAAATACCAACCCCCTCAAGGCCCTGTGGGGGGTGCCCCCAAGGGGGTGGTGCCAGGGAAAGGGCCAGAGCCCCCCTCGCATTTTATCTTTGGCCTGGTCCCCACAACATCTAAGGCCGGCCCTGAACAGAGGGGTAATACTTGCCCTCTTATGCTTGTAGGACCGGTTCTGCCCTTGTAGCCGCTATTCTACATTGGCAAGTTTATTTTTGACCCTTTAGAGGGGTGGGGAAGCTTTCCCCCCCCTGGGGCTGCTTCAAAAATTAGCCCAAGTTCCAAGGGCTGCCTAAAAGTTGGGGGCAGGGGTAATTAAAGGGCTGCTCTCAGGAAAATGGGTTGGGGATTCAAGATAATGGATTTGTGCCCGGGGATCCATCCCCTATCCTTGAGTGCATGCCCTCATCTCTGCTCCCTTCTCCTGAACTCACTCTTCTCAGTGCTTGGGAAGGGTAGAAAGTGGATCTGGGACTGGGTTCCTCACCCCTGCTTTTGTAGATGAAGGCCGCAGTCCACAAACTACTTACGTCAGAGGAATCCCATTGGCCTTTGGGTGGTCAAAGTGTCCAATCTTGTCCTATTAAAAGTTACTGTCTTGGTTCCCATTACCTTTAGTGGGTGAGGCCCGTGTGGAAGGTTTTTGTTTAACTCTCTCATTAGCTGTTGGCTTTAACAATTTTATTTTAAAAAGAGGCCTCTGAGGTTGACATTGTCCCTTCGAGGAATACATCGGGGCGACAGTGACTAGCCTGTTTTGCAAGCAGGCTCAGGTTACATAGCGGGCAGGAGCACAGTAACCTAAAACGTTTGGTCACTGGAAGTTACCTAAATTGCTCTTTGCCACAACATGAAACCCGACCGGTGGTTTTCCTTTTGCCTCCTGCTCCTCCTCCTCGAAAGCCTCGCTTTGTTTAGAATTTTCCTTAAGCCGTTTCCAGATCCCTAGGCAGACGATGACAATGGTGATTTGTGGGGCGGGCGGGAGGAGGGGGGAGGCTGAGGGGACACAAGCGAAAAAAAAAATAATTGATTTTTGTTTAGATTAACAGACCCCTGACTATGAAGAAAGAAGGAATCCAGACCCGAAACCGAAAAATGTCTAGCAAATCAAAAAAGTGCAAAAAAGTCCATGACAGCCTCGATGACTTCCCCAAGAGCAGCTCCTTCAACCCGGCTGCCCTCTCCAGACACATGTCCTCCATCAGCCACATTTCACCATTCAGTCACTCCAGCCACATGCTGACGACGCCGACGCCGATGCATCCGCCTTCCGGCCTCTCTTTTGGACCTCACCACCCATCCAGCATGGTCACTGCCATGGGCTAGAGAGAGCGGAGTTCCCCTGCGAAATGCGTCGAGGTCTCAAAATGAGAGGGTTACTTTATAGACTTGCATTTTTTTTGCAGGCGAGCACTGTCCATTTAAAGCCCCGGAACAAACCGACAAGACACGTTTATTCGAAGGCACAATCCCCCCCCCACCCCCCCCAATAACCATGATGACAACAACAAGAGAAAAAATGATTTTAAGAGATGGCAATTGCCACTTTCTATAAGAGCTCACTATGGTGTCTTTGAATTCTCAGCCACTGAATCTGGATCCCATTTGTGAATAAGCCATTCAGTTTCGCATTCTCTAACGAACCAGGGTCTCTCGTGCTGTGAAACTTAAATGAAATCGCCGCCGAACTGTTACATATAACTTATATTGTAAGAAACACTGTACATTTTTGGAGGAAGACTTAGACCGCATCCAGTCGGCCATGAGGATGAGCGTGGAGGATTACGGGACAATGTAAAAGATTACGATGAGAAAAAAAATGAACGAACTAACTAAATATTGCAGACTGGGAAGAGACTCAGTCGGAAAAACGAACAGACGGACAAAAACCGCCAGTCGTGTTTTCTCTCTCTTTCTCTCTTTCCTCCTCCTTTCGCCGGCTCAAGTTGTTTTGATGCATTAAAATAAATAAATAAATAAATAAAAGCTGTAGGCAAATCATTCATTCCAGGCTGTGGGCCTTTTAACCATAGGAAGTGCTAACGGTATCAGGGGGGGCAATCGTGGGATTGCTAGCAAGGGTGTTGAGACAGCCATTTTCCAGGCCTATACACATTGTGAACAAGTTCCTGTAATTGTTGTTTGTATGTATAATTCAACGCACCAAAATTAAGAAGAGAACGTAGATTTATTTCATCCTATTATACAGACTGAATGGTTGTACAAATTTATTTACTGCTAGTGTTTAAGAAATGCTTTTGTTTTTGGTTTCATATTTTTTTTTTCCTTTTTAATTTTTTTTTTTTTTTTTTGAGAATAAACTAGATTAAATTCTGTTGACCTACAGGTGGTTTATGCTTTGGAGGACTGGAATGGGGAGGAGTGTGCACGTGTGTGTGTGTCTGTGCGTGTGTGCACGTGGGTATGTGCGTGTGCGTGGGTGCTGAAGGGGTGGGGTGGGAGAGTATTTTCATTTTGTTTTGATGATATTTATTAAACGACTTCCAAGGGAATGGGCAATGTTGTCTTTTTCACTTGCTTCCACGGTCGATGCAATGCTCGTGGTGGTTTAAGAAAAGAAAGGATATTTATTTATTATCATTATTATTACTATTTCAGAATTTTATTGCCTCCCCCCACCCCTTTTCTCTACAACAGACTCAGGGAGCATTGCAGAAAGTATAAAAACACCCAAAGGCATTGCCTACCCGCTCCCCAAAATCATATTACATTTTTAAAGTGAGAATTTTCAAAATAAATTTAAACTTACACACTAAAAATCGATCATGACAATCTCCCCCCATGCTGATATAGGGGGGTTGTGGCATAACAACCTTTCCCTTCTGTGCCCATACCCCTCCCCTCACAGGGGGGTCCCGGAATAACCCCAACCCTTGCCCCCATGTCTGTACCCTGGGAATGGGGGGAGGTTGTGGCATAAACCCCACCCATCCATCTCACAGCACTCCCCACCCAAAAATGCAGGGTCTGCCTTACACAGGGTGACCTGGTGCAACCGTCGCAGGCCTGCTGTTTCCCCTACTTCTGGGGGCCCACAGTAGCCCCTGCTTTCACCAGGGGAAGGGCGTGGTACCTCCACTCCCTCTCAGCATGGCCCCAAACATGACCCACCTCTAGGGCCCCATGAAGGGTTTCTCCGTGGAGATGGGGCCCTGACCCTGACTATTATTGGGTGTTTTTACACATACATTTCTCCTGCATGTTTGCTGTTACATCCTGAACTTTCCGTGTGTCTAAATCACTCACCCAGATCTTAAACATCCGGCTAGTTGAACTTCTGTGTAGAGCTTCTCCCAGAACTTTTGTGCGTAAAAAGTTTTCCTGGTAAACGACTTTGCTCCAGGCAGCTGTGGTCACTTGGTTTCCATGGCAGCCCCTCAAGTCTACAGTTGCGGCTACTTTAGGCTGCCTCAGGGCAGTGTTTCTGTGAAGAATGCATCCAGGAACTGCCTCAAGGCTGTGTGTGTGTGTGTGTGTTTGTGTGTGAAGAATGCATCCGGAACTTACTTGTGGACTTGTCAACCCAGAAGATTGAAAGACAGTAGTTTAAGGTGTGTGTAAAAATGCCCATCTTTGCCACAAGCCCTGCTAAAGCTAAGGCCCACTGCAGAAATGTTTGTAAGGTGGTTTTCTTAGGAATACAAGGTCCTTGGAACACAACCTCAGAGCTTAATTTGCAAAAGAAAAGAGGAGCCTGGTTTCAAAACTGCCCCGGAAGTCCTGCCCCTTGGCCCCAGAACATGGGAAGTATTCAAAGGGACTGCTGGAACTTAGGTCTCATGATTCCACCAGTCCCTGCTCTGGTCCCTACTTTGCCAGTTTCTGCTCAGGGCTGGATTAAGCTTGATTGAGGCTGGCTCTGCTGCCAATCTGTCCTTTGGCACCGCCGATCAGTCCTCTAGCCCTGTCAGGGGAGAGACCGGGAATGAGGCTGTTGCTTCCGCTTCCAGCTGGGGGTGGGGGTCTTGCAGAGTAACAGCTGTGCTGTGGTGGAGTCTGGGAGAGGTGAAAGGGCTGAGCTCTGTCTATCACTGGCGTAAATTAAGCCTTGATTAACCCTCCAATAAAAGGGCCTGGGGTATCTTGGAATAACTGCAGAGCAAACAGAGCTGAACTGGATATATCTGTCGAAATTGGGGTAGTTGTACTGGTCCAGTAACAATGGGTACTAATCAGTGCCTAATTAGTGCCCCAAAGGCTACCTGATGTACCAATTTATCATTTTTTGTTCCAATTTTCTTACGACCGATATTAATTTTTGGACTTCCATAAACAATTTTTCAGTGTTCCATCCTGATTTTGGTATCGATTTACTGTTTTACCAATTGGTAAAATGGTAACTTTGTAATGGTAATACCCAGTATTTTCAGGTAATTGGTGCCTGACTCTACATGGTTACTGATTGGGCACCCGCTAATAGACTACTCGAAAATGTGGGTTTACTTGCGGCCGGTAGCAAATGTGCTCCCTGTTTTAGGTCTTATTCACACAACTTCCAGGGCAAGCAACCTCACCGTTAGCTCATCATAACATAGAGGGGACCAGTATAATTTATTCCAAGATGCTTCCCCTCACGGTGTAGAAAATTTGGGAGACTTTCTCCCTGGCAATGGCCATGCTTGCTGTGAATGTACTGAGGTCAATGATGGTTCTTTTGAGGCAATCTATACCTGTGGGCATACTTTACTGTAATGGTTCCCAAGTGTTTCGCCTGTGCGAACCCATCTTTGAAACAGAAATGAAATGCTGCAGATGACATTGCACGACTTCAAGTTGGGAACCTCTACTCAGAAAAACACATGTGTGTCTGGGTTCTGTGTCCCGCAAGAACTTGGGATCATTCATACAACATCCTGTTTGAGTGGGTGGAGGCAAAAACTCGCATCCTGAGGGTTGTGTGAAATCCTCACCACTTTTTCTGCTCCTTGATGATCCCTTGTTCTGTTGCATCTGGTGGCAGAGAGGAGCCATTGGGTGCTTTTAGATGGACAGGCCAGGCTATGCCAGCCCCGGGTGGCCTGTGTGCTTAAAGGCGGCCTGTCAAATGTGGAATCTGGGCCAGCCCCAGGTGGAACTGCAGTCCGTCTGCTCAGCGACCCACACTGCAGCTCTGCTTCTGGTTGGCCGTTGCCCCGGGCAATGCCATAGAGTTGCAGGTGGCAGCCTAGAGACCTAGGTGATCTGCCTGCAACTCTGGGTAATTTCAGACGTGATGGGCCATTCGGCCCACCACGTTGAACCACGGTCTGGGATCCATTTTGTGTCCCAGACAGGAATCAGTCCGGCCGTCCTTTAGACGTGCTGGCCTGATTACTACAGGGGCTCAGGGAGGGGGCGGGGCTGTGCGGCACGACGTGTGGCCGCACAGCCCTGCCCCCCCATGCTCCCCCGGCTGCCCGCCCTCCGGGAGATGGGCAGGCGCAGCTGCCAATCCGGCCGCTGTGCCCAATCCCGCATCACGGTCTGGGACATGTTCTGGGATGGGCCAACATAACAGACGTTACGTTTGGCCGATCCTGGATCATGGTCCAGCCAACCATGATTCTGGACCTCCGGGCAGCAGGAGATCCAGAATCATGGTCAATGTGATTCCTGGGGTGAACTTCTGGCGGAACTCACATCAGACGTTATGGGACAAACGGCCACCACAGGAGATTCACTGTGGTTGACTGTCGTCTCATAATGTCTGAAATTACCCTCATGGGGGGGGGGCGCTATGCGGGTGGACTGAGGGCTGGGGAACCCGGTGGGTCCGTTTAAACCCGACGCAAGCATGGCTGAACAGGGGGGTGCACCCCCAGTACAGCCCTAGGGGTGGCCAGCCCTGCATTAATCTAAAAGTACTCATTGAAATGCAGTGAAACCAGCAGCTGTGCCAATGCATTGTTTCAGGGCAAGGCAAACACTGATTGCCCAGAGAACAAGCTGTGAGTTTGCAAAGGGGGAGGGGTGTTGTCTGAATGAGCATATGAGTAGACTGTGTATCTGACCTGACTGGGTCTATTGGGACTGGGCCTAATTCCTGTTGGAATTAGGCCAGGCCAGAGGCCTCTCTTCCTAAGTCACCTTTTGGAAATACCACTTAAGTCACCGTTTGAAAATACTGGTTAAGTCACCTTTTGAAAATGCCTCTTAAGTCACCCTTTGAAAATATTGGTTAAGTCACTTTTTGAAAATATCTCTTAAGTCACCCTTTGAAAATACCACTTAATTCAACTCTTTCAAAAGAGGCCTTAGGTCCCGATCCAAGGTCTGCGTGTATGCCTCATGTGCATATGCAGACTGAACCTTCCCTGCATTCACACACACGCTGTGCATGCGCAGGGTGGCACAGCCGAAGTCTGCCACTACCCGACCATGTTGCCACCCACGTCCATGGCTGCAACTTTGCCTCTGCTGGGTGGTGGCGTGATTGGGCAGCAGCATGCCACCATGCATGTGCGTGACGTGCACCACCATGCATGCACCAGGGACTTAGATTGGAACCGTAGTCTCTTTCCACGTGTTGTGATCCTCAAGCCACTTATTTTGGAGGAGCTAGGATAAGTTGCTGAATGCTTGTAGTTTTTTTCTTGTTGCAATTTTTACCCTTAGATTTTTGGCCCGGGCTGCATTCCATTCCGGAGACAGTAAGTGCAGCCATGGCCAAGAGAACAATTGTAACATTAGCAACTTCAGGGGGTATTTTCAAAGGCACAAATGTCATTCAGTGCCGGGAATTTGACACGCTATACTTAAAAGAGGCCCTCAAGGCCTTTGGAAAGGAGCTTTTGCGGTTACAAGTTCTTCCCTGGGCTGTGCTAGTTATCATTGCTTTAAACCAGCCATCTACAAAGCTGTGCTAGTTCAGGTTGAAGGGGACTCATCCAAAGCCCGATGAACTTAATGGAAATATTTCAGCTGGCTTCAAGGGGATCCACACGTTTAAGCAACGGTAGCTTAGTCAGGGGTGCCAAAATCTGGAGGACAGAGACGAGCTTTGTTGCTGCAGTTTCAACCAAAATGAAATCTTTAAAAAAATCCATCTCAAAAAGGTTGGCCTATGAATTAATTAATTCACCATGGAGCTGGCAAATAATGATTAATATGGAATCACAGAGTGGGAAGGGACCCCTGTAGGATGACTACAGCTATAGCCTCCTTGACAGACAGCTAGCCAGTCTCTTTTTGGAAACCTCTGGGGATGGCGAGCCTACCACCAGTCACATGGCTGGTGCTTACAATTATGATTTTGGAGGCCATCTCTGCCCTGGAAGGCTTACAGTCTATCGACAAGGGAGAGGGAAATATATATTCCCATTTTAAAGAAAGGGAACTGAGGCTCAGAGATAGTTATGGGCTCATGGCTAAGCTGGGATGTGAAACGGGGTCACCTAGGTCCAGGTACAGCACCATATCCACTAAGCTATACCGACTCCTGATTTTTATAATGGCTGATTTCACTAACTACAAGCGAGGGGCCTCCTTCTGTGAATACTTATTGAGCCAGTGTGGTGTAGTGGAGAAGGTGCTGAACTTGGTCCTGGGAAGCCAGAGTTGAAATCCTGTCCTAGCCATGAGTTCACTGGGTGGCCTTGAGCAAGTCACAACCTCTCATCCTCAGTTCCCCATCTGTAAAATGGGACTGTGTCTGTCTGCCCCTGTGTTCCCCTCACCCGTGCCCATCTTAGATTGTAAGCTTACTGGGCAGGGACCGATCTCCAAAAGCTGTGACTATAAGGCACTGTGCTTGCGTAGTAGTTCTATAGAAATAATAGACAGTAGCAGTGCATGAGGAGAATTGAAATGACTATTTGAAAAACAGAGCAAAACCGTCAAACTTGCCTGACCCAAATCAAAAATAGTGAAGCAGATAATAACTGTTACCCATTTCTGTTCCACTGGGCATCTGGTTTGGATATTTTAGTGGTTTTTAAACTATGATTTTCTCATACTGCTTTCTATCATTTCAGTAATATCATTTCAGCAATGTTAGCATTATTGTGTGTGTGTGATTGTTGGGAAAAAACATTAACTGAATTACCAAATTGACTGTAAAATCAAAATAACGGAACCAAAACCCTGAAAAAAACGGACCTCCCAAGCCCTTCAGAATAACTTGGATATGTGAATTCCCATTTTGGTCATGGGTGTAGGTGACAGACCCTGCCCCCACCCCCAGGCACTCTAAGGAGCAGATCTAAGACCCTTTTGTTTGGCTAGGCATTTGGCAGACTGAGATAGAGTTGGGTAGATTTGGAGGAGTGGGCTTTAGGGGGTTGGTTGGGGCGTTTAAAGTGTATTAAAATATGTTTTTGCATGTGTTTACATGTTGCAAGTTACCCTGAGCCTTAGAGGATGGCTGGGGTATAGATGCATTTATACATTAAACATCCCACCTTAACAGAGCCCTGTCCACTCATTACATCTAATATTCTTCCTGAGCGAGAGCAGGCTAAG
Organism: Sphenodon punctatus; assembly: GCA_003113815.1. NCBI lineage: Eukaryota > Metazoa > Chordata > Lepidosauria > Sphenodontia > Sphenodontidae > Sphenodon > Sphenodon punctatus. The sequence continues at coordinate 876,690 of QEPC01000699.1, forward strand.
CCAATCTTCCTAAGAGCACAGCAGCAACTGAATGTTATTGTTGGCTCAAGGTAAAAGGAAAAGATAACAGTGGAACTTCTACATAATTAAGCTGTTCAGCGCTCTTTCTCATGGCTACAGCCTTGTGGGGAGACAGAAGACTGAAAATGCGAATAATACCTACAAATAATAAATTTATTACCCTTTTCAGCTTTACACATTAATAAACTTTCCTCGGGCAGTCAGTCCTACTGAGTCACGTTGCGCCGTCTGCCGCACCACTGTCTAATAGAAAAAGAAAAGTCATCCAGATAATATCTTATATTGGTCCAACTTCTGTTAGTGAGGGTATGCAAGCTTTTGGGCCTAACAGGGTCTATAGTCAGAGTAAAATCTGCTCGCCAAGTTTCCACAACAAGGGCACACAGAAAAGCGTTCTCTGTGGCTGCCCCTAAATTATGGAACTCCCTTCCCTTGGAGATTCGTCTAAGCTTGAGCCTGCTCATCTTCCAGAAGCAATGCAAGACTGTTTTGTTTGGCAGATGGGGATACGGTTGGGGGAGTGGGCTTTAGGGGGATTGGGTGAGGTTTTTAAGGGGTATTAAAATAGGGGGTTTTTTTGCACTGTAATTTACATGTATTTCTTGATGTGTTTTTTTTCTTTTGGATGACATGTCAAAATTGTAAAGACCAGATGGTCCCTGCAACAAAATTTTATTATTTTAAAATAGGTTTTTACATGCTTTTATATGTTGTATGCCACCCCGAGCCTCAGGGGATGGGCGGGGTATAAATGTATTTATATGTAATAAATAAATGCAAAATTATAAATGTATATAAATAAATAATTAACCTTTAGGGCAGTGAAAATGTAGTAAGAATTAGACCTTTGTCCTGCACTTTGTATCGCTTTTACAGCAATGGGCCTTATAGCTTTTAGAGCTCCCCTTTCCTGCTGCCTTTTATAGTTGAGTCTAGGAGTGTAGCGATATCTTTTATTGGACCAACTTAGGTCGGTGGAGGTTTGCAAGCTTTCGGACCTCACAGAATCCTTCGTCAGGCAAGTCAGAAATCCAAGCTTGGATTATTTATTCATTATTTAATTATTTATAATGTTTTAAGCCCTGTTTTAATAATTTATATTGTTATGGATGATTTTCAATTGTATTTTATTGTATTATATTTTTATTGTTGGAAGCCGCCCCGGGCTGCTTTTGCAGGAGGGGCGGGGTATAAATTTATAAAATAAATAAATAAATAAATATTGTCCTTCTGTCCCTACAACAATTTTTTTAGCAGTTGCTGTTATTATAACTCTCCTCTAGCTCAAAGTGGCTGAGCTGAGAAGATTTCCAAAATGGTGCCCGCTTGCCTACTTCTGGAACATACATTCTGACTGGTGCTGTCTGGAGCATGTAGCACCAATCAGAATTTATGTTTCAGGCATGGCGGGGGCACTTCTGTTTGGGAACTTCCTCCTAGCATGGGAGTAATTTTAGCAGCAGATTAGGATGGGTGTGTGTGTGTCCCCCTGCAAATTTCCTCCCCTTCTAATTCCAGGGATATGGGGACAAGACTTTTGGGGGGTTAGCATCCCATGCAAATTTTAACCCAAAGTTGCTCCCCTGCTCCTAGCTCAATCAGAATGAAAGCTGGGGGTTAGACACCTGAGCACCTTCTCATCCTCTGCACATTCTCCAGTATAGGGTGTTAACAGACGTCATGAGGACATCTGTCCCACCCGGGGGATGGGGGAGGACTTCCTCCAGCTGGGTGAGCTCTGGCTGCAGAAACATATGTTCCCTGTGGCCTGATCAGGCCAGGGAGGGGATCAGAGCGCAATGTGTGGCCAGCTGACACCATTGCTCTGCCCCCTGCCATGACGGGCAGCCATGGCTTCCTATTACAGACAGCCATGTCTGGCCACAATAGCAACCCCCCCCCACGAGGAGGAGCCGGGAACAAACACTCCTACCTGGTTCCACCGGCTAGGGCCAAGCTGGGCTTGCTTTGATCCAGGCCCACAGTCGCCACCCCGTGGGAGGGGTTTCCTGAGCCCACATCCGGTGAATCCGGACAAACGTTCAGGCATCACGCTGGCCGCGGTCGGACTAAAACAGGCTGGACTGGGCCAGTGTGATGTCTGTTAACACCCATAGACTCCACAAATGCCTAGTTTGAGCATCGTTGCCTGAGCATAGTGCAAATAACTGGGTCTAAAAGGCCACCCATTTAGATCTGGAAGTGTTTCATACCCCTTTTACACTCTTGGGTGTAGGACGAAAAGGGAACAAGGCAACAAACAAGTGGGTCTATGAGCTTTAGCAGGCTGCAGTCTCATGTCAATGAAGGGTTGATGAGTCAGCAGCTCACTGATAACTTTCAAGGTGAAAAAAAACCCTGAACATGTTCGATTTTCTTTTAGCTTTATCCTAGCCTCTCCCCTCCCCCCTCCAACCTAAAATAAGGCTTCATCACAAATGAGGAAGGAATGGAATTCACCCAAAGTACCGTGAAGCTGTGGAACTCATTTCCAGAGGATGTTATGAAGGTCAAGAGAATGGCTGGGTTAAAAAACGGATCAGACAAGTTCTTAGGAGAGAGGCCCATTAATGACTATGAGCCAAGTTGGTACATAAGAACATTAGAAGTGCTATATTGGGTCAGACCAATGGTCCAGCAATCCCAGCATCCTGTCTCTGACAATGGCCAATCTTTGTCTCTTGGGAGAAGTAGCCAACAGGTCACAATGGACAATCCATTCCCTGTTGTTCCAGCCCCCAACAGTAAGAGGTTATGTTCCCAAAACCTACTTGGCTGATAGCCATTAATGGACCTGTCCGCCAAGAACGTATCCAATCCCTTAAAAAAACTATCTGTGACCCCTTTCTCTGGCAGTAAATTCCACAAGTTAATTGTGCGCTGAGTGAAAAAAATACTTTCTCTTATTGTTTTAAATCTTAATTTCATGGAGCGTCCCCTTGTTCTAGTACTGTTAGAGAGGGTAAATAACCACATTTCCTATTTACGTGTTCCACACCATTCATGATTGTATAAACGTCTATCATATCCCCTCTCAGCCGTCTCTTCTCCAAGCTGAAGAGCCCCAACCTATCCAGCCTCTCCTCATACGGGAGTCGTTCCATAACCTTGATGCTTTTAGTTGCCCTTTCTGTACCTTTTCTAGTTCTACTATGTCTTTTTTGAGAAGGCAAAACCAGAACTGCGCACACTACTCCAGGTGCGGTCGTACCCTAGATCGATATACAGGCAATACGATATTTTCAGTTTTATTCTCTATCCCTTTCCGAAGGATTCCTAACATTCTGTTTACTTTTTTGACGGCCGCCGCACACTGAGCCAGAGGATTTCAATGTATTGTCCACAATGACTCCAAGATCCTTTCCCTGAGCATTAACTCCTAGTTTAGAACCCATCATTGTGCATATGTTTTGGGTTAATTTTCCCTCTGTGCATCACTTTTGTACTTTTCCACATTCCATTTCATCTGCCATTTAGATGCCCAGTCACCCAGTCTCGCAAGATCCTCCTGCAATTCTTCACAGTCCGCCTGGGTTTTAACTACCTTGAATAATGTAGTGTCATCTGCAAATCACTCCATGTTTTATTTATTTATTTGTTTGTATTGATTTTTATCCCATCTCTCCTGCACAGCAGCTCAGGGTGGCTTTACACAAAATGCATAAATACAAAATACAAACATAAAAACATCCCACAAGCCCCCCATCCCATCCCCATCCAAGCCTCCCAACCCATCCACCCCCTTAGTTAACCCTCCCCCCCAAATTCAGTCCCCGCTACCAAAAGTCCAATGGAACAGAATCGTTTTACATTGCCTCCGGAAGGCCACCAGGCTTGAACGCAGACGGCTCTCCTGGGGGAGCGAGTTCCACAGCGAAGATGTGACAGCCGAGAACATCATAGTTGAGACCTGTAGAAAAACCAGAGACTCCAGGAGGGCGCCCCCAGATGGCTGCAGGGGTCATGACGGGACACGGGGGAAATTATTTAATTTTTTTTATCTGGCCCTTGCCTAAAAAAGGTTCAGGGCGGATCACAATAGAGTTAAAACATAATAAAAACAATGAATAGAAACAGTAAAACAGTAAAATACAAAAATAAAAACCAACAGCCCTGCTACAACCTCCTCCTAGGGCTGGCATCAGACGGCCTCAGCTCTCCCCTCTGCTCTGGCCACCTCCAGTCCTGACACTGCGGCGCCTCTCCCTCCCTCCCTCCCTCTGCTGTGCTGCACCTGAGCCCCGGAAGCTGCTGCTGCGCTGCCTGCCTTGTGCCGCCACAGGTGCTTGCTCTGTCCTGTACAGCCCGCTGGGTGGGTCTCACATGCGCTGCAGGCTTCAGGCACTTCTGCTTCCACTAAGGCCACTTTCAGACCTTCCTTCCCCCGGCGCATATTTTGGCTACGGTAGAGAATGCGCAGCCAGGATATGCGCGGGGTGTCCCCTGTCTGAAAGTTCCCCCATGCGGCCTTGCCGGCAGATATGCGCAGGGATGCAGAGCAGGCAATCCTCTTGGCATCCCTGTGCATGTCTGCCAGCAAAGCCGCGAAGGGGGGGGTGGGCGGGCTTTCAGGCCGGCTGATCCCCGCACATATCCTGGCTGTGCATTCCCTACCATAGCCAAAATATGTGTGGGGGTGGTGGGGAGGGGAGGTCTGAAAGCGGCCTCAATCTCTGTCCGGTTGCGCCACAGCAGGACAGGATTTGTGCCCCCCACACCAGCTTGGGTCCTGGGACAAATGTCCCTCCTGTCCCTATGACAGCTACGCCCCCGAGTCATTGGATTCCCTTTTACTCGGCTGTAAAAATGTATATGAAAAGCCCCCGCCACAACCCAAAGCAAAATGAAACAAGTGGCACTCATTTTAAAATCCACAGAGATCACCTTCCTGAGAGAATATTTGAAGCATAAAGACTCCACTTTGAAATGAAAAAGGACGCTGAGAGTTACTGAGATGCAAAGGGAGATCTCCCCAGTTCTTAATTAATCATCATCTGATGATGAAGCTGTTTTCAGTTAGTCTAAAGAATCAAAGGAAATGGCAGTCTTTGGTGAGACTGAGCTTGAGAGACTTTTTTTTTTTTGCCTTCAAATTTCATACTACGTTGACATTTTCTCTTATTTGCTTCAACGAGTTTGAGTTTGGAGATGAAAAGGCCAATCCTGAGCTCAGCAACTTGAGTGCAGCTCAGATCAGAATATGGGATTTGAGAATCGTTCACAAACGTCCACTTCCCAGGGAAGTCGATGGGGAAGTCTTGCCGTTGACTTCATTAGCAGTTGCTGTAGCGTTGAATTCCGTTAGGCCTTCCCTAGCTTGTCATGAGAGAAATTGCATCCTCTTCCCTCCCTCACACAGAATCTCTTCCCTGTAACTACGTGAAGCACGTGCACCTGTAACTTCTCAACCTCATCCTCAGTACGGGCGTCTGCTGTTGGGGGCTGAAGCTGATTCCAGACAAGACTGAGGTGAGGATGGGTGGCCAGCCATGTGACCTGGGGGACATTGGAAACCCTCTTATTGATGAGGTCCGGCCTCCTTTGGCTACTCAAGTCCGCAGCCTTGGGGTGCTCTTGAATCCATTGCTGCGCCTGGATGACCAGGTTGTCATAGTGGCCAGGAGCACTTTTCACCAACTTCCTCTGGTGATATGGCTGCAACTCAGACTCGGATTTGGCCACTGTCTTCCATGCCTTCATAGCCTTGAGGCTAGACTATTGCAATGTGCTCTACATAGGACTGCCCTTGATGACTCTTTGGAAGCTAGAACTGGTGCAGAATGTAGTGGCCTGGCTTCTGTCGGGGGTGGGTTGCACATTACACCAGTGCTCTGGAGTCTGCACTGGCTGCCAATAGCTTTCCAGGCATGATTCAAGGTGCTGTTTTTGACCTATAAAGCCCTAAGTGGACTGGGCCCCAGGTATCTGAAAGACCACCTCTTCCCTCGTGTTTCATTGTGACCTCTGAGGTCAGCCGATGGCACCTTCTTGCGAGTACCAGTTGCCTGTGAGGTGTGTACAGTGTGGGTGCGCAGAGAGGCATTTTTGGCGACTGCTCCACAACTATGAAACTCTCTCCCCTTGGAAGAGTTGTAACACCTTTCTCTTTGGCCAAGCGTTTGGTGGGCTGGGATAGAGTTGGGTGGGACTGGGTGTGGGGGTTAGGGAAAGAGTTGGTGGGTGTGGTTTAGGGGTTTTAAATGTTTTTATATGTTATTTATGCTTATGTATGTTATATGTTTTTATATTTTGTGAGGTGCCCTGAGCCTTCATGGGAAGGGTGGAGTAGAAATTGAATAAATCATCATCATCATCATCATCATCATCATCATCATCATCAATCAAAACTCCCTACAAATCCCTACCCTCAACCCCCTATCCCCATTTGCCAAATGATTGGTCATATAGAAAAGTCTTGTAGTTGCCTCTGGAAGATGATCATGGGTATTTTCAGACGTTACGAGATCACAGTGAACCACGGTCAATACCCACATGGGGCCAAAGCGCCCTGAACATCTGTTTGGCGGCAGCCAGATGTTCACCACGGTCAATTCTCACATGGGGTCAATTTCAACCACGTTGCCGGGGCTCCCCGCTGGACAATTGCCGCAAGCGTGGTCAAAGAGATTCCCGGCGGGAACCAACAAAAAGTAACGTCTGGCCGGCAACTACGGCCCGGAATCCCCAGCGGGATTCCGGACCGTGGTCAAATCGGGCGAGCGCTGCGACCAGATTGGCCGCAGTGCCCACCCATCTCCCCAGAGGGTGGGCGGCAGGGGAGCGTGGGGGGCGGGGCCATGCAGCTGCACGTTGTGCCGCGCGGCCTCGTCCCCTCCCCGATTCCCCACCAGGATCAGCCGGCACGTCTGTTGGACGTGCCGGAGCGATCCCGGTGAGGAATCATTTGTGTGATTCTGGGACGGGGCGAATGCCGCCCCGTCTCGTTTGAAATCACCCGATGATCTATTATTATTATTATTATTATTATTATTATTATCTTTTATATAGTGCAAGCGATGTACCTGGTGCTTTGCAGAGAATAAGATAGACACGGTCCCTGCCCGAGAGCTTACAAAGCTCGGGTGTGGGCTTTATTGAGCCTCCAGGGGAAGGGAGTTCTACACTAGGGGTGTCTGCCTCTGAGAACGCCTCTCTGCGCACTCCTGCTGTATGAACCTGGTGGGCAGATGGTATCTGCAAAGGAGCACAGGGGAAGAGGTGGTCTTTCGGAGATGTGGGTCCAGGCAAGAGCGGGGCTGAAAGAAATAGTACACGCCATGTTAACAGGTATTAGTTGCATGTTTGGATAGCCTTTTGAATATCTAAGAAATTATTAAGAAATCCAGCATATAAAGTGGACAAAGCCAGTGTATATAGAGGATAAAGTGGGCCTGGCTTACAGGGGTTCAAATCCCACCTTAGCTATGAATTCACTGAATGACCTTGTGCCCAAGTTACTCTCTCTCAGTCCTTGCTGTGGGAATGTATGTATCCCTGTGCATCCTAGACTGTAAGCTCTTTGGGGCAGGGGACTTGTCTAAAAATCATGACTATACAGCACTAGGCAGAGTTCTGGCGCCATGTTTTAATGCCATTGAAACCCTATCGATTCCACCTCTGATCAGTTCAAGAGGAGGTTTTCCTCTAAGGGTCATCAGCAAGATAACGAAAGTGGTCTTTTCCCCATGAGATTTGAAAGGCTCGATGGGGAGAAGTGGATCTGCTCTGCCTGCTTAGATCTTGTGTGCTATGAGGGGGGGGGGGGGGGGCAGTGCAGTTACGTTTTCAAAACAGATTCGTCCTTTTACCCCAGCACAATAGGACGTGGTAAGGACCAGCATTAGCAGCACCTATCTTTACTGTCACTTGGTGAACTACAAAAACAAAAACCTACTTGATTTTTTTTTATCCTGTTCACTCTAGGACTCCCATCTAATGTTTCCGCCTTGTCTGTTTGGCTTCTTCCTAACTTTGTCCACCCCCAATCCTGAATGCACACAGTACTTGCTTGTTTGGCTGGCTCTGACAGAGTGGTTCACATTTCACTCTCCTATTGTGTTGAGAAATTCTCCTTGAATTGCTTACAGTCTGCTCTGGAGGGAGGTAGCCAAAGTCGATGAGGGTTTGGGGTGGGAGATGAGAAAAAAGGAGAGGACAGAAGTTCCTTAACCCCTTTCCCCACTTGGGATTTCTGTGTGATGGAGTGTTATCTAATAAGGATCCTGATTCAGCAAAGCAAATAGGCATGTGTTTTACTTTCAAGTTGTGAGTAGGCCAATTGTTGGGCCAAAACAACTCACTGAATCTGAAAGGAAACAAACAAAACAGGTGTCAAACAGTATCTGACCAATCTTCATTTGATCACCCATTTTTTGGGTCTTTTCATGGCATTTTGGTTGGTCCGTTTGTTTTGGGTGGCTTGTCTGGTTCCAGTTTATACTCCACCCATTCTCATTGTTACTGGTGGAAATGACCGAAGCTGGAAATATCTGAAACTGGAAATGGCGAATAATGACTGAAAACAACTGAAGTAGCAAACATTCAGTTGCTCGAACATTGTGATGAGTGTTTGGGTCGACTACAGCCTACCTGAAATTGCAGACCCCACCCCAAAACATTAATTCTGCTCCCTCGTTTTAGCTCTAGCCAGTTGGCATCAGTGGGATTTAGTTATATGCCGTTAGAGTGGGTTGTGGCACAAACCTATCTTCTGGGTGTCATGTGAAAGTCTTACCACTTTCCTTTGCTCCTTGATGAACCTTCTCTGCCACCCAATGCAAAAGGTTTGCTTGCTAGGGGTGTACAATTGCTTTTGTTATTTTAAATACTAAAATGAACAAAGCCTTGTTTATTTTAGTAACTAAAATACGAAAAAGGATGACAAAGGTAACAAAAATGGACAAACATGAACAAAAAAGGATCCATTTTCATTATAAAAATTAAAAATACCCCACCCCTGTACATGTGCAATGGCCACTGGGGATATTCTGCACATGTGCGCCCTTTCCCAAAATGGAGCCGGCAGCATGGGCACCATTTTGGCAAAGGGAAGCCAGTCTGCACACACACGGTGACTATTTTTGGCGTGTGCAGACCAGCTGCCCTTTTCCAAAATGGCGCTGATGCTGATGGTGCCATTTTTAAAAAGGGCTGTGCATGCACAGAATGATCTGGTGGCTGTTTCGCGCATGCGCAGCAATTTTTTTAGCTTTATTTTTATTATTCTTAATAAAATAAAATGAAAAAGCAATGGATAAATGAAAATGGTAGGGGCGTCGTTTACCCAAACCCCTGAAAACGAAGGGATTTTTGTAAATGAAAAGGAAAGTGGATGAAGGATGCTGCGCAGCCCTAGGATCTGACTCTAGCAAGGGTGTATTGATTAACCTGGAAGAAGCTTTAATCCCTGGTACATTAGTTTGTATTTCTCCTTTCTTGGTAGAGTTGTCACCATTCCTGAAGTATTGACCCCAAACAAGGCAGGGTCATGGCAAAAGCAGCAGGGGTAAAAGATCTCTCCTTCCCCTTTCCGATGTGACCATACCCGCTGTAGGGCATTGTCACATCATATTTTGGTTCAGGCAGATGCTTCTGTGGGTTGCTACCCTAAGTGGCAGGCCCTGGACCCCACCCCTTCCTTCTCCACTCCATCTACAACCCCGTTCCCAGTGCTAGAGCTGAAACGGGTACCCAATTTGGTACCTGCAGATAATACCAAATATTCACATTTCTGAGGACTCTGTTGGGTATTTAGCGGGCTAACTGATCACTAATTGGCTACCCCAAAATTTGGTAATTTCCATTATCAATTTGCCAATTTTCTGGTTACTGATTGAAAAATCAGGATGGAAAACTAAAACATCAGGACAAAAACCAGAAAAATTGGGACCGGAAGTCAAAATTCTGGGACCAGAAGTCAATATTCTGGGTACATAATCAGACATCAAATAGTACTCAATATTTTTGAGTTGATTCGGGTACTGGAAATTCAACGGGCATACATGTTTTTTTTAGGTACTCGTTTCAGCTCTATCCAGAAGTCTAACTCTCGCCCCTCCCCATGCCCTACCCTAACAGGCAGTTTTGTTGGGCCCAGCTCACTGTGTGACTGGTGGGAAGAAGACCAAATGGAAAGTATTGGCCCCAGCAGCTTCAGGAGTGGCTCTTGAGACTACCGGGACATCCCTATCTGCTTTAACCCTGGGCATGAGCTGAGCATGGTGATGTCACAATACTCTCAAGGGGTAGGGAACAGGGATACACCAGAAAGGAGCGTTACACCCCCGTTTGCCCTGCACCCTCTGACAATGCTCCATCCCTTCTGGGTTTCCTCCTGGAGGAAGGTGGTAACCAAGGGAGTCAGCAGGGAGACAGGGGGAGGGTGAGCCACTTTAATCCACCCCTTTCTGACACGACCACGTTCCTTTCCGAGAGTTGTGACTATTGTTGAAAGAAGGCACCTGCAAAATCGTGTAGCCAGTTGAGTTTCTGAAACCCCATTTGACCCAGTAATGTTCAGGTACCATGTGGTACCCAATTACGACCCAGTTCGATATCTGATGTCCTGAAATGTCGACTTCTAGTACCGATTTTTTGACATTTTTGTTGATATGCTGACTCACATCATCTGTTTCTCAGGTTTCCGTCAAGTTCTGACAATTTTTTGGCAACTTCCAGTCCTGGAAAACTACTTCCAGTTCCAATTTCTTTTAGGTTTTTTTTTCCCCTCCCAATTTTTCTTAAAACCATTTTTTATGGGTTTCCCACCTTAGAAAATGAACTTTCCTTCTCCTGGAAAGTCAGCTTCTGGTCCCAGGAAACTACTTCTGGTCATTTAAAAATAAATAAATGTCATGCCACTTATTCGGTTTTCCAACTTGATATACCAATGGGTATATCAATATACCAATTGGGAACTGGCAAATAAAAAAATCAGTACTGGAAGTACCCAATTTTGGGAGTATTCGGGTATCTGATTGGTACCCAGGTAACCCACCAGGTACCCAATGTGGTACCCGAAAAAGTGGGCATTACCCATGGGTACTAAATTAGTACCTCTTTCAGCTCTAGTTGTGACATCACGATGCTTGGAAAAGGGGTGTGGTCACATCAATAGAGGGTGGGGACCCTTTCTGACATGACCATGCCCCTTTTCTGAGCATCATGATGTCACATCGAGAAGGGGGAGAGTGAAGGGGTCTCTGCCCCATTTTTGAGGAGACCACACCCCTTTTCTGAACATCATGATGTTAGAGTGCTCAGAAGGGCATGGGCCAGGTAGGAGTCAGTGTGTGTGTGTGTGTGTGTGTGTGTGTGTGTGTGTGTGTGTAACCACACCTCCTTCGCCTCCCTTATGGTGCCCATGGTGGTAATCTTAGCAGCAGGAAGTGTCTGTGTTAAAAAATATGAATCAATTCACCTTCTCTGGCCTACGCTGATCTACCTGAAGTGGCTGCTTCGAATGCCTGAATTCTCATTGCCTCCCCCGCCCTCTGCTTTCAGTGAGAAAGGTTCAGATGGCACGCGAGCCTCCTGGCCAAGGGAGAGTCGGATCAGACCATAAGGAGCCCGTAGACTTCCTTCTGCTGTACTGACAACCCGTCACGTCCCTCAAAAGAACTGGGGGACTTGTCACTGGGGATCAATAAACGTCACTGCTTGCCCTCTAGCCCATGGCTTTTCAAAGGGGATCTCACAGAAGCAGCTATGAGGGTGAGCATGATCCTGCCCTTGCTCTGTCAATCCTGAGAGATGTGGGAGAAGGAGGTAGGAGGGGGAAATCGCCTCCAGGATGTGTTCACGTTAGGTAGGTTGCGCAAGAAAGAGGCAGAAACTGGAAAACTCTTGGGCTCAGTCACACTACAGCCTTTCCCCTTGCAAACTCAGCCCTTGTTCTTTAATCTGTGTTTGCCTTGCCCTGGACCAGCTGTGGGCAAATCACTCTGTGCCTCCGTTTGTACAGCCTGTATCCCACACAGAACAACCCCCACCCTGGAAGGCCTGAGTAACAGCTACTATCTGGTATCCAAATGGCCATCACAGTATCCAAATGATATCCAGTGAGATACTGATCGGTATCCGGTTAAGTATCCAGCGGTTATCTCGTTAACCAGATCACTATTTACCAAATCGCTATTTGCCAACTACTGTTTACCATATTACCATTTAAGCATTACCATTTCATTAACATTTTCCCCCCAAACACAGTAACTTTGGGCTCTCAGACTGTAGGGGTTAAGTGCCGCCAACATAAGCCCCGGGAAGGGCAAGGCAGTACGATAGTATCTTTTTGCGGTTGTTTTATTATTATCATTTATTTTTATTATATTATGTTTGGGATCCAGTTAAGGTTGTCCCTATTTTGTTTTGTTTTATTATTATTTATATTTTCAGATTTAACTGAGGACTCTGTATATTATGACCTATTTTAATTTTGTTATGCAATATGATGTTCTGTAATTTTTATACAATCATTTGTTTTGGCCTATGCCAAACAATAAACAAAATATTTTACTCTGAATTTGCATCCATATGAAATTTTAATGCAAATTATATCCACATTGGGTGTTTTTACACACACATTTCTCCGGCATGTGTGCTGTTACATCCTGAACTTTCTGTGTGTCTAAATCACTCACCCAGATCTTAAACATCTGACTCTTTGAACGTCTGCATAGAACTTCACCCAGAACTTTTGTGTGTAAAAAGTTCTCCTGGTAAACTGCTTTGCTCCAGGCAGCTGTGGTCACTTGGTTTCCATGGCAGCCCCTCACGTCTACAACTGCGGCTACTTTAGGCTGCCTCAGGGCAGTGTGTGTGTGAAGAATGAATCCGGAACTTACTTGTGGACTTGTAAACTCAGAAGATTGAAAAATCCGGAACTTTAAGGTGTGTGTAAAAATGCCCATTGTCCTGCTTTTTGACTGTCGTTGTCCCGCTTTTTAGAGTCCAGTGGTTGAGAGGCATGAGTGCCAGATCAAGAGAAACTGGAGCCCAGTACACAATGGGGATGTGTGATTTTTCTTCCCCAAAATAGCATTTACCAATTTACTGATAACAGCCTTACCGGGATCCTGTTACCACTTTGCCATTTATCACTTTGCCATCAATTTCAAATCCCAAGAGTTAATACTGACACAATACCACATTTCTTCTGTCTTCTTTGCACTCCGTTCTCTCTTGTACTTCCTTGTCACTCATTGGCTGGTACACAGATTCCCTTACTAATCTGTAATCCCTCTGTGGATTGGTCAAAGCAAAGGGAACAATATAGAACAACAATTCTAGTTGGATGCACTGGAATGGAGGTTAACGGACACTGGGGGGGGCAGGATAAGGGGCTCACTGGGCTATTTGCACAGTGATTGGCTCAGAAATGCAGTACAATGGACAGAAATCCAGGAGTAAAACAGTACCCTCAGCAATGCAGTAATCGGTAAATGAACGGTGGGTAAGGTGCTGGCCTTGGTACACAGAATGCAGTAAACAGTAAGTGGAATGTCAGTAAATCGGGACAGTATTTTGTGGCATTGCGAGAATTGAGAAGCCACATAATTATTGGGAAATGGTCAGGAAATTGATCGTGGTTCCTGAGATGGCAAATGTTCTCACGAGCTGCTCATTTCACCCCTAGTGTGCACCCCTCCCTAATATAGGAAGGTTTGAGGTCCTATTCAATGATTCTCTATTTGACGGACACACATTGACTCACCCATTAGGAAAAGAAAAAAGTTATAACTTCTTCTTCTTCTTCTTCTTCTTCTTCTTCTTCTTCTTCTTCAATATTAATATTAATATTAACATCTGGGGGGGAACATCCATTCCATGAATTAACATCCGGGGGGGAACATCCATTAATATTGTATATAGTACCAGCAATGTACCTGATGCTATACAATCAGTAGTTAGAAACAAGTTCCTGACCCAAAGGGCTTACAATGTAAGAAAGACAAGGAAGGGGAGAAAAGTGAAAGGGGAACAGAGAGAGTGAGGGTATTTTCAGACGTTACGTGGTCAATGTCCACCACAGTCAATTCCTTGTGGTGGCTTGGACCACGTAACGTCTGTTGGGGGGAATGGATGTTCCCCCCAGATGTTACCACGGCAGGGAATCACATTCACCACATGAGCGGCCGAAGCGGCGGGACCAGAGGCCATCGCGTGGTGAAGAACATTCACCCCCATGGTGACCCCCGCCGTCACGTCTGGATGGTGGCCATGGCCCGGAATCCCCGCAGGGATTCCGGCCCGTGGCCATAGTGGGCGAGCGCTGTGGCGGCATTGGCCACGGCGGCCGCCCATCTCCCCAGAGGGCGGGCGGTGGGGAGCGTGGAGGGGGCGGGGCTGTGCGGCTGCACATTGGACTGCACGGCCCCGCCCCCTCCCCGATTCCCCACCGGGATCCCTCAGCACATCTATTAGGGTGTGACGGGTCATCCCGGCGGGGGATCAATTTATTGATTTCGTGACGGGGCCAATCGGCCCCGTCACGTCTGAAAACACCCTGAGGGTGCCTACGGCCCCGCCCCCTCCACACTCCCCACCGCCTGCCCTCTGGGGAGATGGGCGGCTGCCGCGGCCAATGCCACCACAGCACTTGCCCGCTATGGCCACGGGTTGGAATCCCTGCGGGAATTCCGGGTCGTGGCCGCCGTCCAGACGTGACGGTGGGGGTCACCACGGCGGGGAATCACCTTCACCACGCGATGGCCTCCGGTCCCGCTGCTTTGGCTGCTCGCATGGTGAATGTGGTTCCCCGCCGTGGTAACATCTGGGGGGAACATCTGTTCCCCCCAACAGATGTTACGTGGTCCAAGCCACCACAAGGAATTGACTGTGGTGGACATTGACCACGTAACGTCTGAAAATACCCTGAGTCAGGGAGACATTCTTGAATTTGAGAAGTGGCAGGTGCATGTGCTTAGCTTAGTTACAGGGGAGAAGGATAGGAAAGGCGGCATCAGACACATGTCTATGGAGATGAGGAGCTAGGGGAAGGAAGAGGTAGGTTTTCAGGAAGGATTAGAAGGCTGGGAGGGAGGGAGCAGAATGAATTATTTAGGGAGGGAGTTCCAGGCATGGGGATGGGGGGCAGCAAGGAAGAAGGGGTGAATAAGTGTTGATGTTCAATTAAATGTAAGATGCTCTTCAAGGGCTAGGGATCCCTACATCACAGGATCGCTATTTCTAGATAACCATATTTTGAGAGGGAGTGTGGTGTAGCGGATAAGGTGCTGGACTTGGAGTTGGGAGACCACGGTTCAAATCGTACCCTAGTGAACAAACTCACTGGGTGGCCTTGGGGAAGTCACAACCTCTCAGCCTCAGTACCCTAACTGTAAAATGGGAATGTGTGTGTGTCTGTCTCTTCATGTGTGTTCCTCTCACCTTTGTCCATCTTAGATTGTAAGCTCACTGGGCAGGGACCTGTCCCCCAAATCTGTGACTGTAAAGTGCTGAGTGTGCCTAGTAGTGCTATAGAAATATAAGAAACTGAGGGCCCTGTCCTGAATTTCTGTCGGGCCTCCATAGGCTGAGACTCCCCGCATTCGAGGCTTTGTGGGCCTCTATTTTAAGCCAGTGTTTTTCATACGCTTCTCTCCTCCCCTGATAAATCCATCGGACCCCTGGAACAGACTCGGCATCACCCCCCAAATCTGCAGGAGGATAGGGATCTCCCACCTCTGTTGTCAGTCCGGGCCTGACTGTGCAGGAGGGCTTAGTTACCTCAGCATGACCTTTGTTTGAAGCAGGGATGGGACCGTCTCAGTGCAGCTGATATTGGATGACTCTGCTACGGCTGTTGAAAGACAGGAGTGATAAATGGTGTTCAAACAGCGTTTCCCCATCTTTGGGGCAGAATTCGAGAACCTCAGGTCCCTGGTGGTGATGAAATTTTTTTTCCAAGGCTTTACCTCAGCCCAGTCATTCAGTGAAGGTAGAAAGCTGACACTTCCCCGCACGCCGACCTTGAGACCGTGTGTGTTTAAAGCTTTTCAACACCCTCAGGAAAGCCACAAGCGGAATGTCCGTCCCTGCATTGAACACCAGAGAACAGGCAGCCCACATGTCAGAAAAACAAAGGGCGGTTTAGGAAATAAATAACATGTGCGTGTGTATGTATGTTTGGGGAAATGCCGTGCTTCCCTCTCACCAAATCCTGGTCTGTGTCTGGAAATAGGAATAAATCAAACCTGGAAAAAACCACAACCCCGTGGTTTCACGGCGTAGTTAAGGTGAATGCTAATGAGCTCCAAGTGCCCCAAAGCATGGAAATTGCAAGTGCCTTCAATCGCATGACGGGGAAGCAGTACATTTAAATTATTTATTTATTTATTTATTTATTTATTTATAAAAAACTTAATACCCCTCTCCTCCTGACATAGCAGCTTGCGGTGACTTACAAAGATGTCTTAGAACAGGGGTGGGGAGTCTCAGGCCTGGGGGCCAAATGCGGCCCCCAGTATGGTTTTATGTGGCCCCTTTCCTGTTCCTAAATCCGGCCCCTGGATTCAGTTCCCACCTCCAGTCACTGAAACACTGAGCTCTGGGGAAAGGAGCAGAGAGGAGGGCATGCATGCAAGGCCAGGGGATGGAAAATTTAGACTCCATGTACTCACCCTTTGTCTTGCATCTCCAGCCCCCAATCCTCTTCCTTTGTAGGTTGGGGGCGACGTTGGGACTGGAGATAGCAGGGGGGATATTGTCTCATCCCCTGCCATCCCCACATAATAATACATTTTATTTTGATCGCATTCCCCCACGCCCCACCAAATGCTTTACAGCATAAAAAAACCAATACAATAGAAAATCCAGTTCAAATATACATCTGTGTAAAAACAATTTAAATAATAATAAAATAATAATATTTTCTATGGTCATGGAGACCCCAGTCGCAATTGCCAGTGGGGGAATGCCAAGACGTTGCCATGGGCAAGGGCCTTAATAATAATAATAATAATAATAATAATAATAATAATACGGTGCTGGAGATGTACCTGTCACTGAACAGTTGTGATTAGTGACAGATCCCTGCCCTGAGGAGCTTACAATCTAGAGACAAGAGAGAGATTAACATTGGGTGTTCACAAACATGATGCTGGCCCAGTAGGGACCACTTTGGGCCAGCTGGGCCAGCGTCACGGTGGCAACATTTCTTCTAGGCCTGCCAGATGTGGGCTTGGCTGGGCTGGAAATGTGGACCCGGATGAAAGTGGACCCACAGTTTGTTCCCAGTTGCTGCCAGGCTGGGCCAGAGCGGGTGAACCAGGCAGGAACGTTTGTTTCCGACCCGGCTCCTCCTGGCTTGAGGGGTTGCCACAGCTATATCCATCATGGCGTGGCGTGGTGTGACATGGCGTGGCATGGCGTGGCGTGGCATGGCGTGGCATGGCGTGGCGTGGCGTGGCATGGCATGGCATGGCGTGGCATGGCGTGGCGTGGCATGTCGTGGCGTGGCGATGGCAGCAGCGTGCAAGCATGGCTGGGTGGCTGCACGTTGCTCCCTGCCCCGACACCCCCCCCCCAGGGCAGGCCGTGGGAACATCTGTTCCTGTGGCTGGAGCGCACCCATCCAGGGGAAACTTGCCCCACACCCTGGTAGGGTTAACTGACGTCGGTCACATCAGTTAATACCCATAGGGAGAGACAGGGAGACATTCATAAAGTTAGCTTAGTTACAAGGAAGGAGGGAGATCCTCAAGGAAAAGACAGACCCAGGGCTGGCCTTAGAATTTGCAGAGCCCAGGTCAAAAATAAAATGCGAGGCCCCCATGGCCCCATCCTCCATAGCCCCACCTCTTTAACCTCTTCCTGCAGGAGGTGGGAAGGGAGAGGAGGCAGCCCTCCCACCCCACAGGGGTCTGGCCACAATGGGGAAATCCCAGTGCCCCACACCAGAGTTGCAGGGGATCGCCCGGCTCTCTAGGCTGGTGCTCCCAACTCTATGGCATTGTTTGGGGCAACAGCCGGCCCAAAGTAAAGCTGCAGTGTGGGTCCACTGAGAAGTTGGACAGCCGCTCCACTTCTGACCAGTGTCCCGGCGGGTTTGGCCAGCCCACTCCACCGCCGGCACTCTGGGATTTTTCCGGAATGCCTCCGGCGGGGCTGCCCCAGAGCAAGCACAGACTGCTCTGCCTGCGCATCTGGCGGGGCTGCCTTTCGACGGACTGGTCCCCTGGGGATGAAGCAGGCTGCCGTGGTCAGCCCCGGGGCAACCGTTTGTCTAAAAGCACCCATTGTGGGTTCCACTTGCGGGGTGAGCTGAGACCACAGTGTGAGCGCTGTGGCACCGGACTTGAGCAAGCATTTCCCCAGTGGTCTATTTAGACTGTAAGCAGGGGAGGGTGGACTTATCTCAGCCGGAGGATTGACTGTGCTGCAAAGGCAACCTCGTAGCGTCTGGTAGTATTGGAAGAGTCCGCCCCTTCCGAGATGGACTATTTCCTCACCTCACTGGAGGAGTTCTCCTCCTAACCCCACTCCTCCCCAGTGACACTCTCGGAGGTACTGGTCCAGCTCTCCTCCTCAGAGGGAATTAATTATTTTATTCTCATTAATTTAGATTTCTGTCCTGCCCTAATCAAATTGAATAGACTTGGGGGGGAGGGGCGGGGGGGGGGACTTACAATCAAATATAGACAATCACGAACATCCATCAAACCAATTGAAAATAACCCCCATCCCCTGATGACTAACCTTCCCCACACCCAACCACCCATCCTACTCATATTACTCCACCCAGAGGAGTCCCCTTTCCACTCCCATCTCTCGCCTGAGGGAGTCCCCATGGACCCCATTTGTCCATACCTTCCTCTCACTCACCTTAACATTCCCACAACAATACTCTCCACTTTTATTCGAAAACAACTTTAAAATAATTTACAACGGCCCCACAAGTCCCCCCTCTGTCCCCCCCAAAGAGTGCCTTTTGGCAACACACCAGAGCAGCACCATGTCTAGAGTGGCTTATGAAAAATACATGGTTCAGGGCTGCACTGGAACCACTGCAGCCTTGAAACATGTATTTTCCGCATGCGTCCTCTTTTAAAGGGGAGGCCCTAACCATGGCACAGGCTCCTCCCATCTCAGGCAGGCCAGCCAGAGTTTAAACAGCAGGAGAACAATGGGTCCTCCCTGGCAGCTGAGGCGTCCATTACAATGCCTGCATAGATTGAGCTGAAATGGGTAGCTCATTGGCTAACCCCGGCGAAGACCCGCATTTTAAAATACCGTTTTGGGTACTCGAAGGGCTATTCAATTACTGATCAACTACATGAAAAATTGGTAATTTCGACTACTTGTTTAAATCCCCCCCCACCCCTGATTACCAATTAGATTATTAGACAGAAACCTGAAAAATCAGGATGGAAAACGGAAAATTTGGGATGGGAAGACAAGTTGACATTCTAAGACCGGGAATCAACATTCTGGGACATCAGGTCGAAATCAGATACCTGGGTTTTTCGAGTCGATTCCAGTACTGGAAATTTGATGGGTATATCTGTTTTTGTGGGTAATTGTTTCAGCTCTATGTAGAGAGCATTTAATATCTGTCAGGGTCGGACGGGAGGAAGGGAAGGAGAATATGACTTAGCCCAGCGGTATCATAAGGTGACCCAGGATGTATTTAAATCAAAAAGAAGGAGCAAGAGTCTGTCAACACATTTCAACTTAAGACTTCTGGGTTGGCAAACAGTTTTCACAAGAAAAGCTCCTTAGAATACCCCAGACAGTGTGAACACAGTCAGCTCCTGGCTACTCTTCTGGATCAAAGAGCAGCCTTTCCATTTTAACCAGAGGAATACTTGGAGTCATTTGTTTAAACTTGAAGGCTCTCGGGAGGCGGACGATTCTTGATTTTCATTTAAAGCAACCCTCCTTTGCTTCTGTGCTGCTTGAATTCCTGGCATGAGTGTCTTTTGTATATTCTGTACCTTATACTAACTTCAGGTACTTTTCTTTTTTCTTCCCCGAAACAAAGACAGCGTTATGCAAAGCTTGTAGCCTGGGAGGAAAAACAATGCAAATAACGGACAACAAAGCACCTGTTAAATAATATCACGTTATTCCCCTCCGTGGCCCTGCTTTCCATCTTTGTTAACCCAATCGTGCTCCAATTAACAGTTAATTAACAAGGACTCTTTCCCCATTCCCTTATTTTATACCTGTGAGTATAACCTCGAAGGTTAAAACAAATAACAAATCAGGTAGAGGCCTGTTTGAGTCAGGAGGTCAGCCCAAGCCTGACTGCCTTGGGCCCCAACTGAACTCCGTGCAGCCAAGCTCTTCTGAGCAAAGGTCCAATGTGTCTAGGTCGCTCCTCACCGCCTCTGACGTGGCTGGTAGGAGGCGTGGCTGTCGTAGGTGCATCAGGCGCACCAATGAGCCGGGCCCCCCCGTACTCATGCACACTGCTGCGAAGTCCGCCAGCAGGGGGCCCTTCTGTCTTCTGCATCAGAGCCTGTTCCCACCTAGCCTTGCCCCTGGTATCGCTGTGTCTGCGCCACTTCGCTGATGAACAATCTGGCAGTCCTCCTGGGGGTGTGGGTGCCTCCTCAATGAGCGCGGAACTTTTTATTCCTGTGACTTCTCCCCACAGTTGACCCATCTTCAGGGCCAGCCTCAGCACAGGGCAACCTGGGGTGACCACTGAACTGGCCTGGATCTGGTCCCCTGGATCATCCCGGGCCCACATCCCAGGCCAAGGACATCCCAGGCCAGGGCCAGCGCGTGTGTTTGCAGTGTTTGCAGTTGAGTGATTCATCACCATGGCTGCCTGTCGGGTTGGGGTGTGCTGGGAGCGGGGCTCCTGGGCCGTGCATTTATTCTTTCCCCACACCCTACCGGGAGTGGGGGAGTGCTCACCTCGGGTGCACGTCAGTTCTGTGCCCCAAACTGACCCTGCCACGGCTGCCCTCCACTCCCAGAGCATGTAGCCAGTGCACCAGCTGCACGTTTGTCACCCAGAGATAATGATGGGTCTGGAAAGCAAATCCTATGAGGAAAGGTTGAAAGATCTGGTATGTTTAGCCTAGTGAAGGGAAGATTAAGGGCCGACATGATAGCAGTCTTCAAATATCTAAAGGGCTGTCATAAAAAAGATTCCTTCATCTCCCCCCCGTCTCTCAGATTGTAAGCCCTAGAGCAGGGACCGTGTCTATTCCATTACTTTGTAAAGCGCCAGGTACATTGCTGGTGCTATATAAATGCTTGATGCCACTGCTGCTGCTGCTGCTGCTGCTGCTGCTAATAATAATAATAATAATAATAATAATAATAATAATAATACAGATGGTGAGGAATTGTTACAGAGGGCAAGGCAAGAAATAATTGGCTCATTTTACAAGAATCTAGATTTTGATTAAATATCAGTGGACGACCCACACGGCAATGGAACAAGTGGCCAGGGAGGTTGTAGGCTCTCTGTCACTGGAGTTTTCAAACAGAGTCTGGAAAACCATCGGTCAGGGATGTTGTACTTGTAGATGTCCTGCATGAGTGTCGGACTTGACGACCCTTGACATCCCATCCCCTCCTGGCTCAGATCTACCTCTGAAACAGCTCAATTCAGCAGCGCACCACTGAATCTGCATGGGCCGGCAAGCAAGAGCGCCACTGGAAATGCTAGCTGAGTGGGTTGCTCGCTTCCCATGCCTTGGCCCCGCCCACTTCAATAGGTCAGCTTCTCGAGTGTTCAGAAGGCCGAGACAGGGCTAGAAGCACTGCCCCACCCCTGCTGCTGAGAGCCTGTACTCAGTGTGCTGAGAAGGTCTCCAACGCAGCAGAGCCCGGCAAGCCATTTCCGAGGTCTAATTATGACGTAGATCAGATTTGGAAGCCTCAGCGCGTTATGAATGATTGACCCTCGTGTGCCAGTTTCATAGGGCATGGCACTGACATGGCACCCTTTGGCTTGAGTTACGACTAGGGGGATGGGGTTTTTAATGGAAGCCTGGTTATATGATTCAGATCCTGACTGAAACAAGATCTCGCAAAACCAAGCGATCTCAGATGAATCAAGAACCGGGACCGTTTTGCCAAGTTCTTGGAAAGAAAATAAATAAATAAATAAATAAATAAACGATTGCGCATGTGCAAAATAGCCACCACCCATAACCAAAATGGCGTCAATAGCATCACTACCATTTTGGTTAGGGGCATGTGAAAACAGTACACTGGGAATTTTTCACATGCGCAATCCACTGCCCCATTGTCACCATTTTGGTTAAGGGCATCAGCCATTTGTGCATCTGCAAAGTGTCGGTGGCCATTTTGTCAATGTGCAAAACAGTATGGTGGCCATTTTGTGCGTGTGCAATCTGCTGCCCTTAACCAAAATGGCCGTGATGATATTACCACCATTTTGATTAAGGGCGGTGGCCATTTTGCGCATTCACAAAACAGTCCAGTGGTCATTTTGCCCATGCACAATATTTTTTCAAATGATTTTATTTTCTTGCCTGAGCACTCGGTCCCAGTTCTCAAAATCGCGGGTTTTCTCATGCGAAATTTTGTTTTCTTGTTCAGTCCTCCATTGCATTGTCATGCATGAGCACTGTGGGTTAGGGGATAGCTACTTTGTGGTGGTATCATCTTTGGGGTATCAAACCACAACCAAGTATAATGAAGCGGTTGAATCCTATGGGTCAGTACCACAAGCCAAGCTGCATCCTGATCCCAATTGATACTGGGTATACAGCATGTGCTTGTTGCTCTTGTGGGGCGGGGGTGGTGGTGGTTTGTGAGCTTACATTTAAGTCTCAAAATGGGGCATGCAAGAAGAAAGTCTAGGAGTCCTTGATGTAATGTAAGAACTATGGCTGCAACCTGATTAGAAATTTTAGCCGATTAATCGATTAAGCCTTTTTTCAATTAATCTATTAAGTAATTGATTCATTGAAATGTGCATATATTTGAATAAATATACATAAATATACATATATTTGCATAATTTGCATGCATCGGGTAACCTTGCCTTCCACTGGAATGCATCCCCTTGAGCTACGGACTCAGAACGACTTTTAAAAAAAATAATTTATTTACGAAAGATTTGTAGCCCGGACCCTCTTGCACATTGGCAACCTGGAGCGGCATACAGGATAAACTATAACAATATAATAATAAAATATAATAATAACATCATTAAAATACAATATCATAAATATAAATAAACTGGGCACATAAAATAAACATATAAAGAGTGGCTAACCAATACCCCCCAACCCGCCCCTCCCCTCCATGGACTGTCAGAAGGTTCTGGCAGATAACCAATTAATTGGGGGACAAATTTTAATCGGTTTTAGACCGATGAATCGATTAATCTGTTTGATTAATTGATTAATGGTTGAGGCCCTTGTAAGAACAAAGCTTAACAAGAAGCAAAGCTTAGGCCAAGTGACAGGGAAAAGCTTCCTGACAACGAGGACCGCCAAGCTGTGCAATTGTTTTCCTAGGAAACCTTTAGAAATGCTCTCATCGTTTCATAGATTCAAGGAGTGAAATCCAGGCTCCGTTGAAGTCAGCGGGAGTTTTGCTATTGGATTCAATGGAACTGGGATTATAGCCATAAAGGAGAAGCAGTGCAGCCTAATTGAGATGGTCTTGGACGTGGGAAACAGGAGTTCAAATCCTATTTTAGCCATGAACGCTTTGAGGGGCCTTGGGCAAGTCACTATAGTATCTCCCACTCTCAGTTCTCTGTCTGTAAAATGGGAATAATAATGACCTACTTCACAGGATTGTTGTGAGGGTGAGCTAGGTAAGGATTGTGTAGCACCTTTGAACATTGAAAGTATTATAGAAATGAAAAATAATAATAAAATTTAATGTCAACTGGGCCACTATGATGAACTAGTTTGACCTCCTTCACAGTGTAGCCCTTAGGGTTGGAAATAAAATGAGTACCCGCAAAAACAGGTAAACCCATCACATTTTTGGTACTCAGCTCAACCCACCACCTGAAGGTGGTGATCATTACCTAATTAGTGCCTTATGGGTTATCCAATGTCCTGATTTACTGATCAGTACCGGAAATACTGATTTTTTGAGTTTTCAATTTTTTGAGTTTCCATCCAGCTTTTTTGAATTCCCATCCTGTTTTTCGCTATTTTCCTATTCTGATATACCAATTTACTCATCATTAATTGGTAAATTTGTAAAGAAGTAACAAAAATGAACGAACAGGGTTTTTTAATGAACAATTTTTTCGAGGAATCAGGTACCTGCTCGGTATCCGGGCAGCCCGTCAGATACGTAACATGGCATCCAAAATGGTGGGTATTACCTGTGGGTACCCGTTTCAGTTCAACTTAGGGTGTTTTCATAAGAGGCAACAACAGGGAAAGGACAACAGGATCAATTCCTTTGGTGATTGTGATGTCCAAAGGACTAGAAATAATAAACTCCAGTTGCAGGAAAGTAGAGTTCAGTAAGTAAGTAAGTAATTCATTTATTTAAACGTGTCCGAAGGCCACTGCAAAAGAAACTTATAGTAAAATACAAGTAGGATATAAATAAATAATACAAACATAAGACTAATAAAATAAAATAAACAACCCTTCAAGATCAAAAAATTGAATGATTCTAACCACAAAAACAATAGAGTTCAGTTGAATATCAGGGAAAGCGTCCTAACTCTGGGGCCAATCCCATGCCCCATGCATGGTGCACGCGGGCATGTCCCGAGAGAGCACATCGGAACCCGCTTGGGATTGCGGCCAATAACAGCTGTGTGGCCAAATGGGAGTTCATAGGCTGTCCGTCACTGGAGATTTGTTTTACAAAAAAAAGACTGGACAGTCATCTGTGGGGGATGTTGTAGCTGTAGTCAACCTGACTCCAAGCAGAGGGTTGGATTCGATGACCCTTGAGCTCTATCTATGAATGACTCCTGTACCGCAGTGCAGCAGTTGGAAAGTTCTCGAAAGTAACCTAACTTGGCTATTGTTGTGGGAGGCCAAATGGACCATTTATTTGACCTAGTATGGCAATTCTTTATATTCTCATAGGGCCTTCATTGTCTATGACATACATGAATCAACATCTGTCGTTTGTGAGTTTTAAACCCGGTCTGATTTAGTGGCACAGAAATTGCCTCCAGGCTTGCATAAGGCTCTCCTACTTATTTTTTTTTGGGAGCCTGAAAGTGGGAGTGCAGAATGCAGATTCCCCTGGTAAATTATAACCGAGAAGCAAGAGCGGCTTGTGGAAGCTTGCAGAAGGCTCGCGCCTGCAGGACAAGATGAGGCTGGAGGGTAGAGCCGGTTGCCCAGGGAAGGTGTAATTAGCACATGGTAAAAAGTCTAGAGGTTAGACCAAGCCCTGATTAAGTGAAATGCGTGAAATTGCCGCTCTGATGAATTGCCTAAGAGCGCAAAGGGCCCTTCTCTCTCACACCCAGCAATGCCACCCACCATTATGCAGTGGGAAAAGAACAGTGCGTTTGACTTTACTGCTGCCCTAGCACTTTTTAAGGCAGGCACATCAGCGTCCCACGTAACATGGTGGTGAGAGAGAAGGGGATAGTGAGACCGGTGCATCTCGCAAATCTCAGCATTAGGGGAGTGACTAATAGGTCCAAGTCCAACGCGCTATTCGCTAGACTACGCAGACATCCCTTTACTGTATAGCTCGTTCTATTACAAAAGCCCCTAGAGGATCTGCTATGAAAACAGGACCCCATTGTGCCAGGCTAATGATGAGTTAGCCACAAATCACATGCAGCCTCCTCCGGGGTCAGCCCCTTAGAATAATAGAATTTTAGAGTTGGAAGGTGCATCAGAGGGCATCTAGTCTAACCCCTTGCTCAATGCGGGAAATCCACAGCTACAGCATCCCTGACAGATGGGCCGTCCAGCCTCTGTTTGAAATCCTCCAGTGAAGGAGAGTCCACCGCCGCCCTAGGCCATCTGTTCCACTGCCGAACAGCTCTTCCTTACTGGAACTTGAAATGAATGTTCATGGCAAATACTGCATTTGATGAATTTGCCTGCTTCTGTTCCATTCAGATCCAGCAAAGCGGGTCTTTAGTATCATGCTGGTGTAGTAGGCATGCGCAATAGCTGAAACAAAGTAACCAAATGGTCAGAACAGCAGACCCAAAATCACTGAAATGTCGAACTCAACATGGGGTGAAAACAGACATGGGCGTGGGGACACCCCCCCCCACGCAAACTGCAGCCAACATGACCTGGGGTGCGATGGGACAGCAAACAAATGTGCCTGTGGCCAGAGAGTGGTTCTGCCACCCGCACGGCCCTGGGTAGGGTGGGGAGCTAAACCAATGGACGGGTGGTCCTGCCCTGCTCCCAGTGCCCCACCATGACGGACAGGCATGGTGGCCATCCCTGGCACTCATCCGTGGTGGCGCCTGCCTTGAGGTGTGGATAGCGGGGCTGCGCACATGTGCTAGCCTGCATTGGGCCACGTGGGCGGCCCTTTGCCCAGGCTGCATCCTCAGAGATTTTCCGAAGATGCAGCCTGGACTAGCTGCCTACCTGCCCCGGGGAAGTCCCGAATTAATATCTGGTGGTGCATAAACAGATGTGCCGGTGGGTCCTGGGCCACAGCAGGCCGCCATCATGTCTGTTTTTACCAAAAGTATCCGTACTGAAATAACCAAGTTAGTGGATGTGCAAATATTCATGTTGGCTGTGGCTATTACATGGATATTTGGAGGGCTCTGCAGGTTTTCTTAATATCTAACCAAAGTCTACATTGCTGTGTCCCCTCTTGTCCTGTCTTCTGTGACGATGGAGAACTAATGTTCACCGTCTATTTTGTGGCCTCCTTGTAAATAGTTGAAAACTGCTTATCGTCCAGTCAGGTCCCATGGTGATAGAGACTTTTAGGTAGGGTGGCCATACCTCCTCTCTGATCCAGGATGCTTAGGGAAAAGTACATGGTTCCAATGCAGCACGGCACCATGTAGTTTTCATAAGTGTCCTGGATTAAAGGGGAAGTATGGCGGGCCAGCCCACCTAAAAGTTTGTATCATAATGGGACCTGATGGGAAGATCGATTCTGGGTTGGGTGTTAACTTTCACCTGACCCATTGGGGATTTGGGTTTGGTTGGGTGGTCAATGGACCGTGTGAGGTCTTGCCCCCTGTGGTGGGAGCACTGCGGTGTCAGCGTGCTCCACAAGTGACATGGCTATGAAGGAAGAGGGTACTAGGGCAGAGACCTGACATGCCTGGGTCTTTTGTGGAATACCATGATGTCCCGGCACTTGGCAAGGGGTATGGTTACATTTTGGTTGGGTTTTAAAAGATGTCAGGCTTTCAGCCATGGGTGGGACACACCTTTGGCATATCTGAAGGTCAGAGCGATGGCTCTCTGATTACCTTAGGCTGCCCACCACGATCGTGGGCGTGACAAGCAGTCAGACCCCGTCCTAAAAAAAAAATCTTGCTGCCTACAACTCCAATTCTGCAATCTGATCCGTGATAGTCAGATCTGTAGTAAAGTGGTTACTTAGTAACGGGTTTGCCACCGAGTGCCTCAGAATATCATGGGATGGAGTTGCACTTTGCCCTTGGTCCGGCGCCGCCATTTTAGCCTCTGTCCTGCATCTTGAGCAGTACGGCAGCATGTTTTTTAGGGCTGTGGAGACTTGGAGCACGTTGTGTGTTCTTGTACCCCACAAGGGGCCCTTGCACAAGAAGGTCTCTATTGCTGTGGCTTCTTCATGGGAACGTGGATCAGCCATGAGCACCAGATGGAAGGAGAGGGTCTTGACAAGAGGTAAATGAAAAGAGAAAGCAGGGGTGGGAGGGTGAGGTAACAATGATCTCACAGGAGGTGATTCCGCCCCTTCCCCCCCACTGAATAACAGGAGGTGGTAGTTGCAAAGAGGGGGAGATGTCTCGAACCTTGCCTCCAGGTCAAGACTCCATCTCCCATCTCCAAACTGCAGTGTAGTTCTTAAAACTGCTGCCAAAGCCGTCCATTGCCTTGCTTCATCGCAACCTCGTTTCCAACAAATCTGAAAATATTGGATGCCTTGGAACTAGGATCCTGCCTCCCTCTTTATTCCTTTTTTTTTTTTTGGTGCTGATTCGACTCTTTTTTCTCACGGTTGCTTGGTAACTCCTCATGCGCACACCGTCTTATCAGATTGTTCCTAGTTACAATCTTTCTGTACATGCCCAGGGCAGCTCGCTATAGGAGGCTGTGGAATATTTGAATGTTAGACTTTTTTTTTTTTTTAATTAAAAAAATAATAAAATAAGTAAATTCACAGCCTCTCTTTTTCTTCAGAGCCTCTTTTCCTACAGAAAGATGGCTTACCAGTCCCCCCCCCCCCCCCCCC
>QEPC01000699.1:905866-916618 GCA_003113815.1 Sphenodon punctatus
CCAGCAGTGTACCTGGCACTTTACAAAGTAATAAAATAGACACGGTCCCTGCCCCTAGGGCTTACAATCTGAGAGACAGGAGCTGGGGGAGAGACTTAGGAAGGGGAACAGAGGGAGAGACAAGGGGTCTAACATTCATGAAGATGCGAGGTCTCAGGTGCATGTACTTGGCTTGGTTACGATGAGAATGACAGCAGGCAGGTCCATGTGGTAAGGATAAGAGTAAACAGACCGTAGGTATAGGAAATAGTGGCTCAGCAGGATAAAGAGTCGACAGAGCAGAGCGAAAGAGGTGAGTTTTAAGGAGAGATTTGAAGGTATGAAGGGAGGGGGCATGTGGACAGGGAGGGAGTTCCAGGCATGAGGGGCAGCAAGTGAGAAGGGACGAAGGCGCTTAGGGGAGCAGGGAAGGCGTGGAAGGGTGAGAAGGGACAGAGAACAAGAAGGATTTAAAAACAGCCAAACGTGGAGAACACGTTTCAGCTCTGTCATCAGGGGAATTGGTTTTTCCCTTGATGCTCTGAAGGGTTACCCAGGGGGATCATTGAAGAGCCTCCTGGGATCCCGCTTATCTGACATCCACAAACAACAAGACATAGCACAAGTGGCAGCATCAGCAGTCGCTCCCCCACTATGGGAAGTTGAAAATAGAACATAAGTTTGAACCTTACTTTGGCTGCATAACAAATTTTGCTTTGAGAAAGGCCCTTACACTGGGCAGATTCCAGTTGATGCCTTCCAAAGTTCTAGAAGGTCAGCTGAGAGGTACTCCTTTTGGCCAAAGGTTATGTGACCGCAATCAGTCTATAGAGGATTTACCCCATTACCGCCTTGACTGCACGGTAACTGCAGAC
Organism: Sphenodon punctatus; assembly: GCA_003113815.1. Taxonomy (NCBI): domain Eukaryota; kingdom Metazoa; phylum Chordata; class Lepidosauria; order Sphenodontia; family Sphenodontidae; genus Sphenodon; species Sphenodon punctatus. The sequence goes on from QEPC01000699.1 coordinate 906,721, forward strand.
ATTCGCTCCCAGTTTAGGGAGATTCTTCCCCCTGGGGCTGTGTGGTGGAACCAAGACCAAAACCTGGGCTATAGCTTGGCTAACCCAAACGGAAAACAAATGTTTAAGGTAGCCAATTTTTTGCTTATGCTGGCCAAGAGAAGAAGTACGGTTGAGGTGGAGTTGTAGAGGAGGGCTTTGATGCTTGGTACGGCTTGAAGAATAAAGTGACGACTTAGGAATTGGCCCCGTTGCAATTGGCTGGGCTGCTGTTGATACGGGAGGGTGGGAAGGGCAGAACTAAGACCAGACCAAAATGTTAGTATATTGGCTTATAACTTGTACAAGGTTGCTCTCCTTTTCCGTTGTTTGTATTGTATGGGAAAATTTGTCCCTTTTTATTATGATTTTGCGCCGACCAAGTGGTCGTGCCAATAAAGATATATGACAATGATTTCTGGTGTTCAGTTAAACATCACCTCCTCCTCAGGGGCTGGGCTTAAAATCGATGAAATAAATAAATTTGGGAGGGGGTGGGGCTTGCCACTGCTCAGCCCTGGCAATTCATTCCAAGTGGGGGCTGAAGAATGCCAAGAAATGTTCCCAGTAGGAGTGGGCATCCTGAAATGCGATATCTGATATTGGCCATTTCAAGGTTGGACATGACAGGCAGAAAAAACCCTGGATTTTTTTTTGGGGGGGGGCTTTCATTCATGACTTTCCTGCACCCTTCCCGCCACTCCCTGTGTGGTCATCATACAGCACAAGAACTCCTGTCTTATATTCAGCTGTAGAGTGGCAGGGGGGTCCAGTGGTTTGGGTCGCTAGCTGGACACGAGGGTTCAGTTCCCTGCTTGGACAAGCTCTGGGGTGAAAGGCGTGGCTTCTGGGGCAGGAGGGCGTGGCTTCCGGGGCAGGAGGGTGTGGCTTCTGGGGCAGGTACAGGCCCTGGCAATTGCAAATTAAGCACTACTCTGCAGTGCCTGCATTGCAAGGCCTGCAATCCCATATGGTCTTCATCAGTTGTGATTCCTAATTTAGTCAGAAGTCCAATGCGCTTGGGGTCCCCTTTGGAGTTGCCACAGGCCCTCCAGAGCCCATGGCTCGAGCTCTGTGGGGCTGTATTTTATGCCAGTACTCCTTACACCCAGGATGTCAATTCAAGCTTATTAATGGAGCCTGTGACTGTTTTGAGATGTGCATCAAATTTGCAGATTGTCATTCGAGCGAAATAAACGGTTGCAGAATCTCGTGCGTTTACTGTTTAGAAGGGTATAATTTTGCAGATTAACATTCCCTTAGTGCAGGGGTGAGGAACCTCAGGCCCCGGGGCCAAATGTGGCCCTCGACAAGATTTTATGGGGCCCCTTTCCAGTGCCTGGATCGGGCTCCTGGATCCATTCTCTACCCCCAAGCACTGAAAAACTGAGCTCATGAAAATGGAGCAGAGAGGAGGGCCTGCACACAAGGGTAGGGGACAGATCCATAATCCGGGCCTTCCTTTGCTTCAATAAACCCATTAAGCACCCCCGCCCTCATCCTCTATGTGGCCCTCGGAGCTCGTACTAATCTTCAGTGTGGCCCCCAGGACAGAAAAGGTTCCCCACCCCTGTCTTAGTGTATGGGCAGGCAGGTTTTTCTAAATCTGTGCATTCACGTGGGAATTAAATGTTTAGACGTGAATTTCAGACCTTTTCCTGCAAATGTCTAAATCTGTTTTTTAAAAATCCCGATATCGGGGTTTTACAAAACCGGAGTTAAATCCAGACATTTCCACATTCCGCACAAGAGAGCTGTTTAAACGTGCCGCTTACTTGTGTGTTTATTTACCCTCACATGTGAACTTTGTCTCATCTAAAAGTGCCCAAATGTATATCGGGAGTGGGGGGTGAGTTTCTGGGTCCTTCAGCAGGGGCCTCTAAGTGGAGCCATTTCTAACACTCTCTTTTGCTTCTCCTTCTCCTTCCTTTCGAAGGGAGCTACGGTGCCTGGTAAGAAAAGGGAAGGAAAATGTATTAGATTATTACCCAAAGCGAATCCAACCAAGGGGTAGATCGACGGTGACGTTTCCCCAGTGCAAACAGGCAAGGAACATGAAGAAGGACAAGCCCTTGGGACGGCGTCTGTCAGGCCTCCCGCCCAAGGCAAACACCTCGGAGGCCTTTCTGTTCCACGCACGACTGCTTGCTGGGTTCGCATGCGCCATGTCTGCCTCATCCCTCTCTCAGGAGAGCCACCTTTCCTCCCAGGTGGGTGGGTGCTATTATTAACACAGCTCGGGAGACGGGTCGGGCCTTTTGTGGGCAAATGGGAACGACAGGCCCCTGCCCCAAGGGATGTAGAGTCTCAATTAGACAAAGGGTGTCAGCAAACAATGGGAGGATGAAGGGAAAGATCAGATCAGAAGATGATGAGTTTAATGAGAAAAAAGTGTCCCGGCCCAATCCTGAAGTCCTGCAGGAAGCCCAGTTATTCCCTAGTTACTCATGCTGAGTAGCTCCAGGCTCAGGGAGTAAATTTCATTTACTTGGTCTTCATTTGTTTGTTTGTTTAATTTGTATCCTGCCCTTTCCCAGTGTGGTTTACAGTGTAAAAAACATACAGAAATCTATCTATCTATCTATCTATCTATCTATCTATCTATCTATCTATCTATCTATCTATCTATCTATCTATCTATCTGTCTGTCTGTCGCTCGGTCGGTCGGTCGGTCGGTCGGTCGGTCAATAGATAGATATTTANATCTATCTATCTATCTATCTATCTATCTATCTATCTATCTATCTATCTATCTATCTATCTATCTATCTATCTATCTGTCTGTCTGTCGCACTGTGCTACATAGTACCCTTGATGCTCAAGGTCTTGGCTGGTTGGCTCTGCGCTGTGGCTGGCACCCCACCCCCTGCCATGATGGGCAGCTACGGTTGCCAATAGTAGGCAACCATGGCTGACTGCCATGGTGACCCCCCCACGCTGGGCTGGGCAGGTGCGAAAACAAATGCCCCCTGGCAGGTTCGCCCTGTTCTGGCCTGTCTGAGAGACTCGCAGGACTGGATTGTGGGCCCGGTTTGTTCCAGGCCCATGTTTCCGGCCCAGCTGCCAACCCCACTGGGGTTTGAACTGGGCCCACATCTGGCAGGCCTGGAACAGATGTGCAGGGTTCAGTGCTGGCCCAGGCGGACCAGAGCGGGCGAACTGGGCCAGCGGGACGTGTGTTAACACCCATGGCTTCAAATGCTGTTTAGTTCAGCCCCTTGATTGGATGCAGGATGATGATGATGATGATGATGATGATGATGATGATGATGATGATGATTTCACTAGCAATGTGCCTGCCTGTCACTGAAGTCATATTAGAGACAGGTCCCTGTCCCAAGGGACCTACAATCTAAGGGAAGGGAGACAAGGGTAGGGGAACGTAGGGCAAGTCAAGGATACATTCGTGAAGTTGAGAAATTGAACGTGCACAGGATTAACTTAGCTATAAGGGAAGAGAGAGATCCTGGAGGATAAGACAGGATAAAGAGAAGTATAAATAAGTCTGCGCTCTCACCTGCGGCGGCAGTGGCGGCAGCAGGAGGGGCGAGGGAAGATGCGGCAGCGCGGAGGAGCCGGCCGACGGGAAAAGAGCTGGTGCGAACGGGGATCTGCTGTAGCTTCTCTTGGGCATGTCAGGGCATGAAATCCTACCCTGACGTGCACGAGAGAAGTCGCGGCAGATCCCTGTTCGCACCGGCTCTTTTCCCGTCGGCCGGCTCCTCCCTCGCCGCCACTGCCGCCGCAGGTGAGACCGCAGTCTGAGCAATGTATGGGAGCGAGGAGCTAGGGAAAGCCTGACAGTGTGCTTATGGTGCTTATGGTGAGAGCTCTAGGCCTAGACAGCAGTATGGGAAAGGGGGTGGAGATGATTTAAGGAACAGGAGATTCTGGCCTAGGTGAGGGTGGTGGCAGCGGAGGTGCCAAATTCCCTGGTGGGAACATAGTGGGAAACGAGGAGAGAAAAGTAAGGAGCCTCCAGGTGGAGGAGAAGGCATTTGTGCCGGATGCCAAGTTCTTAGCTACTGAACTGGTTGCAGGCTTAAAGGGAGATCCAGAAATGCATCTGACGGGCGCCCTGTTAAGCCTCACGCAGAGTCCACTCTGTACAAAGAGCACCCTTTCCTGCCTTCCTTCCCTCCTCTCTGAATGGCTCGCGTTTCACACACACACAGAGTTTATTTGTCTGCAAAATCCCCTTTCACGCGTCTTCATCCTCGACCCGATTGTCCTGGTGTTCCGAGAACGCTGGCTCTCCCGAGTTGTTTGCTCTCCAAACCAGTTTAGAAGTTGCTCTCCTTGCCTTCCCCCATGTTTGTTAAAAAAAAAAAAAAAAAAAAAAAGTGACAGGTTGTTGTTACAGGCACAAGCTATACAAATATCCAAAGGAGTCAGGAGCTGGGGAGCCATGGCATGCAAATCTGTCCTCGGTCCTATTCAATTACCTCATTGTTACAAGCCAAACACCAGCCCAGTGTGTCTGCAGAACAGGAGGAAGTACCAGGCGTTAAAATGACAACCATTAAGCTTTTGGCAAGGCAGAGCAGACAGGCTGTTCCATGTTGGAAAGGTTTGCTCTCTCTCTCTCTTTTCTTCTTCTAATTCTTTGAGGAAGGAACTCGGTGAGCAGAAACCTTGTGCGATGCGGCTGCCATCTTGGTGGACACCCTGGGACCCCCAGAAGGAAAGAGATGTGTCCCTACAGTGGGAGCTAAAGAGCCAGGTTCTTTAGGACATGGTAGGTTTGACCCAGAGTTTACCCCCTACTTTATTGCATTCAGTCACTTACCACCCGGCCTCTGCTTCTCTCCCCTTCCCCTACCTGACTGACTCAGCCCATCCCCGGTAGCCACTTCTCCCCAAACACTTGCCATACCTTGGCAGCTGCTTTGCCGTCCACTCACCTACTAGCTCCCTGCTTCCCTGGCTCCCCCTGCCTCTCAGCAATGGCAGGCTCTACATGGGGATGGGGAGCTGGGTCTTTGGAGGGTGGGGGTGGAGGGAGTGTTGCTTGGCTTACCTGGGTGGAGTGTGAGGGTCCCACAGAAAGTCCCTGACCACTGGAGGGGTTCCAGGAGCACGGCTGGAGCTGACATGACTCCAGTGCTGCTTCAGAGGGGCTCCGGGAGTGCTACCAAAGTCAGGCGCTGACTGTGTAGCCCTAAAGACCACAGCCCCATTCACCCTGATTTAAAGCTGGCCCTGATGCCAGCTCTTCACTGTGTATGTGTTCAGGGAGGGAGTTCCAGGCAGCATGGCAGAAGGAAACATTGGATATCCACTTTGGTTATTCTCGTTGGTTTATTTTGATGTTTTGGTAGTTCGGCGTGGTCATTTTGATCATTTGAGAGCAGAATATCAGCAGTTCCATACTGGGTCAGACCAATGGTGCATCCAGCCCAGCATCCTGTCTCCGACAGCGGCCATTCTCAGTTGCTTCGTACAAGTACGCAACAGGTCATAACGGGGCGATCTATTCCCTATCATTCACTCCCAGCTCCTGACAGCCAGAGGTTAGATCCCCCAGCCTCCTTGGCTAATAGCTATTCATGGACCTATCCTCCACGAAACCCACCTATACTACTGGCCTTGATCACCTCTTCTGGCAAAACATTTCCCAAATTATCTTGTTTTGCTCTATCGGTGCTTGTGCAATAGCCAAAGCAAAACAAACAAAATATCAAAATGACCAAGATGATTGACCCAAGTAACCAAGATACCAAAATGACCAAAGCAACCGAACTGGAATACCCAAATATGCCGTTATGTGAATATCCGTTTTGGTTGCGAATATTGTTCAGATATTCAGAGGGGTATCAAAAAAAGTGAATGATATTTGCAAATCTGAAACCCACCCTTTGTTTCTGCTCTGTTCATTATCCTGAATGATGCCATGCTGATTTCTGTCATTAGTTGGTCGGTCCTCTGCAGCTCTGAGACGCAAGCGGGAAGCTTGCAAAGGTCTTATTTTCCTATGAGCCAAAGACGTAAACGGGTTTATTGCTACCAGGCCAAGTTCCTTCCTGGGCTTTTGTGCTTTCTTTCTTTTCTTTTTTTTCTCTTTGCTCCTTTCTTCCCCGTGGGGCAAAAGATGATCATTTATTAATTACCCCCCTCAGGGGGCACGCGCAGAACCAACAACAAAGAAAGGTGTGTGGAACTGATGGGAGAAGAGATGCATCTTGTTCAAACTAGAAGCGCAAATATATTCCAAAAGAAGAAATCATTAGCATTTTCATTAAACACCAGACTCTGACTTAGCCATACCTCAGGCTTGGAGGGTGCAGTGTTACTGAGAGCCTTTCAACAGTGCTTAATTGATTTAGATTTATTAGTTCATGTGTTTTTTTTAATGCAGCATGCATACTACGCTGCATGCAAAGGAACCCCAAATGGTACCGAATCAGTCAGACAACCCCCATCGGTCCCCACCGCTCCACATCTTGGAATGTTATATGAAATCTATCCTGATTGTCCTGTTAACAAAAGTGTGGTGACTCACTCGTTTCCTTCTCCCCCTCCCCACAAAAAAAGTTATTAAAAGGAGACTAATTAATTGTCAAACGAGTCGACGGCATCAGATGACACAGGGCCCTGATCTCACAACTGCCCTGAGCTATTCATGGAAGCTTCGGTTAGTTCTTTTCCCAGACGCCTGGCAGGATTGGGCTGAACACTCAATTCGGTGTTCTAACACTGGAGGCAGGAGACTTTCAAGGTTGTTGGAAATGAAAGAGGGCTGGGGTGTTGGTAACGAACGAAAATGGGACTGAAATCAGTTGGACTTAAAATGGGAGAACATTCAGAGGAGAGCAACCGCGCTGATAAAGGGGATGGAAGACAAGCCGTACGAGGAAAGACTGAAAGAACTGGGTCTGATTATTATTAATTATAATAGTTATTATCATTATTTGATTTATATCTTACCTTATCCCTCAAAATGGCTCAAGGGGACTTACAATTTAAAAAACAACAACAACCCAACCCCGCCCCGAACATCACCACAAAATAATTTCCCTACTGTCATACCTAGCTCATAACCCTCACCCCCCCCGGCTTCTGGATCGACCCCGGCGATCTGCCGGGGGCGCCTTCTCGAAGTCCCCTAAGTGGCTCAGGGGGCGACTATGGAAAGGGTGTTCTCAGTGACGGCACCTAGGCTGTGGAATTAGTCATAAATTAATAAATGACGAGGCCATACTCTGGAATTCAAGCAAGCGGAAGAAAGAAAGAAAGAAAGAAAGAAAGAAAGAAAGAGCAAACTTCACAGGATATTGCTGACTTGGAAAATTCATTTCTTTGGGTATTACCTTAAATACTGTTTTTGGAGTCATGAAAGAACTGAATCACATCTTCATTAATAATCCTTGCGGCTAATCACGGTAAGATAACATCAGCAAAGCAGCGTAATTTAGAGCTGAATCAGGTTGCCTGCAGGGAGCGGGAGGCTATGCTCCTTCGAGGGAAAGCACTGCCGAGCTGGCAAGCTGCATTATAGCTTCAGGCTGCAGGCCTCGAAACGCTTACTTGGGAGTGGTTCTGCCGATGACAATAGGACACCTCTGGAAGAAATGGCTTGAGGACTGCAGCCTTAGGGATGTGGCGTTTCCCAGGCTTGGGAGTAGGAGGTTATGGAAGCGGCCAGAGAAGGGCTAGAGTGGAAGACCCATGTCAAAACTGGGAAGGGTACGGGGGAATGTGAGGGCTGAGGGAAAGGGGGCAATGAAATCAGCAGGACTGGATTAACCTTTACAACCTAGTGGAGCCATAATGTTTAATGTGTGTGTCTGCCTAGCCATGGGCCCCTGGTTATGGGCAATGCCACTGTAGGACGTCAGAGCTTGCACTGGGCCTAGGGAACAGTGGATACTTAGCTGGAGAGGGGATCAGCATTGCTTAATGCCAGAGCCAGGTTGGAGGGCTGGCCACAAGGTTCGGAGGACTCCGGAGAAGCACCTGTCAGCGGGGAGGGGTAAGACGAGCCTCCCCCAGGAGCGAGAGTGGCACCACCACTGGTGGAGTCCTATCACAGCCTCCCTAGGCAACGGATTCCATTGACCAATTGCCCTTAGAGTCAGGAATTTTATTCTAATATTTAACCAAATTCTACCTCGCTGCAGCATCAGTCCATTCCTTCTTGTTCTGTCTCCAGTGACCGTGGAGAATAACCTTTTCTTGTGGTATCCTTTTAGATATTTGAAAACGGCTATCTTATCCCCCCCTGTCGTCTTTTCTTTAGGGTAAGCAATTCCAGTCCCTTCAGCCTTCCCTTGTAGGACTTGCCTTCTATCCCCCTATATCATCTTAGACGCTCCCCTCTGAATCCAGTTCAATCTGTTGGGATCCTCCTTAAAGGGCGGTGCCCCAAATGGAACACAACGCTCCAGGGGAGGTTCCACCAGCGCCAAGAGGCTGCCCAGGTCTTGGATGCGATGGTTCAGGAATGCGGAGGCTGCAGTAGAGAATAATGTGCTGTCTTGTGTTCACCAGTGCAGGTACGAGGGTGTGTCTGCAAAGGGACTGGTCGGGGGAGGGGCAGATTCATCCTTGTAATATCAAAGGGAGTTCAGGGCTTTGAAACCAAGGCAGCCCTAACAGGCTACATAAGAGTTGCATCAGCGAACCCGGGGTGGATTGGCCAGTTGGAACACTGATCCACGCCGAGGTGTTAGAACTGACTCAGTAGATCCTCTCAAGTAAAACCATCTTCACGCCTGTATACATTTTAATTTTCTTATTCACTAATAATAATAACACAAACAACTGAAATTAAGCTACATATGTGTGGTACGGTGACTGAACAATACTTATACGCAATGAGGAATGTATACAGTTTAATTTCAATTGTGATAATTTTTTTAAATGAATGAATAAGAAAAGAAAAATGTATAGATTGGTCTGATATTTAATAATGTTGCCTTAACATACAGTTTACTGTCATGTTAATGTTTGAGTATAATTTGGGTGAAAACAGACATGATGCTAACCACCCTTGGTGGCCATTTATGCATGTTTCAGGGCTGCATAGGGCACCAATATAGCCCTGTAACATGCATAAATAATCACCAAGGCAGGCGCGGCTCGCCTTCCAGGGCGTTCGGGGCGCTGACCGCCCAAGCGCCCCTCCAGGTGCTGCGCCGCCGCTCGTAGTAAAAAACAAAACAAAAACTCGCTGCCGCTTCCCCGCTGCCCGCAGCAGCCTCTGCCTTGCCTTTGCTTCAACGTGGAGGCTGCTGCAGCACTGTGGTCAATTTCATGTCAGTTTCACTGAAACTGACCACCGCGCCACTGCAGCAGCCTCTGCTCTGATTGCAAAGGCAAGGCAGAGGCTGCTGCGGCTTGACTTCTCTTCTGGGATCCACTCCAGAGAAGTGGGTCCCAGAAGGCTCAAAAATCAGCCGCCCAAAGCGTTTTCCTATGGAAAATGCGATTTGGGCGGCTGAGCTCCTCCGTCCACAGCACGTATGGGACGTGCTGTGGAGGGAGAGGCTACAGCCTTCCATTGCGCTCAGTGGGCACAAGGAAGACCTCACCAGGGCTGTCGCGCTGACAGCCCTGGTGAGATAGCTTGGCTTGGGGGACAGAGGAAGGGGGAGCAGCGCACATGCGTGCTTCCTCCCTGCCTCATGTCCCCTGAGAGAGAGACTCCCGCACTGTTGCTCCCGCTGCCTGCCATTCACAGAGACAGCAGGTAGCCTTAAGTTATGACCCTTCCCTCCCCCACCCTGTACCCGACCTCCCCACCCCCAGGGGGGGATGGGTGTGGAGGGGCGTCCCCCTCCCTCCACCACTCCCCCTACCACCCCCTAGGCTGAGCCTGTTCTCCCCCATCCTGCATCCTCCCCCACCCTGCTGCATCCCACCCCTCCTGAGCCCCCAA
>QEPC01000699.1:917740-929556 GCA_003113815.1 Sphenodon punctatus
GTTATTCATTTTAAGCTTGAAGTGCATTTTAGACTACTGTGTTTTCTTCCATCTTCTGATGTTCACCCTGGGAACTCCTTGCTGCTGGGTTGTGCCCTGGCTCCGCCTACCGTTGCCCTGGCTCCGCCTACCATTGCCCTGGCTCCGCCCACCGGCTTTCTGGCCCGCCAGCGGCTTCGCCACCAGCGGGCTGGACAGCCTTACTGCCCCTCCAAACTAAAAAGCCACCAGCCACCCCTGCACCAAGGGTGGTTAAAGGGTGGCTAGCGTCATGTCTGTTTTCACCCTTTGTAATGCCCTCTTAATGAGCTTCTTAAACGGAAGGTTTTTTTGTCTAGGTAATTTGCCCTTCTTTTGAAACTTAATAGTTTTTTTACTGCATAAGCTGGTCCCAGACACAAGAACACTGCAGGTGCACAAAGGCGCCCACCCATCCCCCCCACATCCCCCACAGGGAGCAACCTGATTTTTCGCAGGTTTCTCTGTGCAGGGGTGATGGGTGGAGGTGCGTGTTACACAGGAGCGCACAAGCGACTGCTGTCATACGAGATGCACACATCCATACCGCTGCGTGGGTGCGTCTCGTGTAAAAGAGATCACACACCCATTCAATTCACACACGTGCTCTCACCTCTCACACACGCACACACTCATTCTAACTGATGACACACAGTCATTCAGACGCTGCACACACATGCTCTCACCTCACACACTCATTCAAATGGATCAGTCACGCACACTAGACCAGGGGCACAGCAAGGGTGCAATGGGACCCTGGCCAAGAAGTCAAGATGGGCCCCCCTCTTTGTGTCCCGCTGGTGGACCTAGAGGTGCCGCCTGGCTCCGAGGACCTGGGGGCGCTGCTATCAAACACACAAGACACCCAAAATGCAGGCAGCCTATTAAGCGCATTATGCCATGAAAAAAGACATATATATATAACCAGTTCAGCTGTGCCCCCATAATCAAACCATGCTGTCCCCACCCCATAACCAGTTCATTTGCGCCCCCCCATATAATCAATTCACGCTGCCCCCCACACTTAACCATTTCCTTTGCACCCCTGGGACAGCGTGAATTGATTATATGGGGGGCACAAATGAACTGGTTATGAGGTGGGCGTTTAAAGACAGTATTCCTGTTAGCAATAACTTCATTAAAAAGAGTTAGTGAAATAGCAGTAACAATAATCTCAGAACCATATCTGCAGATTTTCCAAGCTAGAATAGATATTGCTTTACATCAGAAATTCCTACCAACTGGAAGTTTTTGCTCTTCTGACTCCCACTGAACAGTATAGGCGCTGTTCAATGAGAGTTTGCTTCCGCCTTAACTATAGGGCCACAACTGTGGCCCTATAATTATCATACAACTGTTTAGTGTGTTAATTGACCGCCATGCTACATTTACTTAGCTCAGGTTGAACTCTGACCTTCTCCTTCCCTGAAGAAGGGCTCTGCAGAGCTCAAATGCAGGCACACTCTCTCACCGACAAAGTCGGCCAAATACAACACCGTCTTCATTCCTTTGTCTCTCATTCTCTCTCATATTTGAAACCAACGTGGCAACTGCACTGAAAACAGAAAATGGCTAAGTCCGCAAAAGTTAGCTGCGTGACTTTTTTAATTTCCAAAAACCCAATGAAGAAAACCAATCCCCCCAAACTCTAATCAATGCTACCAGACTTTGGGTAAAGCCTCCTCAATAACAAGTTTCCAGAGGATTTTGTGCAAGTTAACTTCCAGTGCTTTTTTGGGTTGCCAGATGATTTAATACCGGATGAGCCAATGAAAGACAAAGCCCTTCAGAGGTGCTAAAATTACTCTTGCTTCAAAGTTCTTCACAGAGTATGTTTTGCTGAGACAACACTAACTTAGAGGCTTCAGTCGGATTAGGAAGCAAAGAATTTATTTCCCCCATATATATTTAGATTGTAGTTCAAGCTTTATTCCCCTTTTTATTTTCCCGCCCCTGTTTCTTTATTTGAGGATTTCTTATTAATAATGTTTTAAATACCTCTAACGGCTGCCACTCAGAATGCTCTATTTCTGCTCTGTTCCTTTTTCGGGGGTGGGGTAGGCTATACTCTTTCAGGCTTTCTCTGTTTTGGCTGCATTACAAGAGGATACACCAATATGACAGCATCTTCTGGTCCTGAATGTGGCACACTGCCAATTTTTGTGTTCTCTCTCTCTCTCTCTCTCTCTCTCTCTCATGTCCTGAATGTTGGGTTATAAACTGTTTGATTCTTCTCCCTCCGAATGTGTGGCTCGTGTTGATTCAATAGTCCTGGCCTATAGGGGCGGCTGGTGGGTTTTGAGATTGGAGGGGCACTGGGGCAGTAAGGCCGGCGGGCCTAGGGGCGGAGCCTAGCCTAGGGGCGGAGCCAGGGATATGGTAGGCAGAGCCAGGGATACTGTAGGCAGAGCCAGGGCATAACCCAGCCAGCAGCAAGGAGTTCCCAGGGTTAACATTGGATGGACATTACATTACTTAATCCAGCAATTTCAGTTAGGCAGGTTATATTCACCTCCTCTGCCAGGTTTAAAAGCAGGCAGATCACCAGACTAACAGTTACATCTCATGATTTCAAAACCTCAATTTTATCACAAACATCACATTTCTAGCATTTTGAACACCCGTAAGATCACCAGACTAACCATTACATCTCACGATTTCAAAACCTCAATTGAATCATGGGGCATTAAATACTAATTCCCCCTCACCCTCTGCTGTGTGTGTGTTGGAGGGTGGGGGGTGGAATTAGTATTTAACACTCCACATCATCAAGTGAACAAAACCCATATAAAAACCAGAAAACCACACATAAGCAAACCAAACCAAACCAAACCATTTCCACAAGCCCCCAAAGGCATCCCCGGCAGCCAAACACCTGTGCAAGCACACAGGCCTTTTTTAAAAAAAAAAATGGCCAGTTTCAGGGATGCATTGCCACCAAATCAGACACATCCAGACCAGCATCCCTAGTAGCTTCACCAACAAACTGTCTGTTCAAGAACACAGACCCCTTTTTAAAAAACAGTTTGGTCCCTTTCGGGGCTGCATTCCCACCAAAGCAGGCCCTGAGTCCAACCAGCATCATCCCCAGCAGCCGCACCTTATCCCCGGCAGCCAAATGCCTGTCCACACAAACTACTTTCCAGCAACAGCAGGAAGCAGCAGTGAAACAGCAAAGGGACAATTAAAAATAAAAAGAGTAGCCACGACCAGTGGAACCACAAATTTACAAAATGACCTCTCTACCCATGCTGGGAGAGGAGAAGGAAAGCAGCAATGCATTCATTGATGCATTGCTGCTGCTTTCCTTCACCCCTCCCAAGCATGAGTAGAGAGGCCATTTTAAACACAGAGCAACACCCTCCTGCCCCCAAATCCCCCCAGTCTGTCTGTCCCCACAACACCCTACCCCTCCCAAATTTCCCCCCATTCTCCAATCTCGCACACCCTCCCCCCCTTCCATCCCAGGCCCCCAGCCTGGGGAGATGAGACACTGGGGAAGGTGGGGTGAGTAATGTGGGGGGGGACTCGGGGAGCAGACACCTACCCTCTCCCCCATTCCCCAATCTCACACACCCTCCCCCCCCTTCTATCCCAGGCCCCCAGCCTGGGGAGATGAGACACTGGGGAAGGTGGGGTGAGTAATGTGGGGGGGAGGGACTTGGGGAGCAAACACCTACCCTCCCCCCCATTCCCCAGTCTCGCACACCCTCCCCCCCTTCCATCCCAGGCCCCCAGCCTCTGCTCCCCGAGTCCCCGCCCCCGGCCCGTTTACTCACCATTGCAGGCCAGGACTCAGGAGTCAGACTGGAGGCAGGCAGGCACCAGGCAGGTGAGGCTTCAGGGTTCAGTGGAGGCGCTCGGCGGCGAGATAGGGTGCGGCGCGCATGCTCAATAGTTCAAGCATACGCGCTGCAGCACATGTCACCGCTGAGCGCCTCCACCGAACGCCCAGGTGAGGCTTTGCATTGAGCCCATAGGGCTCAATGCAAAGCTGCCGCGAGTGGGAAATTTCATTTCCCAGCGGCGGCACATGGACTGAATGCTGAACCGTCCGGCTCACGTTCAGTTCAAGTTTGTCCCTTCTGGGACTCCAGACTTTGGAGTCCCAGAAGGGAGTCAGACCCAGACAGAGGCTAGCGCTCACTGACTGAGCGTTCTGTCTCTGCTGGTGGCTGAAATTGACATCGGAGCGCCGCACTGCTCTGCCGGCAAGCCAAACTGCAGCAGTCAGAACAGCGCGGCGCTCCGATGTCAATTTCAGCCGCCCGGCAGAGACAGAGCGCTCAGTCAGAGAGCGTTCTGTCAGTGCGGCACCGGTGGGGACGGGGGAGAGGGGGGAGAGTGGGGGCAGGGCATTGCCCCAGGTTCCCTCAGGCGAGGGCAGCCACTGCTGGCATAGGTAGTGGTACACCATGGGTAATTTCAGACGTTACGGGATCACAGTCAAGCACCCTGAATCACAGTGGATTCAGGGTATTGGCTGTGATTGCATGAACGTCTGTTTGAGCCCCGCCAGATGTTCACCACAGGGTTCCTGGCGGGGTTCAAAGCTAACCACGATTCTGGAGGCTGGCCTCACCTCCAAAATCGTGGTTAGCTGAACCACGATCAGGAATGGGGCAAAACTAATGTCGGTTACCTTGCCCCATTGCTGTCCATGGGCCAGACCACAGTATGGGATCAGGCACAGTGGTCTGATTGACCGCTGTGCCCGCCCGTCTCCCTGAGGGCGGGTGGCTGGTGGAGTGTGGGGGGGCCGGGGCTGAGCGGCTGCACGTTGTGCCATGCAGCCCCTCCCCCTCCCCGATTCCCCTCTGTGATCAGGCTGGCACGTTTAAAGGACTGCTGGTCTGATTACGGACCGGGATCCTGGTCCAGGGTTGAAATTACCTCATGTGTTTGTTCCAGGGGATGTAAAGCTGTTGTCGTTTCTTATTTATTTAATTTATTTATTCATTTTGTAGCATTTTATGCCACACCCTCCTGCTCAATAGCATCTCGAGGCGGCTCACAACATTAAAAAAAATAACAATAAAATCAACAGTTAAAATTACAATTAGATATTTAAAAAGATAAAATTTACTAAAAAATGGACCAGAACCCCTTCCCTATCCCTCTACTCGTCTCCCTCCCCAAAGGCTTGGCGGAATAGCCAGGTCTTATTCTGTCTATGAAAAGAAGGGCAGTCAGGGACCAAGCGGGCCTCTGTCAGGACGTAATTCCACAGCTTAGGCATGGCCGCCGAGAACGTCTGCCTCATTGTTACCACCCAGGAAACCCGGGGGACCTCAAGTCGGGCGTCCCTGGCCGACCGCAAGGGCCACTGCACAGCCCGGGGTGTGAGGCGGCCCCACAGGTAAGCGGGGCCCAGGCCATTTAGGGCTTTATAGGACGTTACCAACACCTTGATTCAGGCTTGGAAGACAACAGGCAGCCATTGCAGAGAACGAAGCACTGGTGTAATGTGCTCGTAATGACCTGTCCCCATCAGGAGATGGGCAGCTGCATTCTGCACCAGCTGTAGCCTCTGGACCATCACCAAGGGTAGCCCCATGCAAAGTGTTTTGCAGTAGTCCAATCTAGAGGTAATGAGGGCATGGATGATGGTGGCCAGGTCAGAGTCTGAGACATACGGTTGCAGCGGTTGCACCAGATGTATCTGGCAAAAAGCACTCCTCCCCACAGCCGCCACCTGGGAGTCCAGGTGGAACTGTGAATCAAGGAGCACCCCCAGACTACGGACCTGGGTAGCTATAGGGGGGCAAACCCCATCAATGACAGGAGCCACCACCCCCTCAGCCCTACTCAACAGCATCACCTCTGTCTTGTCGGGATTCAACCTCAGACGGCTCGCCCTTGTCCAGTCTCCCACAGCCGCTGGGTCTGGGTCTCCAGAAAAAGAGAGGTAAAGTTGTGTATCATCTCTGTGCTGATGACATCGTACGCTGAACCCTCTCATGTCCTGACCCAGCAGCTGCATATACACGTTGAACAGGAGGGGGGGACAGAATAGAACCCTGCGGGACTCCACACATGAAGCTCTGGGGCGATGATGAACACCCCCCAAAAACCACCCGCTGAGTTCTCCTGGCCAGGAATGAACGGAACCATTCAAGAACAATTCCTCCCACCCTGGCCTGGTCCTGCAGACAAGCCACCAACATCTCATGGTCAACGGTATCAAACGCTGCCGACAGACCTAATAAAATCAAAAGAGATGATCTGCCCTGATCTAATTCACAGTGAAGGTTGTTGACCAAAACCACAAGTGCAGTCTCAGTGCCAAACCCAGGGCAAAAGCTGAACTGCGAGGGATCCAGAAAACTGACCTGATCCAGATGCCCCTGAAGCTGTTGGGCCACCACCTGTTCAATAACCTTCCCTAAAAAGGAGAGGTTAGAGACTGGCCAATAGCTGGCAGGGGAGCCAATGTCAAGAGATGATTTCTTGAGCAGAGGCCGTACCACTGCCACTTTAAGGTAGCCCGGCGCTAAGTCCTCCCTAAAGGAGGCATTGACAACCCCGGCCAGCAACGGCCTTAACATCTCCCGGCAGGCCTTGACCAGCCAGGATGGCCATGGCTCTAATTCACAGCAGGTGGCTCTAAATGCCCCAAGGACATCCGCCGCATCAGTGGGCGATACCCAGTGAAATTGATCCCATGAAATCAGACAAGGTGGAGCCTCCACAGCCTCAGGCTCACCCATTGCTATAAGTGTGGCCAAAGTCGTGATGAATCTGAGAGATTTTATCCATGAAAAAGTCGACAGACATATCACACTGAGCACTGGAAGATTCCAGTTCTAGGCAGAGGGAGGCAGGACTGACCAGCCTCTGCACCAGCCAGAAAAGCTCAGCTGGACGTGACTTTGCAGATGCTATGAGGGTAGCAAACAATGCCTTCTTTGCTGCCCGCGCAGCTACAGCATAGGCTTTTAAACTAGCTCTATGCTGCAATTGGTCAGCTTCAGCACAAGTACGGTGCCACCATCACTCCAACCACCGCCCCTCCTGCTTCATCAGTCACAGATCCTCTGTAAACCAAGGGGACCTACATTGTCTACATCCAGGAAGCAGATGCCTAGGAGCCATTTGGTCGATGGCCTCAGTCAGCAAGATGTTCCAGAGAGCTACGAGGTCATCGAGTGATCGACCATCGAGATTGGGAGATAATTACCATACAGCATTCCGGAACCTCTATGGTTCCATAAGTCTCTGGGGGTGAACCGACTGAACTGGTTCAACACCCCTCCGGGGGCAGACATGCACCAGAAGACTGTCCTGGAGGAGATAATGATCCGACCATGACAAGGGCACAGCTGACACGTCCCCCACCACCGGATCCCCCGCCTCAAGGCCAGTGCAGAATATCAGATCACGGGTATGTCCTCCATAATGTGTTGGGCCAACAACCCTTTGAGACAGTCGCATGGTTGTTATGATGGCCATGAACTCATGCTCCGCTCCGCCCAGATTGGCGTCAGTGTGGATATTGAAATCCCCCAGGACTATGGCCCTTGGTGATCGCAAGACCACCTCCGACACCAATTCAGCTAGAGCGTGTAGGGATGCTGCTGTACAGGTAGGTGCATGGTATATCAGCAGCAGCCCTAACCTGTCTTGAGCCAAATCAATCACAAGATGGATGCCCTCTATACCTGAAATAGTCTGCACTGGATATCTCCTCACAGACCAAGTGTTCTTAAAAAATAATGGCTACACCACCACCCCGCCTCTCAGGTTGGGGCTGATGCTGTATAGAGTACCCGGCCAGAACAAGGTCAGCCAGAATTGGCCCCAACTCAGCGTCCAGCCAGGTCTCTGTAATACACATGAGGTTGACCGTTTGATCCAGAATTAAATCATGGATTATTATAGATTTATTAACAACTGACCTCGCATTAATCATCAGCAGTTCTGGACCTGGGGTCTTCCCATTATCGATCACCGCACCACCTGTTTGGGGGCCAGTGAGAGGGACAGGCACCACATACCTGTCCCTTCTCACTGCTGTTACCAGCCTCCCGGAGGGACCATAATTGCCCCGGCCCATCATGACCCTAATGGCTGCAGAACCCCCCCAGCCTGCCCCCCACCTCCCCCCATGGCTGTCCCACCCAGCTGACAAGGGAGACCCCCCAAACCCTCCACCCATGACCCCTCCCTCACAGAGGAGCCAACCCCCTCAACCCAATCGGGTCAACCCCCCCCTCAGACCGGGGGGATAGACCCTCCCCTCCCCAACCCAGTCCTCCCCTCCCCCTCACACTAGAGGAGGGAGCCATACCCCAATTCTCCTCCCCCCCCCCTTCCCCCAAAGCACACCCCAACAACTCCACCTGATCCAGCAGCCGTCCTTATACTGTCACCAACATCCCCCAGCCCCACCTAAGGGCCACACCCAAGGGCTCTTTGGTGTGGCCCTTAGGCTCGGTGACTGTGGTGTGCGCCTCTGGCGACGCCGGGCCAACCACTGCTTTACTCCCTCCCACCAGAAGTTCCTCCAAGGGGGTGAAGCCCCCGACCCCACCCACTCATCTCTTGCAAGGGGGAAAGATGAAAGTTCTGGGGGGGGGGGTCAGGGGTCTTACCCCACCAGGGTGAGCCTTACCTGGCTCTCAGCACGAACAGCATGAGCTGGGGGGGGGGTCTCAGCAGTGGGGGAAGCTCCGGGCTGTGTCCTGTGGTGATGCCAGGCCAGCTGCCGCTTTACTCCCTCCCACCAGAAGTCCCTCCAAGTGGGTGTGTGTGTGTGTGTGTCTCAGTTTCTGAACAGTGTCCCATCCTTCTGAGTCTGCCACATGTCAATATGCCTGGGATACTAGAAACATAGGCATAAAAGTGGGGTGGAGGTGGGAAGATGGGAGAGTCATCCCCTCTCAGGCTCAGGGCCTTGCAGAAGCACCTACCTCAGGAAGCACCTGAGGAACCACCTTGAGGGGCGTCAGTGACTGACGCCCACCAGCAGGGGCAAGGAGGACTGCCGTGGTTCTTGAGGATCTTTGGACCAGATGACTAGCAGTGCAGGTGGGACTCCAGCAGGCGCCTCCGGGACAGGGCTGGCTATTAGGGTCCAGTAGAGGCCATGGTCTGGCCCCCGGAGGAGTCTAGCAGGGAGGCCAGTTCTGGTAGCCTCAAGACCAATGTTCCTGTGGCCCAGGACCAGCTATTTCTGTGGGACCTTTTCCCTTCCTCCAATTTTCCACCAGGGTGGGTGCTTTCTGCAGCCCCCCCCCGTCCCCTTCTCCTCACCTCACCTACTAGGGTGGGGGAGCCAGGCCCCACATTTTATTGTTGCCCTGGGCCTTGCAAATTCCAGCCTTCCCTCGTTAGGGAAGGCTGTTGGTGGGGGCAGTTCCCAGGGCTCCTCCCAGGGGAGGCCCCTCTGTGTGGGCTCCCCTCTCACCCAGAGGCCTTGGTCCCACCACCTGTCCCAGTGACTCTGCCCCCTCACTCCCAGCCCCACCTTTTCTAAGGCTGGCCCTGGCCTCCCTGATGTCTTAAACATAGAATACAGTTTCTGTTCCGATATAAGCTAATTGCCAGTGAGGAAGGGTGTACATGTGACATACAGTGGTGGCTGTTGCCTGATTTGGTGGCGATGCCCATCCTGTGTCTCACCGACACCCCTCCCAGACGCTATTCTCTGCTGGGATCGGCTTTTATTACAGTCTTTGTGCAAACCTGTCCTGCTTCTTCTAAATGCTTCAGCCCTGGGGCCAAACCATTAGGAATGTTCCCCTTCCAGGGTTTAAACGAATGTGCTAGCAAACTCAGTTTGCTCCAGTCCTTTGCCCTTGGCTTCCAGCTCCCTACGCCCCTTTAAATCCTTGGCTTAGGCCTTTTCAAATCCCTTTGATATCAGGGTTCCTCGGAAGACTCCTTCCCTGCCTCGTGGCTTCAGAGAACCGCTGCCCTTTAAAGTTTCCCTCAAACCCTTGGAGCCGGGTTTGGCTGAAAAATGTAGCCCAAGCCCAGTCCAAGCCTGACTGCATTGAGACCGACCCAAACAGAATGAACAATATAAATGGGCTTTTCCGAGTCTAGGACGGATGTAACAGGAGTGAGTCTACCCCCCATAGAATGCTGTGGTATTAAGGCACAAAGGAATGCCTTAACTCCATCCTTTTTTTATATATAACCCTGCCCCCACAGAGCTCTGTGATGTCTGAGTGACCTAATGTGAGACATCTGGTCACCTTTCCCAAGGAGGGTGGATGGATGGTTGGGGGCCCCCACACAGTATGGGCCAACCAGATAATTGTCCACTCTGATCCTTTGGTCCCCTCCCAACTGCTCCATAGAGGGAGGAGAGCTCTGTGCAGTACAGGATGGCCAGTGGTTAGCCCAGCTATCTTGTTTCTTCTCCCCTACCACAGCACAGAGGGGAGGGAGTACAAGGAGCAGGGCAGCATGGAAGGTGGATGTCTGGGGGTCTCATAAATTGTGTCGCCCAAGGCAGCCATCTTGAATTAAGGCCAAATTTGAATCCAACCATACTGGACACTGTAGATAGGCCCCAGTGAGGGAAAGGCAGGTCTCAGACAGTACTGTCCTCTGGACAGATAGCACCTATGCTGACAATTAGTGTGGGAACGAGTCTTTTGCTCTTCAAAGGGACTTGTGCCTGCACTAGCTGGTAGCGCTGGTGCTATCCACCTGGAGGATCATGCTCAAGGCATTATCTGACAGGCTAGGAAGGACACAGGAAGCACTATTGCCCTCAGGCTTGATGAGAAGGGGCAATGGGGGTAAATTGTACCAGGCCCCCCAAATTCAGAAGTCCTCCCCCCAAGAACTGGGTGTTAACAGACATCACTAGGATGTCTGTCCCACCTGGGGGATGGGGGAGGACTTCCCCTGCTCTGGCTGCTAGAACAAACCTTCCTGCAGCCTCACGGGGAGCGATATGCGGCTGCTTGGCTGCATTCCCGACATTGCCCCATCCCCCACCCCATGATGGACAGCCATGGCTGCCTATTACAGGCTGCCATGGCTCATGGCAATCCCCTCCCCCCCCATGATGGGATGAGCTGGGGCCGGGAACTCATGTTTCCACTTGGCTCACCTGCTGTGCCCCAACCGGGAGGCTGCTAGGTGTGTATTGTGGGCCCACATTTCCCATCTGGTTCCTACCTAGCTGGGGTAGGAACAGGCCCACATCTGGTGGGCTGTAAACAGCCCACTGTGACACTGGCCTAGCTGGGTTGAACTGGGCCTAACTGGGTCAGTGTCACGTATGTTTAGGGTCAGATTGGCAATCGATTCAGAGGTGTTTTTTTTGCCTTCTCCTGTAGCACAGACATGGTCGCATTCACACCTGACTGCAGTGTGGTGAAAAAATGTCCGCAAGGCAAAGACGTGGTGGGGGGAGGAGGGGGATGACGGAAGTTCCACCGGTCTGAATGGGGTTCCGCCACGATTTCACTCGCAGATGACAGAGTTCAAAATCCAGCCTTGTCATCTGTGAGTAAAATTGCGGCGGAACCCCGTTTGCACAGGCGGTACTTCCGTCACCCCACCCCCGGTGTCTTTACCTTGTGGACGTTTCTACACTGCTCCGCCGTCAGGTGTGAAATTGAACGTGGCCTTACTTGTTTGAGACCTCTGATATAAGATTGGTCCCTGTTATTTCAGCAGGGGCGGATTGGGAAATCAAAGTGGCTCGGGAAAATATAGTCTTAGTGGCCCTGTGCCGGCGGCAAAGCCAGCGGAATGCCGGAAACAGGCCAAGGGGGCGTGGCTTGGGGGCGGGCAGAGTGCACCAGATTTGGGGCCTATCAGAGCTGAGTCCC
>QEPC01000699.1:952239-966744 GCA_003113815.1 Sphenodon punctatus
TAGTAAGACCTAGGGATAGGCCTTTCCTATCACAATGTACTTCTCAATAAAGTAGATTATTTTAATCTAGAAACAATCTCCAAGGTGTTGATTACTGCTAAGCTGTTGCTACTAACAATTCAAGCTGCTTTTGGTTTTTTGGTTGTTTGACCATTAATAAAATTCCAACAGAGAAGAGGAGCACGCGCATGATCTTCTTCCCCAGTTGGTCCAATCCTGCAACACTGCCCTGTGTGGCTGGCTTCTCAGCCCGCCCTGCAATGTAGAGAGGCTGGTGATGGCTGCAGGGAGGACATACTCAGCCCTCCCCGCCGGCCCAAAGTGTGGTGACTACAATTGCCCACCAGGGGTTGTGTGGGTGGCTACCTTTGGTCACTTCAGAGAAGCGTGCCAGAGATCACGATGGCGTGATCCATTCCGTGCTATTTCAACATTCATGAGGTTTGAAACAAACATGCTGTGTAAATCCTTCCTGTTCAATGACTCAATATGTTTTCAGGGGAAATTGAGTTTAACCAGCACCTTGACTGCACATATCACTGGGTGCTTTCCAAAATCAGTGACTGCTAAGAAATGCGACTGGCGCTGGTGGCAGCGACCTAAATCAGCATTTCACTTTCTCATTTGGGATTCATCGAAATGAAAACATAATCTGTGTTAATTGCTCTTCCCCAAGGTGTCGCGTTGCGCAATGTCTTATAAAATTAAAGCTGGTTAAATACACACGAAGAAACAGAGTTTAGATGCAGAACATAAGACACTAGCACTTCTAATTCTCCTGTTGTGTACGCTTGATTAACCTGGTACAACGGAGCCTTGGGGAGGGGGTCTGTGATATTGAAAAATGGATTTCCATAGAAAGGAATTTCAGTGGCGCCAGGATCCAATAGGATTTGTATTGTTAGAGGGTAAAGTAGCATTTTTGATGAGTGGAACATTAGAACATAAGAAGTACCATAATGGGTCAGACCAATGGTCTATCTAGCCCAGTATCCTGTCTCTGATTTGTCTACCCAGTAACCAGTGGCACATTTGTTTGCTTCACGGATGCACACAACACGTTACCCTGGAGCGATCCATGTCCTCCTATTGACTCCCTTGCCAGTTATCGGCCTGTCTCTAACCTTCCCTTTTTAGGGAAGGTTAGAGACACCTTCAATAACCCTTTTAGGGAAGGTTATTGAATGGGTAGTGGCTGAGCAGCTTCAGGAGCATCTGGACCACATCTGGTTTTTAATCCCTCACAGTCCAGGTTTCGTCCGGGCTGTGGCACCGAGACTGCACTTGCGACTTTGGTCGACGACCTCTGCAGGGAATTGGATCAGGGTCCGTCAATCCTGCTGATTCTGTTAGATCTGTCGGCTGTCTTTAATACCGTTGGCCACGAGATGTTGGTGTCTCGTCTGCGGGATCGAGCTGAAGTGAACAGGATTGTGCTTGAATAGTACCGCTCCTTCCTGGCTGGGAGAACTCAGCGGGTGGTGCTCGGGGACTGGTCTTCACCTCCCCAAGACCTCTTGTGTGGAGTCCCGCAGGGTTCCATCTCGTCCCCTCTCCTGTTCAATGTGTATATGCAGCCGCTGGGCGAGGTTGTGAGATGGTTTGGGGTGTGGTGTCACCAATACACTGATGACACCCAACTCTACCTCTCTTTTTCATCCGACCCAGATGCGGCGGTCTCAGTGCTTACTCGGTGTTTGGCAGCTGTGGGGGACTGGATGAGGGTGAGCCTGAGCCATCTGAAGCGGAATCCTGACCAGACAGAGGTGATGTTAGTGAGTAAGGCAGTGGGTGTGGCATCCCCTGTCGTAGCTGGTCCCCCAGGTTAGTAGTCTGCGAGTGCTCCTCGATTCCCAGCTCCGCCTGGATCTCCAGGTGGGGGCTGTGGCGAGGAGCACATTTTGCCAATTACATCTGGTGCGACGGCTTTGGCCGTTTGTCTCGGACTCTGATCTGGCCACTATCATCCATGTTTTTATCATCTTAAGACTATTGTAACTTGCTCTACATGGGGCTACCCATAGTGGTGGTTTAGAGACCGCAGCTTGTGTAGAATGCGGCGGCCCACGTCATAACCGGGGCGGGTCGCCATGAGCACATTACACCAGTGCTCCGAGCTCTGCCCTGGCTGCCAATAGTCTTCTGGGTCTGATTCAAGGTGTTGGTGCTTACCTATAAAGCCTTATATGGCCTGTGCTCCACCTATCTGCGGGAGTGTCTCATGCCCCGGCTTCTGGATCGACCCGACTTGTGGTCTGCTGGGAGCACTTTTCTTGAAGTCCCCCGAGTGGCTTGGGGGGTGACTATGGAGAGGGCATTCTCAGTGGCCACACCTAGGCTGTGGAGCTCCCTTCCAGTGGCGGCCTGGATCTCCTCTCTTTCCACCAACAATGTAAGACCTGGCTGTTCCACCAGGCTTTTGGTGAGGGAGATGGGTATGGTGGGGGGTTTGAGGGTTATGGTGGGGGGGTTGTTTTGTTTATTATTTAACATCTCCCATTGTTGGACTGTATTGTTTTATGGTTTTGTATATTTTTTGTATTTATTATATTGATGTTGTATTTTTATCTTTTGTACTTGTTAGCCGCCCTGAAATGCTTTGGCAGTAGGGGCGGGGTAAAAATTTAGAAAATAAAATAAAATAAAATAAATAAATAAATATTCATTTCCAGCTCCTAATGGCTTCATCACCTGACCAACTTGACTAGTAGTCGCCATTTATGGACTTGTCCTCTCAGAAACGATCTAATCCTTTTGTGAACCTAGTTATGCTACTGGCCTTTCCGATGCTTTCTGGCGGTGTTCGCTGCACGGATTGTACATTGGTTAATCGTATGTCGAGTGAACAAAGACTTCCTTTAATATATTTTGAGCCTTTTATTCATTTTGAACTGACTACCTGTTAATTTCATAGAGCAGCCTCTAGCTCTTTTTGTTGGCAAAAGGGTAAATAACTGCCCCTTAGAATTCTTGGGAAGGGAAAACTGGAAAAATGGTACAACCCCCCCTGAATCAGAATGGTAAAACCGGAAATTCGGTACCGGAAGTTGATAAATTGGTACTGGAAGTCAGCAAATTGGGTAGCCCACTGGGCACTAATCGAGTATCGATTAGTACCCGATGTTACTGGGTCAGGTTACTTGGGGTCCCAAGGACAGGGAAAGCAGCCACCGGCCGCAACATTGTAGCACAACAGAGCAAGGCATGGGGTGCGGACGCAGCACAGCTGCACAACACAATAGCTCTCACATACCAACTAATCAGCCCTCCAAGGCCATGGAGCCTCAAACATTCAGGGGGGGTGTTGATGGCTGCTCGCATTCAGCTGCACAAGGAGCGCGCGAAGCTGCACGGCCATGCGGGGGGGGTGTGAGTACTCGCCCCAAGGCCCCTGCACCCCAATGGGTGCTGGCGCACCCGCCCAATCGAGGGGCTACCTAACTGTTCTACACACACACACCCGGGGCCCCCACCACCATGGAGCGGGAAAGGGCAGGCGCCTACTGGAGGCAGATCGCGCTCGCAGCCGTCTGGGTCCTAAACCACACGGAGCAGCAGCGCCTACCGACAGCAGAGGTGCACAGAGGTGCCCGTCCGCAGGCATCCCTGGCCTACAGAGCTGTAAGGGCCTGTGGGGCCCTTCATGGGTGCATCAGGCCCGCCCTGCCTAGGCATGTCGCCTGGGGGCCTGAGGGGTGTGGGCCCTCCTCCCCGGCCCACCCCCCGGGGGTTCCTATGGCCGGTCCCTGCACGGGCGCGGGTGCCCCACTTCCCTGTCACCCAATACGAGACCAGGAGCCACTGTACCAACAACACCTTTTATTTCACCCATGTGTACATTGTCACCCGTACCCTCAGACCCGGTTGTGCCCTCTCACCACTACGGACCCCCCCTACACTGCCCTCCCCCTCCCCCCTCCCCCCCACCCCACCCCAGAAGAGGAGTTGAAAAACACGGGGCAATACAGAGTAGAACAATAAGGACGTACCTATGGTGCTTAATAGAACCATGGTAGTGTTTCCCATACTCTATCACTCCTCCCAGTCATTTACATCACCAACAATCTCGAGATTCTACTAATTTCGTATGTCATTTCTCCTATTATTCCACCAAGTTCCTTCCTCCTGTACTTCATCCTTATATCCTCCTCCCTGTCATTCCACCGTCTCTCCCTGCTGCCTTTGTTATTCCACATCCTCTCCCCCCCCCCCCCCCCAAAGATGCATCTCCATTGTATTATTTCAGAAACACTTAATGAGATATAATTTAATTCCAAATTAGGATTAATGTTTCCTCCATTCCTTCCATTGGCCTTTCCATGCATTTAGTGTACCCACATTCTTATTAAACACTTACATAGCATTCTGCTCAGCTTTAGTGTTGCCCCCAACCTGCAAAGGAAGAGGATTGGAGCTGAAAGACCAAGGCAAAGTGTGGGTGCATGGAGCCTAAGTTGTAAGCGAGCACAGTATGCGAAGCCATACAACATCTTTACTGCTTACATGGTGTGGAAGTTAAGGCGGGAGCCTTAACACACAATTTCTAGGTTTGTTAAAGTTTGCTTGGTATGAATCTGCCTTAACTAAGTTTGTAAAACCGTAGGTTTTTTGTTTATCTAATTTATGTGTTTTTTAAAAAGTAGATTGAAAAAGTAATTAGTGATTTGATAGAAGTTGCTGAGACCGAGAGATTGTAGTAAAATGTACGTTTTTGTTACTCTCCACCCAGACCCCCACTCCTGCTCCCTCAGCCTCCTGTCCCCACAGAGCCCACCCTCCTGCTTCCTCAGCCCCCTCCCCCCCCAGATCCCCCCTCTTTTTTTGCCTTCTCTTTTATTGTGTTGTTTTAGCGTGTTGTTTTATTGTTTTATATGTAAGCCGCCCTGAGCTGCCTGGAGCAGGAGGGGCAGGGTGACAAAATTTGTTAAAATAAATAAATAAAAAAATAAATTACAGGAAAGTATATTTTGGTAAATATCAGGGAAAACTTATTTCCTAACAGTAAGAGCTTTGCGGCAATGGAACAAGTTGCTTAGGGAGGTTGTAGGCGCTCCATCACTGGAGGTTTCCAAACAAAGACTGGGCAGCCATCTGTCGGGGATGTTGTAGCTGTAGTCATTCTACATCCAAGCAGGGGGTCAGACCAGATGACTGTTGAAGTCTGATGACTAAATTTTTTCGGGGGTCTCCTGGAATTCAATCTGAAATTTCATGCTCTGAAACAACTGTACCTGTAACTGTCCCTTCCAACTCTAACATTCTGTGATTCTATGCATATCCCCCACGCTTCCAGGATCAAGAGGTGGGACTTCTGAGGCAAGGGGGAGGGGGAGGAATTCACTGGAACTGGATATGAAAGTTGCTACACAAAATTATGCTGCAGTTTTGTCTCTTTAATCTTCGTCTTCTTCTTTTTTTTTTAATAAAGTGCTCATTGTAAAGACCTTGAACTGGGCTAATGAGGTGGTCATGGCTTTCCGAATCGCCTATTGAAAGGATGACCTTTTGGTCTCCTCCCAAATGCACTACATCCTACCGTGACATTTAGGTCCATGGTTCATTCTTAATCCATCTTAAAAAGGATCATGTTATAGTCAGGCGAGGAATAATGTTTGTAGAAGTCCAGAGGGAGTTCTCCACCATCTACCCTTGAGATAAGCCACTTGACACTGGTGTGATGCCTTCAGGACCGATGGCAAGGTCAGAGGGGAAGAATGGACTCCATTGAAGCTTCACAAAAGTGTAATCTATTCATCAAGATAGAAATAAGGGTTTCTTCCGCCTCCTAAAAGGTTTTCTTTAATCAAACCAGTTCTTCCCGGAAGGAGTAATCATCAGCAGCCAGTCTGTTCCTTTTGGGTGACTCTTTGCCATGACGTGTCCCAGTTCTACTCCTGCGTCAGCCCCCCAAGTGTGAAATTGACAGCATGAAGCTATTAGTGGAGTGGTCTGTGTATAGGAAATAGCATGAAATGAGGCTGAAAATTGACCTGAAAATTGGTCTCTTTAACTTTATGTTTATTTGTTGAAAAAATAATCCTGGATTAGCTGTTAAATAAATGTCAGAAAGCTGACATGCTCATTACTGCCGAGGATGGGTGCACTTGTCTTGTGTTCACTCAGGACCTAGTCAGTTGGGCAAGTTGACTTGGCCCAGAGTGCTACTGATGGTGTATTCCACTTGGGAAGGACTGTGGGTGTCTTTAGACATAACGTCAACGGGTGTCTGAATGTGTGTTTTGACCTTGATATGAACACCAGTATGGCCCTGTGTTCACTATATGGTGCTGTTTAGACACACAGCCCATCTTGGGGCAGATCGGTGTTTTGTTTGCCCCCTGATCTCAGCACACAAGTGCTGCCACCTCGTTCCTCGTGTTGTACCTGCTAACACGCCACGTGATATCATTAGACGCAGCGTTGGCCACGTGTTCAGCCGGAACACGCAAATTGTCCTTGTGATGCAATGGTGTTCCCATCGTGTGTTCAATGGTGGGCCAAATTGGTGTTGGGATTGTTATGGTGCCAAACACAACAGCCAAACACGTGCTTAGGGGTTTTGACACTCAATCTTTGTTATGTCTAAAGATGCCCTGTGTGAACTACCAGATTGGGGCAGACCACTGACTCATGTAGCTCCATATCCTGCCTTTGATGGTGATGAACAAGGAGACAAAGGGTAAAAAAAACCCGCGTGGTCAGCGGCACTGCTTCCCCGGCTGCCCCAAGATGAAAAATCATGGGCAACATGATACTGATGTGTCCTGGGTCCAGGAGGTCAGTGCAGGCTTGGGTCTGGGTCTAGGAGGTTAGTGTAGGATTGGGTCTCGGTCCAGGAGGTTAGTGTAGGATTGGGTCTGGATCCAGGAGGGTCAGTGCAGGATCGGGTCTGGGAGAGTTCATGCAGGATTGGGCCTGGGTCCAGAAGGGTCAGTGCAGCATGGGGTCTGGGTCCAGGGGGTTGAGTGCAGGATCAGGTCTGGGTCCAGGAGGGTCAGTGCAGGATCGGGTCTGGGAGAGTTCATGCAGGATCAGATCTGGATCTAGCTCCCCCTCACAATAGCCCTGCGAGATAGGTCTTTATTATTCTCATTTTACAGATGGGCAACTGAAGCTGAGAGGCAGTGACTTGCCGAAGGTCACTTAGTGAGTTCATGGCTAAGATGGGATTTGAACCCTGGTCCCCATCCTACACCTTATCCACTAGGAGACAGTGGGTAAAAACAGACAAGATGGTGGCCTGCTTTGTCCCACCAACACATCTGCTTAGGCGCTGCCAGATGTTTGCCCAGGGAATTTTATTTATTGCTCCTGGTGAAAATAAACAAGATAAAATAATAACTGAAATGAATGAAAACAAACAAAAAACCCAGAAAAAAACTGGGTGTTTGGTTTAGTACTGTTAATTACTCAGTCCATATATTTCACGTATGTCCATATTTCAAGATTGTCCAGATTTCAGGGCTTTGCTTAATTTCAAGGGTTGCTCTCATCTTTTCTCCCATCCCCTAAGCTCAATCTTTGGGTAAAGACAGATGTGATTTGGGCCCACTTTGGCCTGGGCTCAAACACGTACCACCAGAGGTTGCCCTGGGACTGCTCTGTGCAGTGTTGGCGGCGAACCCAAGCTGTGACCTCTGGACAATCTCCGAGGTCACAGTCTGGGTTAAGGCCTTCCCCACTAAGCCAAAGCGGGTCAAAGCAAAAACTTGCCGTTGGCCGCATTTGGCCCCCAGGCCTGAGGTTCCCCGCCTCTGCTCTACACAGAAAAAATGCCATTCTGCTTCAAACCAGGTGCAAAGTCCATTGAAGTCTATTGACTGCCTATGGAATCAGGTATCTAGTAAAGGTACTGGAGATATTTTTTCTTTTTCTTTTTCTTTCTTTATGAACTTGCTTTTGGGTGATGCTGAGCCCTTCCTTAGGCATGTAAGAAGTGAATGCCCGATGTAAGTTAAGCAAATGTCACTGCTGCCATATTATTTCTCCAGATGAGAGCATGAGACGTGCCATACTGGGTCAGATCAACGGTCCATTTGCCCAGTGATCCTGTCCCCAACAGTGGTCAATTTTGGTTGCATCAAAGAAATGCACAACAGGCTGGACAGTCATCTGTTGGTGATGTAGCCGTAGTCATCCTGTATCCAAGCAGGGAGATGGACTAGACGACCCTCACAATCCCTTATACTAGATCCATTTTGTGCTATTTTCTTACTGACAGAACCTGGACCAATAAAAGATATAATCTAAACTACTATGACCGTTTTTAGACGGACGCCCTCCCCCCTGCTCGGAGTTCGGGTGGGTGTGCGGGGGAGGGGGGTGTCCGTGTATACGGCCGGCGGTGGGTGTCTGCTTGGTGTTCACCCGTGTGAACACAGAGTGGGATGGGTGGGGTGCATATGCACTCCTCCGCAACACCCACCTCCACCCATCGCACACCCATCTCCACTCACCTCCACCCACGGAACCCTCCGGAAAACCAGAGGAGGCTCCGTGGGTGTAGGTGGGTGTGTGTCCGTGCAAAAGGATACATGCACACCTCCACCCACCGTGGCTACACACCTGTCCCCTCCACCCACCTCCGTCTGTGTAAAAAGGGCCTATGTCTCCATCACTTACATTTGAGACCAAAGGTCAGCATGAAAACCATACTTTCTCTAGACAATGAAAGGAATGATCCCTCTCAGTGGCAGTTTAATTTGTGTGGGATCTATCTATCTATCTATCTATCTATCTATCTATCTATCTATCTATCTATCTATCTAGTATCTAGCAAGCAAGCAAAAGAATAAGAATGATTTTACTTATATAGTGCCCCTCCATCCCCCTGCCCTTACATGGCACTCGGAGCACGTCACAGGATACAAAACAATATAAAAAGTATAAAACAGTTACAAATAATTCAAGACAATTTTAAACAGTAATAAAATACTTTAAAATAGGGGAAGGAAAAAAGGAGGACAGAGTACAGTTAAGGGAACCAGCAGTGGATCCTAAAAGCACCTAGAAAATAAATACGTTTTCAGGTGCTTTTTAAAGGTGAGGAGGGAGGAACTGAGACAAACATCTGGGGGGAGCAAGTTCCACACTGAGGGGCTCACCCCAGCAAAAGCCCGATCACCCGCCGACTTAAGGCGCAATGACAGAACTCCCAAACAACGAGTGGTTCCTGAGCACAGATACCCATCGGTGTGAGACTCCAGAAGTGGCTCTCAAATATAGAAGTAGGTCTCTAATCTATCTATCTATCTATCTATCTATCTATCTATCTATCTATCTATCTATCTATCTATCTATCTATCTATCTATCTATCTATCTATCTCATCATTTCTGATCTACAACACCGTGCGGAATAGCTTTGCAATACCATTTGTTCCTCTACTTGTTTTTCAAACCCCAAAAGGGGTCAAGATTGTTTTCCTATTTGAGCTCTGTGTGAGTATTAAACGGTTTGGTTTTTCACGGTTACATTTCAAGAAAACAAGCAGGAAATGACACACACCCCTTTAGAAGACAAATCCCAGGACTAATAACCCACTTCCTGCCCTTATGAATTTATCTCTCTGCTGTAGCACTGAACAGCGCCCATCACCCAACCGGCGTAAGACGCAGGGCATCCTTTTTGTTTTCATCTCCAGTGTCTGTTTCTGCACCTAGGAAATGAATGAGGTGAAAGATTAGATTCCTGCAAGCACTGCTGCCCTTCGTGTAACAGAGGCCCCCGTACGTTCCTTCAGGCTGAGGCCACAGGTTAGTAGAGAGCCATCACTTCCTGCAGGGGGCAGCTTTTCTGGGACAGATGGACAAGTGTCTGCAGCTCACGAAGACGGCCATGAGGATGGAATAATTACCCCTCAGCTGGCAGGAGGGAGGAAAGGAGATAAGGTGAGAACAACTCAGAAGGAAAATCTCCAAAGAAGGAGCATGGCTCAGGTGTTACCCCAAGGGGAAGTGGAGCTACAGGATGGTAGCCTTCTCACAGTCCCACAGCATCAGGATGTACCCTGGAGCTGGCTGGCTGGTCAGGAGGTTCAGAGGCTGGGAGTCCAGATAGCGACCTGCCTAAAACCTGTGCTATGACATCCCTCCACCCCCAAGTGGGGGAATCCTAAAAGCACCTAGAACCCCCAAGTGGGCTTTTCATCACTTCTCCAGGTTTTGACCTGGAGAGTCCACATCTTGACCCCAAATCTCTGTGGGAGCCCTAGGGCAGGGGCAGGTCACACAGGGGGTGGGGTGAAGAGACTCTCCTGCCATTTTAATGGCGTGGCTCTGCCCCCTGTGGAGCATCAAGATGGCATGATGTTCTGAAAGGGACACCGTCATGTTGGGAGGGATGCCTTCCCCTCTTCCAGACTTGCCCTTCCTGGGTCAGAAATCGGAAATGTAACCCTCCCCCCCCCACTCCCCAAAGGGGCTTTCCTTGTGGGCGGGGTATTTGTGAAGAAAATTTGGCAGCTGTGCCGTTAGTATATTGGAGATAAATGCACTTGGTGGAGGAATCCCATAAGCGGATTGTGTTTGGGCCTAATCCTGGGAGGACTAGGATCAGGCAGGGATGGACAGGCATCCCAGGACACTTGCCCCCTGATGTCACAATGCTCTGTAGGAGGCAGGGCCGGCCTTCGAATTTGTGGATACCAGGGAGAAGATAAAATACAGGGCCCCTAGTGACCTCATGCCCTTGGGAGCCCCCTCTGTGGGACCCTAAAGGTGGTCATGTTTGGGTCCCCAATGGGGCCCTCACAACCTGCCCTGGTGAAAAAGGGGCCACTTCAGGGGTCCCAGAAAGAGAGGGTTGTGGGGCAGTTGCCCCAGGTTGCCCTGTGTTAAGACTGGCCCTGACAGGAGGCGTGGCCAGAAAGGGGGTGGGAGAGCCTATTCACCCCGCCTCCTTTCTAATGTGGCCACGCCCCCTTGAAAAAAGCAGTGACCGTGGATAACCTGGGGAAACTGGAGATGATGTTTGAAAACCTGGAGACTTTTGTCCAAATCCAGCAGCGTAAACCAGTATCCTTAGCTCCAGGATATACTGAGGTAGTGGGGGACTACAGTCTTGGGACCTTAAGGTTTTTCAGTGCCAACACCAGAGGAAACAAGGGTGTCGAAAGCCAAATTAATTTATATTGGCTAGCATGTCAGAATACTCAGGGCCAGAGGTCCCTGTATAGAATCCTAGATAAGAACAAGTGCGCTATTTTCTGAAGTTGAGATCCAAAATGACGATACTATTATTTTTTGCCCCATTCCAGTTACCTCAGCATAGGTTAGTTTGTAAGCGCCTCAGGGCAGGGACCTTTCTTTTTTTCACAACTGCTCAGAGCTAGGCATGTTGCAATGCTGACCCTATATCAATGATAAATGCCTTAAGACCACGGCTGAAATTATTGTGGAGCATGTGGGGCACATACCCCCACTACAGCTAGGGTTTTGGGGGACAGCAATAGACTTGTCCCTCACTAAATTTTCAGCTAACTTAAGCAGCCCAGCCAGGGCTGTTCCCTCCTGGGAAATGACAGAAGGCATATTGACTTATCCCACACAGCACAGCACACCACAGGTGAGTGCATATGAGGGAGTCACCACGTAACCACAGCTACAACCTTGAAGTCCCTACTGGCCTTATCTGCCAGCCCCCTCAGTGGCTGCCCTCAGAAGAAATCCTTCAGCTACGTCTTCTGCCAGGACTTGACGAGTCAGGGGGGCTTTCCCTACCAGCATCCCTCCCCTGGCCATCCCTCACCATACCTATCCCCAAGGTTTGGGGTGTGGGGGGAAGCTAGCACACGAGAACCAGAAAAGGAAACTGGATGATGAACAGGACGTAAAACTGGATCGCTCCCAAAGCTGACTGAAATGCCCACTGAGAACAAACAGTGGCTAGCTTGAGAAACCAATTGAATTTGTAAGGGTTCCACCAGTCTAATCATCTAATTCTGATATTGGCTAGGGATGTGCGAACGTGGTTTGGATGTTCGGAGTTCGGACCGAACTCAGTCTGTTCAGACGACCGAACTGAACATCCGAACTGAACTCAAAAACAACCGAACAGTTCGGTCATGTTCGGGTGAGTTCGGATGAGTTTAGGGTGGGAAAAATGTGACCTGAAGGTCCATTCGGGTGGGGAAAATGTGAGTGGAAGGGGGAGGCAGCTGAGGAGCAGACTTCCTGGCACCAGGGTTGGAGACCAGGGGTGGTCTCAGAGCCAAATGATAATGATACCGAAAAAAATCTTCGAATTCAGTATCGATATCAGTACCGACAGCGCTATTTTGAATGTTCGGCAATGTTCGGCAGAACCAAACTCTGCCGAACCGAACGACCGAACCCGAACTCGGTTTTCGAACCGAACGACCGAACAGCCGAACATCCAAACCACGTTCTGTTCACACATCCCTAATTTTGGCTACCAAGAACTAAAGAAAGCAGCTGTTTCTCTAGTTATTGTCTCTGGGTTTTCTTCACCTACTTCCTCGGTGTCATCTCTGAGAATCTGAATCCCCATCTGTGAGAGGGCAGTCTTCCAGAGTCAGTGGGGTGACCTGGCCAGCCTATGGGGAATTAGCTCTGACCCCCCTGCACACTCCAATTTATACACTACTCAGATGGTGCTTTCCCACATGACAGAATGTGCGCCGCGAGAAATTCTGTGTGAAAAATGCTGCACAGCTTTTGTCATGTGGGAAAACAAAGCCGTGTCATTTTGACACCGATCATGTGGAGGATGCAGAGCTCGATTTTCCAGCTCTGCATCCTCCATGATCAGCGCCACCAAGTATGCAGCTTGGTTTTTCAACATGACAAAAGCCTTTGCCTCTCGCAATTTCTCTTGGAAGCAAGCGGTGAGCATTTTGTCACGTAGGAAAGCGCTCAGTATATAGTGCATATATACACTATATATAGTGTATTACTCAGCTGCCCCAGTGTCCATGCAGAACATGGACCTAATCCTGGGTTATGTATTTGCTTAGTAAAGATCCAAACTCACTAAATGAGGTTGGTCCTGGCCTCCAGCCTCCCCTTAAGTCAGGCCTATTGCCACCAGTAGTGTAACAGTCCAATCTTATTAGTAGGTGTAAAACCCCTTTAAGTTCTAGGGGCCTTATGCGAGCCCACAGTCTACGAAAGTAAGGACAGACAGGTCCCACCTGGAAGTAGGTAATAGCAGATCTACTGCAGCTGATCCTGTACTCTCTGCTGATCACCTCTGTAGTTCTGTCTTCCTGCGCTGGGTGTCCTGATGTGGGAGAAGCAAAGAAACGTCTCCATCGGTTCCTGAGCCAACTGGTCTGTAGGTTTACATAAGCCTTGCACATGCTTAGTGAGGTCTGTTTCATCTGAGCATGCCTAGGGACTTGGCTTCTAAGCCTAGCTTGAGGCCCAGTGAGCATGTCTAGGGACTTAGTTGCTGAGTGTTGCCTATGTTCCTAGTGAGTATGCTTGGGGACTTAACTTACAACCAGACCAATTCCTCTACACTCTGCCACACCATTGCTGGGAAAATAAAGCTTAAATAAAGCTAGCCTAAGCAAAGCAGAGCGGCAACAGAAGAGAGGGCTGTGATGTGAGCAGGGATGGTGAAATCACGATACTGACTATTCTTCAGCAGGTCAGACTTTGATTAGGGGATGAGACTTCTCATCATCGGAAGGCTGAGTGGAGAGTAGGAATGGTCCCTGAAAGTTAAGCCAGAGCAGCTTCAGGGTTCGTTCCAGCACAGACATGACCGCAGTGTGAAGGAGCCTAGTCATCTCCCAAATGCCTCCTTCCACATATTGGAGGAACTTCACTTCAACGCCAGATTCTTCTGCTCCATGAAACATCTTCCCCACTTCTGCTATGCCCCAAACTCCTTCCTCAGGCGCCTATGCTCTACTCCCGCCCACCCAACCTACAAACCCCTCTTAAAAACCTACTGCTTCTATCAAGCGTTCCTTAACTCCTCATCCCCATCGATTGCTCACTGATATTACCGGGGGCACAGCTATGCTGGAATGGGCCTAGGTGACCCCCAATCTGCTACCACCACCTCCTACCTGCCCCACCACTGCCCAACTCCCCAACCTTGTTCCTCATTGCAGAACACAGTCAACTTTCCAGTGCCTGGATCGAGTTCCTAGAACCAGTTCCAGTACCCCAGCCTCCACCCCCCCACAAGCAGTGAAAGACTGAACTCTGGGGAAGGGGGCAGAGATGAGAGCATGGGATAGTGAAGAGATCAGTGGTATGGATGCATGCAATGGATCCTCTTTCTGAGCACACCCCTTAAGCACCTCTGCTTCTAACTTGTACGTGGCCTTTGGAGTTTGTGTACTAATTTTGAAAAGTCTCCCCCAAATAGCGATCAAAACCCAGGCCGATGTAAAGTTGGCGGCCTGGGGCTTGTTTACAAACACAATGAACGCACAAGGGGAAGTCCTTGCAGCCAGAGCCCCACTCCCCACATCCTTCCATGGGCAGGCAGGGCCCTGCCCCCTCTCTGTGCCAAGCCAGACACAGCC
>QEPC01000699.1:966844-978175 GCA_003113815.1 Sphenodon punctatus
AAAAAAAAAAGTTACATTTTTAACTCAAGTTGACAAAATTTAAGCCTTTGGTTAAAATGCCAAAATGTCTTTGATAAATGTCTTTGATAACACATTCACACACCTATAAAAACAAAGGTTTAGTCAGAAATTCCTATTAATGAGACTAAAGTTGTATTAGAGCCATACAGCTGCGAAAACATAAAATATATCTCCAATAGATTTATTAATTTACTCATTTGTTAATTTCTTTTTTTTAAAAAAATAACGACTTTGGAACAAAACCTTTGTACACAAATTTTGAGTTGTATTTCCCCCCCCTTTTTTGTTTGAAAATTTAACTTTTTTCTCTTTTTTTCAAAAAACCCTTTAGGCCGCTAATTTTCTAAATCAAAATACTCCCTGGGAAGTACGAGTGTTGTTAGTTGTCCTTTCTACAGCTTTAAAAATAAGAAGAGGAAAAGAAAGAAGAAATAAAAGGAAGGTTAGAGGGAGCAAGGAACCATGAGGAAAGTTGGGCAGCTCCTCCAGCTCTGGAGTTTTGCCAGTTGACAAACACTCTTCTGGGGATTGGCACAGGTCTCATAATGAAACCAAAACAGAAATTTGAGAAAGACTAAATACTGTCGTGACACCGGCCTGGTAAGAAAACCAAAAAAGGTAAAACTGAAATAATTAGAGAAACGGGCTCTCAACATTAAACAAGATCCCGTCATCCACCACGCAAAATCCAAGTCAAACGAGAGATTCCAAAGGAGCTTGCGGAGAGTAAAGAGATTTTCCTAACGTTTATGTTCTTGCTTTACTGGACAATGTATGGTCTGAGTTTGTATTAAGCCATTATTACATTTTGCAGATGTCATTTTGACACATTTTTGAACAGGCTGGAAGTCTCGTGTTTACTCAGCTTTCCTCTTGGGCACATCAAGAAGTTGCTCTCTCGTAATTCCAGTTCTCATTCGGCTTGGTGCACCTTTCACAATCCTTGTGTTATTAACTCAATGACTGACTGACGGAGGTGAGTGGGGCTTGAAAGAGTGCCACAAGAATTGCTCTCTCAACACATCAGTGACAGAAGAGTCCGTACATGGGAAGTTCAGAGGAAACAAAGGGAGATTTTGGTAAAATATCAGAAAAAACTTCCCAACAGTCAGAGCTGGATGGCAATGGAACATGTTGCCTAGAGGGCTTGTAGGCTCTTCATCACTGGAGGTTTTCGGAAAGAGGCCGAACAGTCATTTGCTGGGGATGTTGTAGGCATAGTCATCCTGCATCCAAGCAGAGGGTTGGACTAGATGGCCCTCAAGGTATTTTCCAACTCTATGATTCTATCAATAGGCAATGAAAATACAAAAGGAGCCATTTTTGTTCTATCTTCCGCAAACAGCAGCAGCACCATTGTTATTACATCTGTTCTAACCCTGATCCAAAACTGTACCTGTGCCTCCTCCTGCTCCTGCCTGCACCTGCGGCTGAGTCTGTCACTGACCTGATCCTGCTCTGCCCTCATTCTTGGCCCTGATTCTGACTTCACTCCTACCTGGAAGCTGAAGTCTTCCTGGAAGACCCTGGCTTTACAGGACGGAGGAACAGTAACCAATCGGAGCAGATACAACCACACCTCAACAGAGACTTTGAGACATTTTCCACCCAGCTGCCTGGTCTTCCTGGGCAGCCTTTAATATCAGAGGTGGCCAATCTTGGGAGCTGGAGGTTTGGCCTGACTGCTGAGGTAAAAGCTCAGGGGACAGGGAAGTCCAATGGTAGTGCAGGGCTGGCTGCCCCCCAGAGACCCCATCAATGCTGGCTCAAGGCTCATGATACTTGACAATGATCATAAGACCCATTTTGTGAAGATCAGTGGTTTCTAAAGTTTTACCAGTTTTACTTCATTTTTCAACTCAAACTCCCATGACCTCAGGCAGCAACAAAGACATGGAAAGTATATTGAATACCTATCAGAAGCATGACTCCATTCTTATGGTGTATCCCTGCATGGAGGCAGTTTGGGAATCTCTGGTGTTGACTTCTCATTGGTGTTGGAGGAAGTGGTTGTTTTATTTAGAGCAGGAATGAATATTCAAAAAAAAGAAAAGGAAAAAGGAACTTATCCGAATTTATCCTACCCGAACAAAAAATAACGGGGCAGATATTAATCGATACCCATTTTCCTTCCATCAGGTATCCATTTTGATTATTTCAAGTAGGTTTATTTATTTATAAATTTAATAATTTATTCAAATGTATTTGCCATCCTTCCCAATGAGGCTCAGGGAGGCTTACAACATATACAAACAACATATAAAAACAGTGAAAAATCCACTTAATTCCCTACTGCCCTTTCCCCAATCCTCCCCCCACATCCCATCCCACCCAACCCAACCCTATCCCTACCTACCAAACACCTGGACAAACAAAAGGTCTTACATTGTTTCTGGAAGATGAGCAGACTCAGGCTTATTTATTTATTTATTTATTTGATAGATTTATACCCCACCCCTCCTGCCATGCAGCCCGGGGTGGCTTCCAAAGACATTAAAATACAATAAAACCATTAAAACTCTCATAAACACAATAAAATATTAAAACAGGACTAAGTTATCAATAAAACCACAGTAGGTGAGGGAGCTAAACCCCTCACCCTACCCACCCTCCCTCCCAAAGGCCTGGGTGAACAGCCAGGTCTTACAACTTCGCCGGAATGTTAGCAGGCTAGGGGCCAGGTGAGCTTCCTCCGGAAGGGAGTTCCACAGCCGCGGCCCAACTACCGAGAATGCCCTCTCCATTGTGGCCCCCCGCTTAACACGGGGGACCTCCAGGAAGGCACCCCCGGCAGACCGAAGGAGCCGCCCTGGGGTGAGGCGGTCCCTGAGGTATGAGGGGCTGAGACCATGTAGGGCTTTATAGATCATCACCAAAACCTTGAACTTGGCTCGGCACGCTATCAGCAGCCACAGCCAGTGCAGAACTCGGAGCACAGGTGTATTGTGCTCCCGACGGCCCGCCCCCATAAGGAGATGAGCCGCCGCATTCTGCACTAGCTGCAACCTCCGAACCAAGAACAAGGGAAGCCCCACGTAGAGCGCATTACAGTAGTCGAGCCTCGAGGTGACGAAAGCATGGATGAGGGAGGCCAGGTCCGGGCTGGAGACATACGTATGCAGTCTATGCACCAGATACAGCTGGCGGAAGGCAGCCTTAGCGACTGCCTCCACCTGCCGCTCCAGACGCAGGTCTGCGTCCAATATGACCCCCAGACTCCGGACCTGCTGAGCTACAGGGGGGCAAACCCCCCCAACTAGGGGGGCCACCACCCCCTTCGCCCTCCCCACCACCATCACCTCCGTCTTATCTGGGTTGAGCTTCAGTCTGCTCAGCCGCATCCAATCCGCCACGGCCTCCAAACATTGGGATAGCAACGAGATAGCAGGGTCTGGATCAGTAGAAAAAGAGAGGTACAGCTGAGTATCATCAGCATACTGGTGACATCGCACCCCGAACCCTCTCACCACCTCCCCCAAGGGCTGCATATAGATGTTAAACAACAGCGGAGAGAAGATCGAACCCTGCGGAATGCCACACGATAAAGTGTGGGGGCACGATGTCTCCTCCCCCAACACTACCCATTGGCTCCTCCCCGAGAGGAAGGAATGGAACCATTCAAGAACAGTCCCGTCCAAACCCCCCAGGTCACGCAGTCGCCTCAGGAGCAGCCCATGGTCCACAGTATCAAAAGCAGCCGAGAGATCTAGCAGGATAAGAAATGTAGAACATCCTGCATCCATCTCCAGGCGGAGGTCGTCTACTAAGGCCACCAACGCTGTCTCGGTGCCATAGCCGGGGCGGAACCCAGATTGAAAAGGGTCTAGGAAACCGATGCTATCTAGATGCACCTGGAGCTGGAGTGCCACCGCCCGCTCAATAACCTTCCCTAAAAAGGGGAGGTTAGAGACAGGTCGGTAACTGGTGAGAGCACCCACGTCCAAAGATGTTTTTTTCAGCAGGGGACGCACCACAGCCTCCTTGAGGCAAGGCGGCAACATCCCCTGCCACAAGGACGCATTCACTACCCTCGCCAGCACCATCCCCAACGTCTCCCTGGAAGCTTTTACTAACCAGGACGGGCATGGATCAAGTTCACAACACGTGGCCCTCACAGACCCCAGGACATCCACCGCATCAGCCGGCGTCACTTCCTGAAACTCTCCCCACAACGTTGGACCAGACGGGGCCTCCGTCCCCCCGCGCTCTTCTCCTACTGCCACTAATCCAGCATCGAAGTTTCTACAACAAGTTTCTACAAGGCTTAGATGAGGGGAGAGAGTTCCTCTGTGAGTGCCCTTGTTGTAGAAACTTCATGAGGGAAGAGATTGCCTCTCTGAGTGCCCTTGCTGTAGAAACTTCATGGGAGATGGTAATGGTATATGCGAGAGGTGTTATTTCAGATATTTGGGGCCCAAGCTGTTTAGGGCTTTATAGGTCAAAACCAGAACCATGAATGGTGCCTGGAAAGCTATTGGTAGCTAGTGCAGACTTTGGAGCACAGGCGTAATGTGCTACTGGCGACCAGCCCTTGACTGAAAATGGGCCTTCACATTCTGCTCCAACTGCAGCTTCTGAACAGTCATAAAGGGCAGCCCCACGTAGAGTGCACTGCAGTAGTCTAGCCTCAAGGTTACGAAGGCATGGATGTCGTTATTTAAGTCCAAATCTGATAAAAAAAGTTTGCAGCCTTCTCACCAGACGTAATTGGTGAAAAGCACTCTTGGCCACTGCCGCGACCTGGCAAATCAGGCTGTGAACCTGACTGGCCAAAAGAGGCTGGACCCCATCAATAACAGCAGTCCCTCTTAGGGCTGAAATGAGATCTTTCACAAAAGGGAGATCTCATTGAAATCCAGGTTCTTGGTTCATCGCCAGACAAAGTGAGAACCTCTCAAAGTCCAATGAATTCTTGGGCAGAAATAATAATAATAATAATAATAATAATAATAATAATAATAATAATAATAATAATTCACTGTAATGACTGCCAGGCCATTTTTCATGGGCACAAAATGGCTGCCGCTTTAACCAAAATGGCAGCAATAGCATCGCTGTCTTTTTGGTTAAAGGCAGCAGCCATTTTGCGCGTGCAGTCTGCTGCCCTTAAGCAAAATGGCAGCGACGCTCTTTTGGTTAAGGGCAACAGCCATTTTGCATATGAGCAGTGAATTATTTTTTTTAAAAAAAAATATATGTTTTGACTGAGAATTTGGGCAGTGACCAGGAAATTGATGGGAAATAGATCTCGGTTCCTGAATTTGCAAGAAAAACAAAACAAAAACTCATTCAGCCCTAATCCCTATGATTTTCAGGTCACATCAGCATGGGTGTCATCAGCCTACTGATAGCAATTCACTCCAGATCTTCATATGACCTCATCCAGGGGCTTCAGATACACATTGAACAGGAGTGGGGACAAGATGGAACCCTGTGGGTCGCCGAGACACCGCCCATCACCACCCTCAGGATTCTCCCAGATGGGAAAGAGCGGAACCACTCAAGAGCAGTCCCGCCAACCTCTCCCGCAAACCGCTGCTAGGCCCTGCAGCTGTGTCAACAACACCCCACAATCAAAGGCCGTATCAAACTGTATCAACTTGTGAGCGGCCCCGAGCTGTCTGTTGATGGAAGGGAGCAGGCTATACATTTTAATATAAAATATAAATATAAACTGTATCAAAGGCCGTATCAAAACTATTTGGGGAGGGTTTTTTTGGGGGGGGAGTGGGATGTTTCAGTTAAGTTATTTTGGTTTTCAAGTCATTTCAGTATTTGGATTACAACATTTTGGCAAAATTAGCACGATTGAGCATGCACACTTGCCAAAAATGACATAACCAGAATACTGAAATAACCACCACCCACCCAAACCAATTGAAACGAAAAGCAAAAATATGAAACAACCAAAACAGAATTTCCCCCAAATTGGCTCTGCAAATGCTCATTTCGGTCACGGGTATAATAAAAATGATGATGATGATGATGATGATGATGATGATGTTCTAACCCCCTAGTTAGAGGCAGGATGACTACACCTACAACATGCCTGACAGATGGCTGTCTAATCTGTTGCATCAAAGCCCAATCCTGAGAATCTTACACAGGTAAACCTATCTATCTGGCTAGGCATTTAGCAGACAGATATATATATAATGAAAGACGATTTTGTGGGTTTTATCTTTGTATTTTATATGTATATTTCTGATGTTAGCCACCCTGAGCTTTGGGGAAGGGAAGAGTGAAAACTAGAGATGGGAATTTTGTTTTTGGATAGAACTGAATTGATCGGAAAATGACCGATTTAGTTCTCCTGAAATTTCTGTTCTTGATTTGGTTTTGGGCGATTCGGTTTTTTTTTTCCCCATGGATTTTTTTAACGTTCTTTTTTCAAGGCACCCACAAATTCAATGCAAAAAACGCCCCGAATCTGAAATTGAATTAAGAATCAAAATTCTTGGAGAACTGATTACGAAAAGAATGAATCTGGAATTTGCCCCTGTGTCCGATCCCTAGTAAAAACCTAAATTAATAAATGAATAGAACCTGACCACCTATCCCACATGAGAGAAACGGTCCAAGTGGGCTTGGATTGTGTGTGATGTCTGCTGGGCCCCCTTAGGAACAGGTGATGCCAGATCTCCCTAGAAGGGAAGGCCCCACCCATTACAGAGTGCTGTGATGTCATGACACTTTGCAAGGCAGAGTCACATCAGAAAGGCGGAAGCAATGCACATTAATTCACCAGTCTTTTCCAATACATTCCAACCTCCACCAGAGTAGCTATCATGCTATCACAGCCCTCAGTCAAAATATATATATATTTTAAAAATAATTTCTGTGTGTCTAAATCACACACCCAGATCTTAAGCATTTGGCTCTTTGAACTTCTGCATAGAACTTCTCCCAGAACTTTTGTGTGTCAAATGTTCTCCTCGTAAACTGCTTTGCTCCCGGCAGCTGTGGTCACTTGGTTTCTATGGCAGCCCCTCATGTCTACAGCTGCGGCTACTAGGGATGGGCGAACAGAACGAAGT
This sequence comes from Sphenodon punctatus, assembly GCA_003113815.1. Taxonomy (NCBI): domain Eukaryota; kingdom Metazoa; phylum Chordata; class Lepidosauria; order Sphenodontia; family Sphenodontidae; genus Sphenodon; species Sphenodon punctatus. Next base: position 973,903 of record QEPC01000699.1, read on the forward strand.
TCGGACATTCGGTTTGGTTTGGTTTGAAATTTGAGTTCGAAAATTCGGTTCGGTTCGCTTCGGTTTGAAATTTGAGTTCGGTTCAGAAGTTCAGTTCGGTCAACCGAACAGACCAAGTTCGGTCGAATTCCGAACTTCCGAACCAAGTTCGGCCATTCAAAACCAGGTTTTGTGGTGTGTGTTGCCACTAGGGATGGGCGAACAGAACAGAGTTCGGAAATTCGGTTCGGTTCGGTTTGAAATTCGAGTTCGGTTCGGAAGTTCGGTTCGGTCAACCGAACAGACCGAGTTCAGTCCAAACTCCGATCTTCCGAACTGCATTCGCTCATCCCTAGCGGCTACGTTAGACTGCCTCAGGGCAGTGTGTGTGTGAAGAATGCATCCGGAACTTACTTGTGGACTTGTAAACCCAGAAGATTGAAAAATCCGGAACTTTAAGGTGTGTGTAAAAATGCCCAATTGCCTGCTTCTACTGCTAAAATGCTAGAACATGCTGAAGAACTTCAGGGAATGTCCGAGTCCATCCTTGTCAGCCTTTGGATTCCAATTTTCACTATTTCTCAGATTTGCAATTTGAGTGAAAGTGTTCAAGAACTCAATGAAATTTGGATGAAAAATTCCAAGTCCTTTCCCGCCCTTTTCCAGTTGTGTCTTCCCTCACAGACTGTCACGGCATTATTCTCCCTGCGAGGGGTGGGGTTAGGACAGTAAGGGGCATGACAGCCCCTTCTGTCCCGCCTTGCCAATGTGGCCCCATCCTCTCCAGGGGAAGGCTACAAGGGAGGCAGTAACCCGAAGCATTTTGCAAGAAGCAAAGGGTGCTTTTAGACAGACAGCCACCTTGCCTCTGTTCCACCACACCCCCAGGTAGCCTGTCCATCTAAAGGCAGGCAGCTAGATGTGCAGCTGGAGCAGAGGTAGAGCAGGCTGGAGCAGCTCCACTCGTGGTGCTCCGGAACCATTGGTGACTGGTAACTGTTGATAGTGGTTGGGGCACAGTAGTGGGGGCTAGGCAGGGGGCTGGATGGGGGATTCTATGGGGCTTCTGGAAATTGGGGGTGGGGGTGGGCATGTGTCATCCCCCCCCCCCTTTCTTAACGAGTTACTTATTTCCGGAACATCCCAGAGCACCATTGGCAGAGCGGGCTGGCCAAACTCAGCACCCAAGGCAGAGCTGCTGTCTGTGTGCTCAGCGGATTGACGCTGCAGCTCCGCGCTTGGCCAGGGGTTGTCCTGGGCAACATCATAGAGTTACAGGCAGCAACCTAGAGCATTAGGTGATCCACCCACAACTCTATGGTGTGAGCGAGGGAGGTGCCGCGCGGGTAGACTTTGGACTGTGGCAGCCGCTGGGTCTGTTTAAACCCAACTCAGGTTGGGCTGTGAACGGACGGACGTGAGGCTGCACCTCTGGAGCAGGTACGAGGGGTGGCCATTCCCGCGTTGGTCTTAAAACACCCAAAGTAGTTCAGATAGTGCCCTTCATTGAATCAACTTCTGTTCGGCAGCATGTGCAGCTTTTGAGCTGCGCAGAGCCCTTCCTTAGGCAGGGTGGGAAAATGTTACGTTCTCTGTAGCTCTAGAACTTGTACACACTCACCGACAGAAGCTGGGGATCCCCAAAAGAGATCATGAGAACCTAAGAACCTAAGTAGTGCCATATAGGATCAGGCCAATGGTCCATCAAGCCCAGCATCCTGTCTCCGACAGTGGCCAATCTTTCTCTTGGGAGAAGTACTTGACAGGTCACAATTGGCAATCCATTCCCTGTTGTTCCAAGAGGAAGAAGTTACGTCCCCCAAACCTACTTAGCTAATATCCATTAATGGACTTATCCTCCAAGAATTTATCCAATCCCTTTTGAAAACTAGCTACACTACTGGCCGGGGGTTGCCATGGGAAACACCATAGAGTTGTAGGCAGCAGCCTAGAACATCAGGCGATCATTAGGGTGAGACACGTGTGGTCTTCTGACCACCTTCAGATGGCCAGCTTTTGTTCTGGTTTGCAGATAGCTGACTCTGATATTCATTTCAGACATTTCATTACATTTTTGGGGGTTTAGTCAGTTTCTCATTTTGTTTGTTCGGTTATTCAGTGCTTTGTTTAAGTTGGGGATGGGGAACTGTTTCGCTCTGAGGGGCCACTTTGAAAATTAATACAGGCTTTGGGAGCCCACGTCAGAGTTGGGGACAGGAATGCTTAAGGAGTGCGCTAGTTCCATAGCTAAGTTTAAGAGGCCTCTGAGGCAAGTCAAATCACTAGGCCCCATCCCAGCTGTGATGAGGGGCTAGAGAGGGAGGGCTGGGGCAGGGGAAGACTGACACACAAAGGGACAATGAGGCTTGAGGTCACTGTAGTAGGAGAGAAAGCGAAGCACTGGAGAAGACTGGAGCTGGGGTGAATTATTATTTCCTGTTATTTCAGACATTGGGGTGCTCTGGTTGGTCCCAGTCTCTACTTGCAGCTGTAGGTGGGGTTTCTCTGTGAGGATGGTTTGGGTGTGGCAGGTCCTGCAGTGGTGCACGGGGCTGGACTAGATGGCCCTTGAGATCCCTTTTAGTCTTGTGACTCTATGGGTGCAATCCTCTGGCTGGTGTAAGCTGCCCACAGGTGCAGTACATAAGAACATAAGAAGTGCCGTACTGGGTCAGACCAATGGTCCATCTAGCCCAGCATCCTGTCTCTGACAGTGGCCAATCATGGTGGCTTGGGAGAAGCTCCCAACAGGTCACAATGGGGGATCCATTCCCTGTTGTTTTCCCCTAGCTCCCGTCATGTTCCCCAATCCTGTCTGGCTAATAGCTGCTAATGGACCTATCTTGCATAAACTTGTGCAAACCTCTTTTAAACTCAGCTATAGCACTGGCCGTTACCACAGCCTCTGGCAGTAGATTCCACAACCCAATTATATGCTGAGTGAAAAGAAATATTTTCTTTTATTTGATTTAAACTTGCCACCCCTGAGTTTCATGGAATGTCCCCTAGTTCTAGTATTAGCTGGGAGGGTAAATAACTGTTCCTTGTTTATTAGTTTCACCCCACTCATGATTTTATAGACCTCTCATATCTCCTCTCAGTCGTCTCTTCTTCAAGCTGAAGAGCCCCAACCTACCAAGTTTCTCCTCATACGGGAGCCCTTCAATGCCCTTGATCATTTTTGTTGCCCTTCTCTGCACCTTTTCTAGTTCAGCCATGTCTTTTTTGAGATGGGGCGACCAGAACTGCACATCCTATTCAAGGTGCGGTCACACCATTGATTTGTATAGAGGCATTATGACCTCCTCAGTTTTATTCTCTATCCCCTTCTGAATAATTCCTAACATTCTGTTTGCTTTTTTGGCTGCTGCTGTGCACTGCGCTGTGGATTTCAGTGTATTGTCCACAACCACCCCCAGATCCTTTTCCCGAGTGGTAACTCCTAGCTTAGTACCCAGCATTGTGTACACATGGTTTGGATTATTTTTCCCTACGTGCATCACTTTGCACTTGTCCACATTAAATCTCATTTGCCATTTAAATACCCAGGCACCCAGTCTCGTAAGATCCTGTTGCAGTTCTTCACAGTCTGCTCGTGTTTTAACTACCTTGAATAACTGGGTGTCATCTGTAAATTTGATCACCTCACTCTTAACACCCTTTTCCAAATCATTAATGAATACATTAAACAGCAATGGCCCCAATACAGATTCCTGAGGCACACCACTTTTTACATCCTTCCACTGTGAAAACTGACTATTTAGTCCTTCCCTTTGCTTTCTAGCTTTTAACCAGTTTCTGATCCATAGTAAGACACTACCTCCTATCCCATGACTTTTTAATTTTCTCAAGCATCTCTCATGAGGGACCTTATCAAATGCTTTCTGGAAATCCAGGTACACTGTGGGTGTCTTTAGACATAACGTCAACAGGTGTCTGAATGTATGTTTGGACCTTGATATGAACACTGGTTTGACCCTGTGTTCACCATGTGGCACTGCTTAGACACACAGCCCATCTTGGGGTAAATCGGTGTTTGCTCACCACCCAATCTCAGCACGCAAGCGCTGCCACCTTGTTCCCCGTGTTGTACCTGCTAACACGCCACGTGATATCATTAGACACAACATTAGCTATGTATTCAGCCAAAACATGCAAATTGCCCTTGTGATGCAATGGTGTTCACAGGGTGTCTTTAGACATAACAAAGATCAGGTGTCAAACCCCCTAAGCACGTGTTTGGCTGTTCTGTGTAAGCACCATAACAATCCCAGCACCAGTTTGCCCCCCCCCC
>QEPC01000699.1:991977-1010428 GCA_003113815.1 Sphenodon punctatus
CCTGAGACTTCGCATCCGCCTGAATGTTTGTTTGTCTTCTCCCATGTCTCTCCCACTGTCCCCTCTCCTTGTCTCCCCCTCCTTGTCTTTTAGATTGTAAGCCACAGGTAGGGACCGCAGCTGATTATATGTTCTGTACAGCGCCAGGTTGTTACTGGCGCTTTATAAATGTTTAATAATAATAATAATAATAATAAAGGGCACTCCTGGTTGACTACCGGGATTGCGATGGACCATATCTGCTTCAGCCGTCTCTTCTCTCAGTTAAACATGAGGTAAAAACAGATGTGGTGGTTCCACGGCCTGGTGTGGGAAACCTCAGCCAACACAGCCCAGGCCGGTACAGGGCACGGAACTGACGTGCCCACGGCCAGTGAGCTGTCCTGTTGCCCGCATGCCCTGGGTAGGGTGGGGAGCTCAACAAATGTGCAGGTGGCCAGCTGCTCTGTGCCCTACTCCCAGTGCCTGACCTCCACCATGACCACCAGCCATGGCAGTCAATAACAGGCACCCATGACGTCCATCTATGGTGGTCCCTGACTAAGGACCTCACAGACATGAGCAGTCCTTAGTCCGGGCTAAGAGAGAGCCAGTGTGATGTAGTGGTTTTGTGGTGGATAAAGTGCTGGAGTTGGACCTGGGAAGCCTGGGTATGAAACCTGCCCTAGTCATGGACTCACTGGGTGACCTTGGGCAAGTCACAACCTCTCAGCCTCAGTTTCCTATCTGTAAAATGAGAATATATGTGTGTGTCTGTCTTTCCCTACGTTCCCCTCACCCTCGTCCATCTTAGATTGTAAGACCCCTGTGCAGGGACCCTTCTCCAAAAGTCTTGGACTATAAAGTGCTACGTAATCTAGCAGCGTTATAGAAATGATAAGCAGTTGTAGCTGTGATCTCGGAGATTTTCTGAGGACACAGCCTAGGCTAGCCACCTACCTGCCCCAGGGCAGAAGCAGGTCAACATTGGGCAGCAACAAAACAGATGTGATGGTGGCTTGTGGGCCAAGGCCAACACCATATCTGTTTTACCCACAAAATACTCAGGTCCTTCAACCGTTCCTCCTTAGGCTTCCTTCTAAGCTTTGGATCATCCTCTTCACTCTCCTTTGGATCTTCAGTTTCTCTATGTCAATAAAATTGGATGCCCAGAACTGATCACAGTACTCTAGCTGAGGTCTCATGAGCCCTGTGTAGAGTGACACAATCATTTCCTGGGCAGTTTTGTGTAATAGGAGCACACGGCTGTCTCCCAGGACAATCCTCCACCATTAAAGTTCAATGGAGTTTTGCCATTGACTTCAAAGGGTGGAGGATTATGCCCTTAGTTTGTGAGCACTTATTACCCCCAGATCTTTTTCCGCAGCACTACTACCAATCCAGTTATCTCCTCCATTTTGCATTTTTTAAATACATATGGCTATTGATGTTACTTCTCCTTATGTATTACTTTAGATTTGTGGAAATGCTAGGGACTCATGTACATTTTGGGGGGAAGGGGAGGGAAGAAAAAAAAACAAACCAGGCGCGTTGTACATTTAAGATGTGTCCGCAATAATTCTATAAGGATTTCAAGCGTCGGCGAAGGTAAATTGAGCGAAACTGTTTCTGCGAGCGTTCAAAGCAAGGGAAGGTTGAATCTTGTACAAGACAATTAAAATGTGTATTTTTGTGATAACTGAATCAGAAGTAAAAACAAAGAAAAGAGGAGAGAAGAAAGGGGTGGGAAATTACGCACTGCAGACATGCTTGGAATTAATTTGCTAGGTAGAAACCATGATGCCAATGGAGATACTGTATCTCCAGTTGGCTCTACGACAAGGGGACTAGCCACTGTCTAATTCTGTGTCGATAGGGAGGACTTCGACACAGTTTGAAAGGGGGGAAGGATACATTAGAGCATAAAAATAGCCATTTGCATGACGGGGTCCAAAGGAAATAATTTATGCTGCAGGCTTTTTTTGGTTTGTTTGTTTTGTTCTTGTGACAATTATTGTACGAGGACTAGGTATGATTTCTAAACTTAGCTGTGCTGGCCACAAAAAGTTACTTTCTGGGGATTAGCAATTGATCTCTCTTTTCCCTCAGTTTTGCTTCATCTCTTTAGCTTCCTTTGTGTGTGCGTGCACGCACTTCGTCAGCAAATGCAGAGAAACTTCTGCTAGATGGAATAAAGCCACCAGCATACATGTCTTTTTCTGCTGCCACTGTCTTTTCTTAGGCTGCTTGCGATCCCAAGAGCAGAGAAGAGACCCAAGCCTGACATTGACTTTTATTTGCAGTCGGAATGTCCAGGGAATTCCGCCCCCGTTGGATGGCTTCAGACCAGAACAAGGCAGGTCAAACTGGAATGTCCTTACTAGAACTTTACATTACATCGGTTTTCCAGAGTCTGCAGTAGTTTTTTGGGCACAAGTCTAGGTGCTGATGTTGACCTATAAAGAGAGCTGAAAGGGGTACCTGATTTGGTATCCAGGGGTAATACTCACATTTTCGAGTACTGTTCTGAGTACCCGAATTCGTACCTAAATACTACCTGAGTACTAAAATACTTGAAATTTTGATGTTGCGGTTCCCAACATTACCTGATTCCTTCCCTCTAACATTCGCCCTCCCCTATTCTCTGAAATCTGGGACTGGAAGTTAAAAAATTGGGATGAAAATGGTATTTTGTGTAAGCAATAGAGCACTATTCCAGGCCCTAAAATGTTGAAGTCAAAACAGGTACCGCAAATTAGGGCTGTAGTGGAATGTCGCAGCGGTAGCTATTTCCGCCGGAAACAGCGTTTAGGCAATTAGTGGTCCAGTGTGGCAGAGGCTTTCATTCCGCTAGTTTCATTCCGCTACTTCTGCAATTCTGCTAATTTCATTCCGCTACTTCCACAGGCTTCGCAAAATAGCGGAAACATGACATTTTCGCTACTTCTGCCGTTCCGCCAGTGCCACAAAAGAGCAGAACAGTAGTTTTCCGACAGTTTCCGCAATTTTTCCGCAATTCCGCAATTTGCAGAATGCCGTCAGAATTAGCGGAATGTCTGCAGAAAAGCCGCGGTGTGGCATGGGCAATTCCGAAATGGCGGAATGGAATTGCGGCGTGGTAACAGCTGCTGCCACATCAGCCCTACCGCAAATTCCACAGGTATACTTGTTTTTCAGGGTACCCATTTTAGCTTTACCTGTAAAGCCCTAAACGACTTCGGCCCCACATAGCTGAAAGACCGCCTCCTTCTGTAATCTGTATGCTCCATTGCAATCTGTAAGGTCAGATGGAGTTGCCTTCTTTCACTTTCCATCTTTACATTACATCCTTACATCAAGGGAGCAAGCAGAGGCATTCTTGGTGGCTCTAGAGAGCCAAAGCTTGGTTCTGAGCCTTTTCCGAAGGTGATGTAAAACCTATCTATTTAGCCAAGCATTTAGCAAGCAGGTTTAGAATTTGGGGTGTAAATTTATAGGTATTTTATGTATATTACTGCTGTCTTTATGGATTATATTTTTGTATTTTATATGTGTTTTTTAAAATGTTGTTATCTGCTCTGAGCCTTCAGGGAAAGGTGGTTTAAAAATCTAAACAAACAAATAGAAATGTTTGAATCACAGAGCTGGAAAGGTCATCTAGTCGAACCCCCTGTATATTTAGATAATGATGATAATTGGTGATGTCTGAAATTCTCAATCGAGATTATGATTCTATTATAATGGGCACTTTACCAATATAGTTCTATTTATTACCCAGTTAAGAGCATAAGAGCAGCCATATTGGGTTAGCTCAATGGTTCATATAGCCCAGCATCCTGTTTTTCCAACAGTGGTCAAAACAGGAGGTTTGAAAAGAACAAACTTGTTGTATATGCAATGATCAGTTCCCTCTTATTTACTTCCATCTTCTGTCAACGAGCGGTTCACTCTCCCAACTGACGTAGCTAATGGCCATCGATGGATCTATCCTCCATGAATGAATTTGGTCTAATTCTTTTTTATGCCCTTGATTATCTTTGTTGTCCTTCTTTTCAGGTTTTGCAGTTTTGCTCTAACCTTTCTGAGACAGGGCGGCCAGAACGTCCATCCATCCATCCGCTCGCCCCACCTCTTGAAAGGTGGAGAAGATAAGCAACCATTGTTACGTCAGTTCCTCAAGGCCTCTTTATCTCATTGCAGTGTCATCATCAGTCTGTTGATGATGTCCTTGTGACTCTGGCGTAAATCCCATTCTCACGCTGACTTCCTTCACTTCAAATTCTGTCTCTCCACCCTTACTTCTGCTATCTCCCTTGCTAGACAACACTACTATGCCTCTCACATTGAGTCCTGTTCTCGGGACCCTCGCCGCCTGTTCTCTACCTTTGACTCCCTCCTCAAGCTTCCCTGTCCTCCCCCTCCTTCTTCCCTTTCTGCTCATGATCTTGCCTCCTTCTTCACCTCCAAGATAGACAAGATCCGCCTTGACATCGCTTCCCACTCCTCTCTTCCCACTCCCACCCCTCTCCCTCCTCCCCCTCCTTCTCTCATGTCCTCCTTCTCCCCTGCCTCCCTTAAGGAAATCTCCTCTCTGCTCTCCTCCTCCAACCCTTCCACTTGCCCCCTTGATCCCATTCCTTCCCGCCTCCTCACCTCCATTACTCCCACTGTCGCCCCTTCCTTCCTGCACATCATCAACCTCTCCCTCTCTACTGGCTCTTTCCCTTCTGCCTTCAAACATGCCACAGTCTCTCCTATTCTCAAAAAGTCCACTCTTGACCCCTCTGACCCTTCTAGCTATCGTCCTGTCTCACTCCTTCCTTTTGCTTCCAAGCTGCTTGAACGTGTTGTCTACTCCCGCTGCCTTGACTTCCTATCCTCCAACTCCTCCCTTGACCCCCTCCAATCTGGCTTCCGCCCCCTTCATTCTACTGAAACTGCTCTCGCTAAGATCACCAACGATCTTCTGGTGGCTAAATCTAAACGTCTCTATTCCATTCTTGTCCTCCTTGATCTCTCTGCTGCCTTCGATACTGTTGACCACTCACTCTTGCTGGATTCCCTTCACTCCCTTGGCTTTTGTGGCTCTGTCCATAACTGGTTCTCCTCCTACCTCTCTGACCGCTCCTTTAATGTGTCTCTCTCCAACTCCGCCTCCTCCTCCTTCCCCCTCTCAGTTGGTGTTCCTCAAGGCTCTGTTCTTGGCCCTCTCCTCTTCTCGATCTATACCTCATCCTTAGGCAAACTCATTGCCTCCCATGGCTTCCAATACCACCTCTATGCTGATGACACTCAACTCTATCTCTCTACTCCCTCTCTCTCTCCCTCTGTTCAAGCTCGTCTCATCAACTGTCTCTCTGACATCTCTACCTGGATGTCTCAACGTCAACTCAAACTCAACATGGCTAAAACTGAACTCCTTATCTTCCCCCCTCATCCTTCCTCTCCTTCCTCACTGTCAATAACTATTGATGGAGTCACCATCCTGCCTGTCCCCCAAGCCCGTAGCCTAGGCTTCATCTTTGACTCAGCCCTTTCTTTTAAACCCTACATTGACTCTGTTGCTAAATCCTGTCGCTTCTCCCTCCATAACATTGCTAAGATTCGCCCTTTTCTCTCTGTCTCGTCTGCCAAAACTCTTGTTCATGCTCTGGTCATCTCTCGCCTCGATTACTGTAACCTCCTTCTCACTGGCCTTCCCCGGTCTCACCTTTCTCCCCTCATCTCTGTCCAAAACTCTGCTGCCAGGGTCATCTACCTCGCCAGTCGCTTCGACCATGTGCAGCCCCTCCTCTCTTCGCTTCACTGGCTTCCCCTTCCTGAACGAATCCTGCACAAGCTCCTAGTCTTCACCTATAAAGCTCTTCACAACCTTGCTCCCCCCTACCTCTCTGCACTTATCGCCCTCCATACTCCAGCCCGTGCACTTCGCTCCTCCTCTGTCCCTTCTCTCACCCTTCCACGCCTTCCCTGCTCCCCTAAGCGCCTTCGTCCCTTCTCACTTGCTGCCCCCCATGCCTGGAACTCCCTCCCTGTCCACATCCGCCTTGCCCCCTCCCTTCATACCTTCAAATCTCTCCTTAAAACTCACCTCTTTCGCTCTGCTCTGTCTGACTCTTTATCCTGCTGAGCCACTATTCCTATACCTACGATCGGTTTACCCTTATCCTTGCAACATGGACCTGCCTGCTGTCATTCTCATCGTAACCAAGCCAAGTACGTGCACTTGAGACCTCGCATCTTCATGAATGTTAGACCCCTTGTCTCTCCCTCTGTTCCCCTTCCTAAGTCTCTCCCCCAGCTCCTGTCTCTCAGATTGTAAGCCCTAGGGGCAGGGACCGTGTCTATTTTATTACTTTGTAAAGTGCCAGGTACACTGCTGGCGCTATATAAATGTTTGTTAATAATAATAATAATAATAATAATAATGTCCTCTTTAACTGTTCTTTCTCACATCCTTTTTGGTCTTCTGACCTTTCTTGAATCCTTTGGACACCAGTAGTTTGCCTGCTTTATGATTCACGATCCTTATCCTTCCTTTCACTCAACATGACCCAACCATTTCATTCTTCTCTTAGCTATTATTGTACATGACCCAATATGCTGCTCTGTGTGACATCTCACTTCCTCATTCTTCACATGATCTTGCTGCTTAACATTGCACACACACTTTGGGGGTCTTTTGAATTGAACTGATTAAGTCTTCTCCTAGATGGCCAAAACTACACTCCATACTCAAGGTGTTGATGCGCCCTGAATTCATATAGTAGCATAAAGATATTCCTTATCTCCTTTTCTAATCATTCCTAATATTCTCTTTGCCCTTTTGATGGCTACTGTGCAGGGAGCAATGTTTTCAATGAACTACCCATGCGGTTTTGGGGATCCCACCATAGCACCTTGAGTCAGCAGGTGATCAGGCCTTTGTTGTGGTGGGTTCCTCCATGCAGAACTTTCTCCCTCTGGATTCATCTCGGTTCTTCCCTCCCCTCCTTTAAAAAGCACCTGAATTTTTTTTTTATTCCCCAGGTGCTTTTAGAGGATCCACTGTTGGTTCCCCTGAATGGTTTTCCCCTCTTCCCTCTTTACTACTTTTATAATTGTTTAAAATTAGGGGTGTGCCACAGGCAAATCATCCAAATCATTCATTTAAATTTTTGTTTTCATTTACAGAAAACCATTCATTTTCGGGGTGGATTCATTTTTTTTGTTTGTTTGTTTTTCTTTTTCCATTTAATTTTGTTTGAATACAAAAAAAATCAGTACGCATGTGAAAAATGACTGCTAGACCATTCTGCACGTGGCGCCATTTTGGAAGCGGGGTGCGCATGCATGGAATGGGGCCTCTAGCCATTTTGCACATGTGCAGTGATTTTTAAAGAAAACAAAACCCAAAGACAACCAATTTTGTTTACGAACCCCCCTTCCCCCCAAATGAATGGGGTTTTGTACCATTTTGGGAACGGGCCGCGCATGCACAGAATGCCCTGGGTGGCCACTTCGCACATGCCCAGGGATTTTTTATTTTTATAACAAAAACAGATGCTTTGGGGGTGGGGTGGGGTTTGTTTTGTCCATTTTTGTGACCTTTGTCATTTGTTTTTCATATTTCAATTACTAAAATGAATGGGGTTTTGTTTGTTTTAGTAATTAAAAAAACAAACATGAATTGCGCGGCCCCTATTTAAAATGGATTTTAGGTTATTTTGTTGTATCTTTTATTGTAGTTTGTGAAGCATCCCCAATGCCATTTGGTGGCGAGGTTCTATAAATAAAATTATTATCTTTATTGTTAATTGAATCTATGTGCTTTATGCATCTGTATTTTAACTATCCATGGATTTGACGGTCTATCTTGCTCAAAGAGCCTCAGTTCTGAGAAGTTTATTTCTACGTGAAAGTGACCTCTGAACACCATATTTCAGTGATATTCTTGCTCAAACTGCTTATTATTGTTCAGTTCAGCTCATTCTTTCACGTGGACCTGGCATGTTTTGCATTCCAGAAAGGAACTTCTCGCGCAGAACCTGTATTTTATGCAAACATGTTCTGCCAGTGCAGGAGGTCGAGTCTCAGGAAGGTGGTAGTTTGAAGATTCAGAAAGTGCATGCTTGGAATGAAGCATTTCTTGGTTCAAATCCTGGCTTGATAATGGACCCATTGCCTTTTAGACAAATGTCTCTCCTTCTCTGACTCAGTTTGTTGACTCTACAGCGGGAATAGTGTGACTGTGCTATGTACCTCACTGAGCTGTTGGGGGAGTTAATTGGATCCTTTTGCATAGAACAGCTCAGTGTAGTTTAGTGACGAAAGTGTTGGATTTGGACCTGGAAAGTCAGGGTTCAATTCTCCTCTTTGAGCAGATTCTGGTGGTGCTTCAATGGGTGTTAGTATACATCCTGGGGAGAGGAGGTCACCCCGGGATGGGTCAGACTGGGGAACTGAACAAACACTCCTTCACATTGACCTGGCCGGGGCGGGTGGGCCGGATGAGTCATCCCATGCTGCAACCGGCACCCTGCTCCCTGCCATGACAGGCAGCCAGGGCTGCCAATAACGGGAAGCCATGGTGGCCCCAGCGCCGGGGCCAGGATGGTGGGCATGAAAAATGAGCTCACCTGCTATGGCCCACTTGGGCAGCCCTTGGGCCCAGACTGTGGGCCTGGTTCCTTCTGAGCCCACAATTCCAGGGCAGCCACCTCCCCGGTTGTGGGTTGTAGTGGGCCCACATCTGGAGGCCCGCTAACAGACGCACGGCTAAGGCTCTCGCCCAGGTGGGCTATAGTGGGCAGAGTCATGTTTATTAACACCCAATGTGTTCTTTTATTTTAAAAAGACACAATTGTTTCTATCAGTGCCGGATAAGAAGATAAAAAGTGTCATACAAGGTCAGACCAATGGTTCATCCCGCTCAACATCCTGTCTCCAACAGTGACCAGCTTTGGTTGCTTCAGAAAGGAGACCAACAGGTGATAATGGAGTGATCCATTCCTGGCTATTTACCCCCAGTCGCCAACAATCAGAGGTCCTATCCTCTGACCAATTTGACTAATAATAACCATTTATGGAGCGATATCCTCTAAGGACTTTTCCAATTCTTTTTAGCCCACTTGTGCTATTGGCCACCACAGCATCCTCTGGCCATGAGTTGCATGGATGAATTGTGGGATTAGAGAAGTTGGAGTTGCATGCAACATGGTGTTGTGGGCCTCTCCAACACTCCCAGTCTCCCCCCCGCCACCCCAGTCTCCCTATCCAACCCCATCTCATGCATTGTTGTTCCCCTCCCCTTTCCTGGCACTTTTGTTTGATGGAAATAAGGGATAACGACATGGAAAATAAGGGATAATATTTCATGTTAAGAAACATTTTAAGAAAACACCGTTTCCCCCAGCATATCATGTCCTTTCACCTCATGTATATACTTGGACTACCCTCAGGTATACAATCCAGAGACAGAGTGGTTGCCATTTTGGTCCCAAGTGACAGAGAGACAAAGTGGTTCAAATGATATCTTTTATTGGACCAACTGTTTTTGACAACGAGTGCACATGTGCAGAATGCCTCCAGGTGGCCATTTTGTGGAAATAAGCGAGCTTTCGAGCCACACAGAGCCTCAGGCATGTAGCATAGCCAGTAGAAATATATAAACTGAGCTGTTTTTAAATGACTGGCACATCTCTCTCTCCCTCTCTTTATTATTATTATTATTATTAACAAACATTTATATAGCGCCAGCAGTGTACCTGGCACTTTACAAAGTAATAAAATAGACACGGTCCCTGCCCCTTGGGCTACAATCTGAGAGACAGGAGCTGGGGGAGAGACTTAGGAAGGGGAACAGAGGGCGAGACAAGGGGTCTAATAACATTCATGAAGATGCGAGGTCTCAAGTGCACATACTTGGCTTGGTTACGATGAGAACCAAGCCATATACATGAGGTGAAAGGTTCTTTATCCTGCTCCCACCTGCTACCTTGTCCTATCCACTCCCACCCATTCCATGCCTTCTCATACAGACACTTGCCCAATGTATATATTTCTACTAGCTACGCTACATGCTGGAGGAAGGGTCCTGTGTGGCCGGAAAGCTCGCTTATTTCCAGCAACCACAGTTGGTCCAATAAAAGAGATAATCTTTCACTCTCCCTCAGTTATACAATGCAATCGTCATAGGCTTCAGTTCAATGTTAGAAATGGTTCTTATTCGTCTTATTCCGTAAAGGATGGTGACAAAATTGTTCAGGGAATATCTTTTATTGGACCAACTGTAGTTGTTGAGATTATGCAAACGGTTGGGCCACAGAGGGCCCTGCCTCACACAAGTAACAAGTCAAAACTGTAGACTGCAACTATCTACCTTTACGACGACCTTTTATCTCTGGGTCCATCACAGCGTTGTTATAAATGTATGACTTCCATGCTTTTTACCACTTACAGCCTCCTCCTATTTTTTCCTCTCCACTCCCGCCCAAGTCACTGCTTCCGCCCATCCATACCTGTCCTGCATTTACTCAGTCAATAATTCTGACTTGTTGCATGCCTGAGGAAGGGCCCTGTATGGTCCGAAAGCTTGCATGGTCACACCAATAAAGGAGTTCACCTGAACTTCTTTGTCTTCATATCTTACATCTGGAACCAACATCTGGCCACCCTCTCTCGTAAAATATCATAAAATAAGACATGCAGTCAGTGGTCATCCTGCAGGACAAATGAATGAAACAAAGGATGGTCCTTTAAAACAAGGGACAGGACATCACCCTAGTCACTG
Organism: Sphenodon punctatus; assembly: GCA_003113815.1. Taxonomy (NCBI): domain Eukaryota; kingdom Metazoa; phylum Chordata; class Lepidosauria; order Sphenodontia; family Sphenodontidae; genus Sphenodon; species Sphenodon punctatus. Next base: position 1,002,707 of record QEPC01000699.1, read on the forward strand.
CTCTCCTTGTGTCTGAGGATTATCCCATCATTCATTGCAGTGACAACTCCATGGCGTTTCCTGTGCAGCTCACCCAATCTTGAGCCTGGTAAGGTCCCAGCCAGTGTTTCTTAGACTTGACAGGTAGGCAAAGTGTGGTCACCAGGAGTAATACATTGTCCTTCGATTTGATTCCTGAAGTTCCAGTTCTGAGATCCAGTTAGTATGAGGTTAACGACACCTTTAGGAGGGTTTCCAAGAGCTCCAAGCAGAAACGTTGGCAGAGCGAGCAAGTGCTTACCTTTTAGGGAAGGAGATGCAGTCCATTTAACCTTGCATTCCTATTCCCAACCCCTCCCTCGTGCTTCATGACTCACCTGAGTGACATATTAGACACACACACAAATAAAGTTCAACTGATAAAATCTCATACTAATAAAATATGCTCCTTCGTGGGGAAAGGGAGAACCTTTCTTCCTTAGGACTATAAGTTCGTAGGTAGGGCCAATTGTTTGTTCTGCTATTCAATAGAAACAAAGTGCTTTCCATAGCAAGTGCAGCGTCTCGTCCCATGAGAAAGTCTTGGCTACCTCTGAGACATTACATGGGCCATAAATAGCCCTTTGGATGGCCTTTTGGTGAACTCTTCATCTGAGAAACTCAGAGTCCTTTGCAAATACTACTTCTTCAGGTTGTACAGCACCCATTGGATATGTGGTTATTGTCTAATGTTTCATCCATATTGACCCTTACGCCCAGAAACAAGAAAACAAATAAATTAAGGTTGCACTTGCCTGGTTTTCATCCAGTCAACATGAGAATTGGAGTTCTTTGCCCAGTGTTTGGATCAACATATGACCTAGATGCCAAATAGACAAACACTGTTCTTTTGGGGGTGCCTGGTCCTTGGTACTCTGGAGTGACCATTGCGATGGAGCTGCTTTCTCCCCAACTGTCCCTATTTAAGAGGGACAGTTCCACTTGCGGTGCTGAATCCCACTGTTCCTCTTTCAGGGGGGTCAAAGTCCCTCTTTAGGAGAAAGAGAGACAAAAAAAAGACCGGTATTCAAGCCTCGGGCATCTCTTTCTTGGTTGCCTTCCAAAAAAAGCCCTTGAGGGAACAATGGGGTCAATCCCATGCCCTGTGGATCTTATGCGGAGCCATGCACGTGCACAGCAGTGCACAAACCACATGGATCCCCATAGCGGGTACATTGTTCACCGTGGAAACTGTGTGCATGTGCACGCATGCACAGGATCCACGGGACATGGGATCATAACCAATGGGGAGATGACGGAACGATGAGAAACTAAGTGGAAGGAGAAGCAGGAGAACGTCTACACTTGGAATGTTGGGAGGGGTGTGTGCACATGTGTGTGTGTGAAGGAATGTTGCTTATTTGCTTATTGCCCAAGGGGGTGATGCTTATCTTATTATTCTTGAAATGTTGGGGATGTATGCTATGAAACCTCACCTACAAGAAGCCCAAGTCTATGGAGGACCCATGCCATTCAGGAGAAGACTCTTAAACTACAAATAACAACATATGTGTAATGTATGGGCCTGCAGGACCTGCAGTACATGGACCCCTGAAGATGTTATGTTTAACTAAATATTAAAATGAATGATGGTACCATTTTCCTCTTGTAAACGGGTGAGCCAATATGAGTCTATCAAACACTCCTATGTTAGGAGGGAGCCCATGGTGCCGTTTTGTACAAGGCCTAAGCTTTCCTGGATCTGGCACCAGCGAAGTGGTTTTGGGATTGTGTCTTTCCTCTGGTTAGATTGTGATCATTCTTTTTCAGCTCAGGGATTACCTCTTCTTATTTGCATCGATAGTACCTAGCACCATGAGATCATGATCTCCTTTGGTAGGAGCTACTGTAATAGAAATAATCATCTAAGAACATAACTTGTGAGCAAACTCCTGGGGAAAGCTTTCTTAACCCCTCCACCCTGCCCTGGCAATAAGTTCAACTTATTTTAGCTTTGCTTGATAAAGGGAGAAAAGAAAAAGGCCCCTTATCAAAGCTTCAATCTTTCCGGGTAAATACACTGACAAAGTGTCAGGCCCCAGCAAACCCTATAATTAAGACTGAATACAATTGCTAAGAAAGGCTGAGAAACTGGATGGAGTTGGCTTACATGTTACCCCTGCTAGGAGCATTCCATCAAAATAGTTTTCTCTGCCTTTTGCAAATGCCACCCGGGCATTTATTTCCCACCACATAGACTCAAACGCTGCCCTCTCTGCGTTCCTCCTGGTTGCCGAGAAGATGTCGCGACTTCAGAGAGGAAGATGGCATTGTCGTCATTGTCCTCATGGTGCACTCTGACTCACAAAGCTCAGTGAAAGAAAGAAAGGAAGGAAGGAAGAAAGGGGGAGAAAAATAAAAAGAGAGAGAGAGAGAACGTGAGGCAGAGATTGTAGCAGGCTCTACAAATTGGCACAGCCTTATCGACAGCATTTCATGGTTTTTTGGAACTCTTTCAAAGGCAACTTGCCTTTGTGCTTAACGGCTTAAGCTTTGCTAATATTTAAAGCTACGTTTAAAAGTTTACGAGAATTGCTTCTTAGTTACTCAGTCCCTCCAAATCGCCGACGCCAGCGTTCATTCCTTCCTTTCATTCTTCACCAACTTTCAACGGCTTCCCAATCCTCTCTGTCCTTCTCCTGCAGGCTTCCTCCCGTCCCCCTCTTTATCCCATCATGCTGGGGAAGGGAATGCAGTCCTTGCTTTGGTAACAGATGAGGCTATTTCTCAGTTTGGCTCTGTCCCTAAAACAGGTCATGCAAGGAGAGAGCGTGCGGGTGGATAGGAAAGTTTTGACATTTTGTGAGAAGGGGGTGGGCGCCGGAGGTATTGGTCACAACGTGACATCACAACCACGTTTCGTCCTCTGGCACAATCATGTCGTATACTGGTGCTTTTATCATGTATGTTACCATATTACGCCCGCCCTGCATTGGCTGTCTGTGGAGCGATGGATTGAGTTTAAGATTGCGCTGCTGGTTTTTAGGGCCCTGAATGGTTTAGGGCCTGGCTATATTCGAGACTTGTTCCTGGAGTGTCACACTGATGGGTATTTGTACTCAGGAAACACCCGCTCTTTGGGGGTTCTGCCATCGAGCCTTAAGTCGGTGGGTGATCGGGCTTTTGCTGTGGCAGGCCCCTTGGTGTGGAACTTGCTCCCTCCAGATCTCCGTTTTAGTTTCTCCCCTCCTTACCTTTAAAAAGCACCTGAAAGCGTATTTATTTTCTAGGTGCTTTTAGGATCCACTGCTGGTCCCCTTATCTGTACTCTGGCCTCCCTTTTCCCTTCCACTGTCTTAAATGATTTTATTACTGTTTTAAATGGTTTTGAATTGTTTTAAACTGTTTAATACTTTTTATATTGTTTTATACTTTTATATATAAAACGGTTGAATACTTGTATATATATTTTATATTATGGCTGGCCCGAACTGCCGAAAGCGGGAGGGTGTGGAGTATAAATACATTAAATAAATAAATAAATAAATATTGTTTTATATTCTGTAAAGTACTCCGAGTGCCATGTAAGGCAGGGGGGCGCTATATAAGTAAAATGAATCTTATTATTATTGATGTGTTTTCTTGTCTCGACTTCTCTCTAGACCGCCTCCCATTTACCGCCATCTTTGCCTGTTTCGCTCCATCGTCTCTTCCTGCTGTCCCTATATTCTGGTTATCTCTCGTGCCTGCCGTTGGCTCTTTTTTTGCTCCCAGGCTCACCCTACTCTCTCTTCTTACTGTACAGGTGCCTAACACACTCTTCCACCCATGGTATTTTTAAACAAGATGTAACCTGAGGCTTCGTGTTTCCATGGTGTCCGGGGCTGTGTGTCATGACAGAGGGCAGGCAGCTGGGTGGGGCTTGAGGTGGGGGCTGTTTCTGGAGGAGGGAGGAGAGGGAACAGCTGCATGGAAGAGTTGTTTGCAGGGTCAGGTCTGTGGCAGCTGCAGGGGTGCTTGGAGGTTGCCTGCGTGGCTGTGGGGCCGCCCTGGGAACCATCTGTTAGAATCCCTCCCCACTCATTCCACCTGAGTGGCTGCTCTGCGGCTGTGCCACGCTGTGGCGATGGACCCCCTCCACCCACAGCAAACCTTGCTCATTTAAAAACACCCACCCACAGAATTTCCCTCCAAGGCCACACAAAGGCCCTTTTCACACAGACACTCTAACACTGATAAAACGAGTGTTACATTTTATTGTACATGTTGCAGGGCACCCACAGAGCACACCTGAAGCCCTGTAACATGTATAATAAAATGTACCACCCATTTAATCAGTGTTAGAGTGTCTGTGTGAAAAGGGCCAATGTAAGGAATACGGAGTAAAAGAGGCAAATACTCGTAAGGTTGCATGGACTGCCACTAGCCTAATTTCTTTTTCTTCAGATCCAGGAGTGCATAAAGTCTGGGGAGCGTAGGATGAATGTAAGGCTCTAGGTACAGAACAAAAACACTCGCTTGAATTTCTCTCACTCTTCCTCTCATCGGCTTTAAAACTCCAAGATAATATTTCCAAGATCCAGGGCCGACCTTACCACCAGGCAATCCAAGGCAACCTTCCTGGGCCCTGAGATTTAGGGTGTCTTTAGATATAACGTCAACGGGTGTCTGAATGTGTGTTTTGACCTTGATATGAACACCGGTGGCCCTGTGTTCACCATGTGGTGCTGCTTAGACACACAGCCCATCTTGGGGCAAATCAGTGTTGTGCTTGCCCCCCCGATCTCAGCACACAAGTGCTGCTGCCTCGTTCCCCGTGTTGTACCTGCTAACACGCCACGCGATATCATTAGAAACAACGTTGACCACGTGTTCAGCTGGAACACGCAAATTGTCCTCGTGATGCAATGGTGTTCACATCGCGTGTTCAAAGGGTGGCCAAATTGGTGTTGGGATTGTTATGTTGCTTGCACGCAATGGCCAAACACGTGCTTATGGGTTTTGACACCCGATCCTTGTGATGTCGAAAGACGCCCAGTCTCTACTTGCAGTGCTCCCCATTTTCTACAGGGCAGGGTCATCACTTCCTCCCAACAGGGCCCCAAACACAACCACCTCCAGTGCCCTGCGGAGGGTGTCCCCAAGGAGATGGGGCCACAAGGGAGGGTGTGTGGCCAACAGCAACAATCCTCACCCCTGCATTTTATCTTCACGCTGGGGCTGCAAATTTTAAGGCTGGCCCCACTCAGAGCTACCAAGTGATTCCCATTGATTTCCATGGGAAACAAATGAGTTTTAAATGAAAAATAAACTAAAAATGAATGAAATTTTGGAAACAAAAATGAAAGGTCAAACGAAAAGAAATTAACTTTTAAAAACAAAAATGAAAGGGGAAACAAAAATGAATGAGGTCCCTTCGGCACCCCTCTAGTCTGTTTTTTACCCAGTGATTTGCGTAAGGACATTCAGTGATTCCATGGCTAAGGTGGGACTGGAACTCTGATCTCCCAGGTCCAAATTCAACATAGCGAATGAGACTAGATGACCCTTTCGGTTCCTTCTTATTCTTCAGTTCTATGATACTAAAATTTTCAAACTTCATCTTGGCTATGTTGGCCATCGGAAATTTAGTTTCAATATTTCAACTCTGAAGCAAAATGTCTAAATATTATGCTCTGTGTACCATGAAAGCTTTCACATACAACTCAGTCCAATCCAATAAAATATACCATCTTAACTACTCTGTCTCCTATAGGTACAAATTCCAGAAGAGTAGCTGTGTTAGGGTATTTTCAGAAGTGATGCTACCACGCTGAGCCACACTTTACAACACTTAACACCACCCTGGGGTCACAACCACTGTCACATCTGTTTGGCGGCCGCCAGATGTTCACCACGCTTTGCCCCAAACCATGGTAGCAGTTACCACTGGTTGTGATCTTGGAAAATTGTGGGGAACAGATGGTGGTAAATGCTACTACGGTTCGGGGCAAAGTGTGGTAAGGCGCACCGTCATGTCTGTTATGAGTATTGGCCTACCTCGGAGCAGGGTGGTGGCCATTACCCTGATTTGGGTCTAAGTGTGGTGTGATTTCACTTCGGAAAATACCCTGTGGCCGTAGCTCTAAAACATCAAAAAATAGTCTTGTGGCACCTTAAAGACTAACCAAAAAATCTCTTTATTTTGGCATGAGCTTTCGTCAGCAAGAGCTGATTTCCTCAGATGCACGCGCTTCCTCAGGTGCACACGCTCATCATTTCTATGAGTCTTCAACAGCAAAGTTGGGAATTGGGTATTTGAATTTTGGTGTGTGATTTTGTTCTACCTTCATTTTGTGTCCCTGAATTTTTGCGTCCCGTGCAAGGGGTACATGTTACTTGGGTCCTGTTTTGGCGGGTCTTGGGAGCCTGTTCAAAATGGAGGCATAGGGTCTGGGCCTCATGGACCCTTGCTTTCAGATGACGTTGCTCAAGGCCCTGTGAAATGTCCTGTTGTGCAGAGACAAAGCTTTTCACTGATTTGGACACTATCCTAGACCACATTCACACCTTCAGCGGTGGGCTGGTCTGTACATATTTTGGCTCCAGGAGAGAATTTGGAAGCCAAAATATGCATGGGGTTTGGCTGGTGTGACAGTGTCCGCCTCCCTCCCCACACACGGCTTTGCTGGCAAACACCCAGAAGAGCACAGACCAGGGAAATCCAGCTCTACACGCTTCCAGGTGTTTGCCGGCAAAGCTGTGCACGGAGGCTTTCGCACCGGCGAAACCCCGTGCATATTTTACCTTCCAGATTCTCTCTCGGAGTCAAAATATACTCGGACTGCCCCCCCACTGAAGGTGTGAATGTGGTCCTAGAATGAACCCATAGCAAAACTGGAATTGGAACTCAGGAGCCCCTGGTTGTTGGAACATGTGACTTTGGATCGACTTGAGCCTAATGCTAGGAAGAGAAACGCAACAGAAGCAGGAAATATCCAAAGCTGGCTATTCAAAGGTGAGTCATGTGGATGCGGCATGGCTCACCTTGATGGAAAAGTGGCCATTTCTTCCTAGGACAGATTTTAGAGAGTGTTCATCACTCTGCACTTTCTACTAAGCCCTTCATGACTCCCTCTCCACTAATTTGTTCAACTCTTGATGCATTTCCTTCTACAAATCTTTGCACCTCCTTCCACACCTCCAGCTCTGCCTGGCATACAGCTTGGAGGCTGACAGCATATTACACCTGTGCTTTGGCATCTGCACTGGCTTCCAGTAGCTTTCTAGGACACTTCAAGGTGCTGTTTTTGACCTATAAAACTCCAAATGGCTTGTGCCTCATCTATCTGGAAGACCACTTCCTCCCCTATGCGCCATTGTGATCCTTGAAGTGAGCTGGGGATGCCATCTTGCAAGTCCCATCAGTGGGTCAAGTCCATACAGCAAGTGCACATACAGAGGTACCTTAGCGGCTGCTCCGCATCTATGCAAACCCCCTTCCCCTGGACCTTCACAAAAGCCCAACCCTGATTATTTTCTGTATGTAAGGCCCTTTTATTTGTCCAGGTATTTGACAAGCAAGGATAGGATCAGAGGCAGAGGTGGTGGTGGAATGTTGGTTTCTTAAGGACATAAGAACATAAAAAATGCCATACTGGGGGTGATTTCAGACGTGACGAATCCAAGATTCACCGCGCCTGAACCACACTCAAACGTGGCCCGCGTTTGACTGTGGTGAATGTCTGTTTGCTACCCGTCAGATGTTCACCACAGTCAAACGCG
>QEPC01000699.1:1022930-1034429 GCA_003113815.1 Sphenodon punctatus
CCCAGGTGTGCTACCTGAGACCCTGCAGGGTCCCCGGCAGAGGTCTCACCCAGGTGTGCTACCTGAGACCCTCCAGGGTCCCCAGAAGAGGCCTCACCCAGGTGTGCTACTTGAGACCCTCCAGGGTCCCTGGCAGAGGCCTCACCCAGGTGTGCTACCTGAGACCCTCCAGGATCTCCAGCAGAGGCCTCACCCAGGCGTGCTACCAAAGATCCTGAAATGAGATGGCTGGAATTGAACTTGGGACCTTATAGATGCAACACATGCACTCTACCACCTGAACCACGGCCCACCCAAATGACTGCTCTGCACCTGGTCCATTGTATTGTATTATTGGGGTGGACTTTCTGTATTTTAATTCATATATTTGCATTTTTAAAATATTTTAATATGAGGGAAGGGCAAGAATGACGTTTATATATATTTTTAATTCTTTGAAAGTCACTGTGAAAAGGGTGGCATAAAAAAAATCTAAATAATAATAACAACAATGGCTCGATTCCTATGATTCTCATGTTTGGACCCCCCTGTGACGTCCTAAGAAACTCAACGCCTTTCTTATTGCTATCCGTGTGTGCTTATAATACATGCCAGGGTCAAAAGCATTTTTTCCAGGTATACATTTTCCCCTAGGAGTTAATGCAGATGCATTGTGGATGTGTGGGGTGTTTGAAAGTGCCCACATCCATTCAACTTCCAGTGGTCTTTGTGCTCCTAAGTCCTTCAGGTGGAGGCAGAAATCCTACCGCAACTTCAAGAGTCTTCATGGCTGAAACCCCCGTTATCTTTGTTCCCTCATTTCCTGCTACATCATTCTCACCCGGCAACTTTGTTCCTCCTCTGCCACCCCGTCACCATTTTGGTTAAAGGCAGTGGCCATTTTGTGAATGTGCATAACGGCCTGGTGACCATTTTGCAGTTTCCTGCTCCCTAAACCATCTTCATTGGAGAGAAAATAAAAATAAAAATAATTTAAAAATTACTGCACTTGTGCAAAATGGCCACCGCCCTTAACCAAAATTGCAGGTGAAAGTGTCGCTGGCATTTTGGTTAAGGACAGCAGATTGCACATGCACAAAATGGCCACCGGACCATTATGCACACGCACAGAATGACTGCTGCCCTTAACCAAAATGGTGGTGATGTTATTACCACCATTTTGGTGAAGGGTGGTGGCCATTTTGTGCATACACAGTAATTTATTATTATTTTTTAAAAAAAATTCTTGCCGAGACCTCAGTGAAGAAATCCCAATGCTCGGTTTGTACTGGGACGAATTGAGCACCAGGATTTTGATGAGATACTCACCTTAGTAAAAAAGATCTTGCTTCAGCCCTACCTAAAGTCTATCTTTTCCATCAGGCTTTCCCTAGCTTCTCGCCCCTGCAGACTACTCGCTAATACGTCTTCTCCTGACCTATCATTTGCTCCCATGTAACTAAGCTAAGCACGTGGATCTGCAACTTCTCAGCTTTGTGGATGTCCCCATGTCTCTCCCGATGTTCCCCCCCCTCCCTTGCCCATCCTAGATTGTAAGCCCTTTGGGACAGGGACCTTTCTCTAATTCTGGGGTGACCCAACTTATGGTGCCCATGACCCGACTGATCCAGGCATCAAGCTGCTCAGGTGGGTTACCAGGCCCTCCAGGCTGGAACCCCTCCTGCCAGCTCACATCTTTAGGGCACCTCAACAACTGGTCTCAGGAGTGGAGAGGAGGCCTCCTTCCCTTTTAGAGAGAACCTTCCCTGCTGCTGCACTGGAGCCTCTCTTCTAGTCTGTCTCTGCCCCAGGGACACTTCCTGGGCACCAGCCCCATGCTCCTTCCCAGGGGCGGTCTCTGACAGACTGGCCCGCCTTCCCACACTGACATTTATCAGTAGACCACAACCTACCTTTTGGCCGCCCCTACTCTAATTGTTCCATGCCATTCCATTCCATATCTCCTTGGGGCATCAAAGGAGGCACAATGCAATCAGCAAAGCATCCCATTAATACAGTCGCTACAACGGTCATTATCCCTCGCCACACCCAGATTCCCCTCGTCCCTCTCCGGGGCGCCGGGGTTTGTGTGTGTCATACCATTCCCACTCACCCTCCCTCAAACATCGCCATCTCCCAGACCATCCATATCCCATATTCGCTTTTCCTACCATGCTCCATCGCAACGCCTGTGGTCGGCCGGGGGGTGGGGGGCGCCCTCCTGTGGATCCCCTGTTCATTCTTCTTTGTTTGGTGGGGGAGGGGTGCAGAAGGGTGTTCTCAGTTGCTGCCCCAATGCTGTGGAATGTCCTCCCGCTGGAGGTAAGTCTGAGTCTTGGCCTGAGCATCTTTTGGAGGTAGTGTTAAGCCTTTCTTTTTGCTAAAGCATTTGACAGGTGGGGATAGGCAGAGGGAATAGGTGGGAGGTTGTTGGAGGGTGGGAGTGGGTTTGGTTTGGTGGGGGGGGAGGGGATTGTATTTTAAATATTTTTGAATTGTATTTTATGTCTTTTGTAAGCTGCCCTGAGCCTTCGGGGAAGGGCGGGGTATAAATTTGAATAACTAAATAATTTATTCCAAATTCCCAACTCTTCTCCCACCCCATATACCTTATTCAAATACATATACTGAAGATCCCAGCCCTTCACATTATTAGTTTGTTTGCTTGTTTGTTTAGGACTAAGCAATGTACCTTCCGGTGAACAATCATTGGAGACAGGTCTCTGCCCCAAGGGGCTTACAATCCCATCCTACCCACTCACGTTCCTCTGCCCCAAGCCCCCTTCTTTCACCGGTGGGTCACGAGACATTCCCACCCAGCCGGACCCTATATTTCCCTCTCACCGTGGGGCTGTGGCGTTCTCATCCAATTAACTCCGCAGCCCACCCTCCAACCCTTCCTCCCTCTCTCCACTCATAACCCTCCCCAGAAAGAAGGTTGGGCGCTATCAGCCTGATCCTAAACCCTGCGTACTGCGCAAAAGTGTGCACGTCCAACCCACGTGTATGGAATGCATCCCGCGCGTCAACTGCACGCAGTCTGCATGCAAACCGCACGCACCGTGCATGACCGTGCTGCTTATGAGTTTACGGTCAGGCCCCGTATAAATAAATAAATAAATAAATAAATACTCTTTGCTGTGTCAACTCTTCTACCCCTCCGTGTATAGTCTCGCTTTTTGGAAGCTGCCATTCCTTGACCTTTTCCTCTCACCCTTAGAATTCCACTCAGCCGTCCTGCCTTCAGGCATGTAACTGTGAACTCTCCAGCCGGAGACAATGGAGCTAGGAAGGATAAAAAAAAAAAGAAAGAAAAGAACATTCCAGTGACCGGGCCCTCCCTGTGCTGGGACAGACCCAGGGCCGGTCAGGTTGGCATTAGAAAACCACTTCATTAGCTTGGTAAGCATTCGGGAATGACACCACCCACATGAGGAGCCACTAGCCCACAATGGAGGTATTTGGGGGTGATTTGATATTCATGAGGAAGGTTTAAGAACAAAGAAGGAAAAAGGGAGGGAGGGTGACTCTCTAATGTAAACACCATTATCATTTGAAAATCAATTAGCTCCTTGCACTGAGGGAACGGCTGAGCTTTTCTGAACGGCTATTGTGAGCCGGGGTTATTTGCTTTAATTAAGAGGAGACAGAGTGGATTATTGTCTCAAACTAAGGACTTCGGAAGAGTCAGAAAATTACCCTCTACCTCACTGAACAACAAAGCCAAAAAGAGAGAGACAGGCTCCAACCCAAGCAAGGTCAGAATGAAATTAGCTTTTCATCTGAATTCGGCCTGAAGAAGGAAGCGCTAAAGAGTCAGGCCTCAAGCCTTTCTCACTAGAGATTTGGTGAGATTTTACCGCTCCTGTCATGGCTGAGAGCTCTGGGGCAAGGTCAGAGTGAGGACCTTTGCTCCTGCAGTGTTTAGGAGTCAACAGCAGAGCTTCACCCAGATTTACCGTACAAGACGTCAACAGTAGAACTTCATCCAAATAACTAGTGGTGAAACGAAATGGCAGTATTTGTGTTTGCGGGGAAATGAACTGCCAGTATTTGTATATTTTGTATATCATTCAGATATTCAGATAGACATCATGAATCATATCCACATCTGAAGCAGATATCCGCACACCTGCTAATTTGTTTAGCCCATTTATTTGGTTTGGTCACTCAGTTATTCGTTTTAGTGTTAATTAGTGCAGTAAGCGAACAAACCTAATAACTGAACTAACTTAATGTGTTGGATTGAAATATCAAGTGTGGATATTAGGGATGGGAATTTTGGTTTCGGATAGAACCGAAACAACCTGAAAATGGCCGTTTCAGTTTTATCCAAAATTTTGTTTCGCATTTCTGTTTTGTTTCCCCACCCCCCATTTTTTTTTTGCATTGAATTTTTTTCCCCTGATTTTTTTTTTCAAACCTGAAAAAATTAAATAAAAAAAAATGAAACTGAAATGAGAACCAAAATTCTTGGAGGACTGAAAAATAAAAAAAACCCGAAAGAGAAATTGGTCCCAGAGTTCCACCCCTAGTGGATTATTCAACAAGTTTACCCCAACTCACTCCCTGCCAGAGTTCTGTGGTTCAATTTCCCCAAAATCAAGCACCAGTCTCTCCAAGGTCCATAGTTACTTTTATTTCCAGTTCTGAAATGCTTTGTGCTTCCCTGTTTACTGGAGGGAAACAGGGTTCTTCCGGGCAGTTGACTTGGTCTGTACAAACTTGTAGTAGCATACACACAAACAAGTCCGGTAATATAGAGATGTCAGTTCCTGTTCTCCAGGAATTGTCTGCCTCCCTCCTGCCTGGAGGTGGCTCCTTCTTTCCAGCCTCCTCTCTGAAGATCTATCTAGGCTCAGGAGGGCTTAAATGTTGAAAGTTTCTGGTCATCTGACTAGCTCCTAACCAATCACGTGCCACATTTATACAGCTGAAACGGATACCTAATTTGATACCTGTTGGAAATACCCACATTTTAAAAAATACTGTTTCGGGTATTCGATGGGCTGCCCAGTCAGTAATTGGATACCTGAATACATGAAGAATCGGCAGTTTTCGCTACTGATTGGTTACTGATCAAAAAATCTTGACAGAAAACCAAAAAATAGGAATGAAAACCTGAAAAAAAATCAGGACTGGAAATTGATATTTCAGGGCATTGCAGGACACTGGGTACAGAAATTGGGTGAAAATCAGGTACCAATTTGTACCGTAACATTTTCAAGTCAGTTCAGATACCAGAAATTCGATGGCTATACCTGTTTTTATGGGTGCACATTTCAGCTCTACAAATTAGCCTTAGCACCTCTCCCTGGGGCTGCCCAAGCCCTTTAACTGAGCCTCAGGGGGCGAGATGACTCCTAAACAGGTGTGGATCGGATGGAGAACTCCAGCTTACACTGCTACAGGCTATCCAAATGGAGCAGCATGCTCATCCAATTTGCCAGATTTGAAGGGGTCAGATTTGATAGTTAATAATAGTTGCATCAAATATTAGTTTCATCATTAGTAGTGGTGGTGTTAAATGTAGTCCTCCTTTTAGCAGTTTTAAAAATGGTTTATATTGGATTTTATTTGTGTTTTTATATCGTAAGCCGCCCCGGGCTGCCTGAGGGCAGGAGGGGTGGGGTATTAAATTGAAAAATCAATCAATCAATCAATCAATCAATCAATCAATCAATCCCTACAAGTAATGGTCAAATTAATTCTGTTTAAAACAAGCAGTTTGGTGAATCTCGAACTGATGACAATTGCCATGTCTTGGTAACGTGGGCAAGTGGCCTTAATTCCCTGAATTGGATGGATGTAAAAGAATGGGTTATTTCACTACAGGACGGGCCATAGCTCCTATCCCATCTAGGTGTGCCTATTGTTATGAAATGTTGTTTTTCTACTTGCCATTGGAGCTTCTGCCCCTCTGTCAAATTTACTTGCAGTCATCTGATGGGCTCATGAGTTAATGAAGCAGGACAGTCTTAAATGTAACCCAGTAGGATTGTTCAGCTACAAAAGGAGCTAGATTTCCCCTTCTAGTACACCTATTGTTATATAAAAATAAACCAGGTGTTAAGACTGGCGCTCAGATTCCATTTTAGATATGAACTGTCTGGGCAAGTCACTCTCTCTCTCTCTCAACCTCAGTTTCTCCATCTGTAAAATGGGAATAATAATGCCCTAGCTCACAGGGGTGTTGTGAGGATAAACGAGGTAAGGATTGGAAAGCACTTTGAAAGCTAAAAGTGCTGTAGGAATGATTTATTATAACAGTAATGCTTGATATAAGTTATTTTGCGTCATTCGTTCGTTCGTTCGTTCGTTCGTTCGTTCGTTCATTCATTCATTCATTCACATTTTTTATCTTGCCTGTCCCTTAAGGCCGAGGACATGTTATAGTAAATAAAGTTATACTCAAAAGTACACAAATAAAGCCACACAATTTTATATTGAGAGCTAGTGTGGTGTAGTGCCTAAGAGCGCAGTACTTGGACCAGGAGGTAGAGCAGGGTTGGGGAACCTGAGACCTGGGGGCCAAATGTGGCCGGCGGCAAGTTTTTATATGGCCCTCTTTCCACTTCCTGGATCTGGCCCTTGGATCCAGTTCTTACCTCCAATCACTGAAAAACTAAGCTCAAGGGAAGGGAGCAGAGATAAGGCCGTGCAAACAAGCACCGGGGGTAGTTCCGTGGTACAGACCCATGGTTTGGGCCTTCCTTTCCTCGAGTGCATCCCGACCCTTAAGCACCCCTGCCCCAACTTCTGTGCTGTCCTCGGAGCTTTTGCAAGTTTTCAACGTGGCCCCCGAAAGGGAAACGGTTCCACACCCCTGAGGTAGAGGGACGTCCCTGGTTCAAGTCTCACCTTAGCCATGAACTCACTGGGTGACCTTGGGTCAGTCACAGATCTCTCAGCCTAACCTACCTCATGGGGTTGGTGTGAGGATTAAGAGTTAATTAGCTAGTTCTTAATGTTACAGTTAATAAATTAAAGAATTGTAAGCCACCCTGAACTAAGCGATAGGGTGGGATAAAAAAACTCGAAATAAAAATAGAATTAAAAATGTCTCCCAATTCCCTAATTAGAACTAAAATGTGTACACACCAAAACGGGTCTACCTGTTGAATTTCCAGTACTCGAACTGACTTGAAAATATCTGATACTGATAAGTACCCAGATTTGAATGTTGACTTCCAATCCCAGTATATCAACTTCCAGTCCTGATTTTTCAGTTCGCTATCCTGATTTACTGATTGGTAAATGGAAAATCGATAAACTGGTACCAGAAATGACTGATTTTGGGGGGTATCTGGGTGCCTGATTGGTTTCTGGGTAGCCCTTTCAGTACCTGAGACAATAACTGAAAATGTGGGTTAACAAATGAGCTACTCATTTCAGCTCTAAATATATAAATATAAAATATATGCATAAAATCAAGTAAAGTCCCCTAGCTCACAACTCCCCAAACCTTACCTCTGCTTCCTCAATGCCGGGCCAAACGAAAGGGTCGTACATTGCCTACAGAAGATGACACAGACTTAGATGAACCTTCAAGGGAAAGGAATTCCATAATTGTTTTGTCAGGACCTACGGGGCTGGGATATAGAGAGCAGTGGCAGGATCAGTGCTGGGTATGTAAGTGCAGGATCAGCACCCAGGTTCCAAAATGGTGGAGGATCAAGGTGCTGGGTTCAAGGGTCATGGTGGGGATCAACACACAGACGAGACAGACAAGGCAGGACTGGACGGACGAGGTGAGGCCAACACATGGAGTTGGGTGGGTGGGACTTGTAGAGAGGACGAGTCAGACGGGGCAGAGTGGGCTTGCGGGGCAGTCGCATAGGGGGGCTCACAGGACAGTCACATGGGGGGGGCGCATCCCGCGGATGTCGTCTCCCCATCCAAGCAGATGCCGAGCCGCACTCTCAGGGATCAAGGGCAGATGGACAGAGGGGCAGCCAGACTCCCAAAGCAGCAGCTGAAGGACCAGGTTCCAGGAGGGAGGGACTGAAGGGCCGGGCTCCAGCCGGCGCAAAGCACGCAGTAGGTCCAGGAGTGGGGAGTCCGGAGCCAGCCCATGTGCATGGAAACAGGAGGGAAGAGACAAACAAAAGGCAGACTGGGAAACAGGAAGTAATTCATGTTCCGCCCCCCAACTTCCTGTGGCTACTGGCTGGCCTTGTATACAGGCCAGGAGCCAACCAGGAAGCTGGGCCGTGTAAGACTGAGGTGGAGTGTGGCCTGACTAGCCAAAACGGAGGTCTGGCCAATGGGAACCAGTGGTGCTGGAGAGTCAGCCCCTGCCCCCAGGGCACCAGTTAGAGCCTGGGTCTTTACACGTTTGGGCCTTCTCCCTGTCTATCACATTTGGTGGTAAATTGACAGATGGATCAAACGTTATTAAGGGGACTCTCTCTCTGTCTCCCTCTCTTTTATTGCATAAGCTTTCTTTTCATGGGAAACCAGGATAAAAAAAAATGGTATGTGATCATTAAAGCAAAGATATCGAATGGATGAAGATGCATTTTATGTTATTTTATTCTGTCACTTCTCTCCCCCCCCCCCCCCCAATGGCTTGGATTAGAAAAGGAAAGGAATTTGGCAAGCGACTAATCCACAATCTTGTCTCATTTGGCCTATGGGAGAACCTCCCCCTGAGGCCGCTCCCTCTCAGATGCCTCCGCTCTGCCTCGTACGGTCCACTGTTCCTCTGCCTCTTCTAAATATGCATTAGGTCAGTCGACCATAGCAGCTTCTGAAGACGTTGCTACAGTTTGCTGAGTCAATAACGATCATTTTATAAACCACCTTGAGACGTATCGACCCCAAAGGCCATGACAATGGCTTATGGGGAGGCTGATTTGCATTTTAAGCAGTTGTTCCGTTTGTTGGTAAGGCACGGAAGTATGTTGCCTTGATTCTTATGCATTCCAGGTAGAGATGGGCCGTGTTCTGCTCTGAGTTACATGGGTCTCCATTCTGCTTAGCTCCACCGGACAGGAGGTGAAATGGGGAGCCCGGCCTGCTCAGTGGATTTATATCACTATGATTGACAAGGACGCACACAATGCTGTCCACTCCTCATTGCTCAGGCTCCCAATTTCCCACCCAGTTTGGGTTCCTAATGTCCTGCAATGCCCCGGAATATCAACTTCCAGTTCCGATTTTTTCAGGTTTTCATCCCTGTTTTTTGATTTTCTGTCATGATTTTTTGATCAGTAACCAAACAGTGCCGGAAATTGCCCACAGGTTGTCCTACGTGTGTGGGCACCATGGGCTGCCTGAAATTGTGGAAATTGCCTGCTGGTAGAAACTCCCTGCCTCATTAACTGCGGGGGAAGGGAAGGGGGTCTCCGGGCAGTGGTGAGGAGCACAGGCCTGGCAGCCGCAGCAACAGGGAGGGGGTTACTGGCAGGCTACACCAAAATGCAGGAACGAGGCTTCCAGCTCTGATCGGAGGGAGATCAGAGCAGAGAGGTGGGGGGGGGAGCGAGGTTGTGAAGGGCTTTGTAGGTGAAGACGAGGAGTTTGTGCAGAATACGCTCAGGAAGGGGAAAATAAAATAAAATAATAATAAATGTGACCTCTGGAAAGTTGCTAACTTTTCTCTGTGCCTCAGTCCCTGTTTGACAACAGGAACAGCAATCAAAATTATGAATAATTATTTATGAATAAGTAATTATACATAAGTAATCATTAATTAATAATGATTAATTATTAATGCATCAGCAATGTGCTTGGTGCTGAACAGTCATGATTAGAGACTGACCCCGGACAGAAGTGCTCCAAATCTAGGGTGAACAAAGGAGGGGAGACAAGATATGGGCGTGTAATCTAGGTGTTATATAATATGCATAAATATTAAGTATGACAATTTTGGTCGATGCTACTCAACATCTCATTAAGTATTAATTATTAATTAATGATTATTAATTAACGATTATTAATTATTAATTAGCAAGTATTAATGATTGATGATTACTGATTACTGATTACTGATTAATTATTAATTATTCTTCTTCTTCTTCTTCTTTGGGTGGCCCACACAGGCCATTTTAAAATTGTCGATGTGGCCCCCATCCATAAAATGAAAGTTCCTAGTGAACATTAAATGTTCTTAGAACATTACCTAGCATTCTGGGACTTGGAATGCCATTTGGGATATTGTGATAAAAAGGATAAACGATAATAATGTGATTATTATTACAGCTACAACGTGTAGGCTTCCCCACGCCTTTTATTTACTGACTAAAGAGCAATGTGATGGGTGCTAGTTTACCGTAGCAGATTAGGTGTTGGACTTGGACCTCGGAAACCAGTGTTTAAATTTGATCTTAGGCATGAGCTGACTCGGCAACTTTACGCAAGTCACAATCTCTCAACCTGTTCTCCATCTGTAAAATGGGAATAATAGGGTATTTTCAGACGTTACGAGTTCACGCTCAACCACAGACAATCCCCTGTGGTGGGGAATGGTCCTGTAACATCTGTTTGATGCCCGCCAGAGGTTCACCACAGTGAACCTCCGGCGGAATCAAAATACCCACGCTTTCGAGGATGGTCCGGGGACCATCTCCGAAAGCGTGGCCAAAGTGATTCCCACTGGGGGTGAACACCTGGCGGGAATCACTTGTTGCCCCCAACAGATGTGATGTTACCATGCTCAACAACGGCAGGATTCACCGTGGTTGAGCGTGGCAACATCTCGTCTGGCCTCTGACCATGGCCTGGAATCAGCAGCCATGCTTGCCGCTGATTCCGGGCTGTGGTCAAAATCCAGGGGGGCAGGCGGGCACTGTGGCCGCATTGGCCACAGCGCCTGCCCAACTCCCGGAGGACGGGTGAGCTCGGGAGCATGGGGGGCGGGGCTGTGTGGCCGCACGTTGTGCCGCGCAGCCTGCGCCCCCCCCCAGATTCCCCCCCGGGATCGGCTGGCATGTCTGCTAGCCGTGTCGGCTCGATTCTGGCGGGGAGTCAAAAGGGTGATTCCGTGACGGGGCCAAAGCCGCCCCATCACATCTGAAATCACCCATAGTTACTAGGGGTGAAACAAATAGTCATAATTTTATTTGCAAGTATTTCTGAGTTTCTCAAGATTGACTCCGAATGTTTGGCTGGTCCTTTATTATTATTATTATTATTATTATTATTATTATTATTATTATTATTAGACATTTATATAGCGCCAGTCGTGTGACCTGGTGCTGTACAGAACACACAATTAGACGCGGTCCCTGCCTGTGGCTTACAATCTCAGGCTGCTTTTAAACGAGGAGCGCTGAAGCGCCTCCTCAACGCCACATTAAAGCAAAGCCGCCGGAAGTGACGTTCTCCCCGTTGCCGGCGGCAGCGGCGGCTGGAGACACGGGGCTTTGGAGCGGCGCATTCTTAAGACTTCAATTATCTGGCTTAAGAACGCGCCGCTCCAAAGCCCCGTGTCTCCAGCCGCCGCCGCCGCCGGCAACGGGGAGAATGTCACTTCCGGCGGCTTTGCTTTAATGCGGCGTTGAGGAGGCGCTTCAG
>QEPC01000699.1:1041330-1066269 GCA_003113815.1 Sphenodon punctatus
GCATTCTCGGTGGTAGGGCCGCGGCTGTGGAACTCCCTTCCGGAGGAAGCTCGCCTGGCCCCAAGCCTTTTGACATTTCGGCGAAACTGTAAGACCTGGCTGTTTGCCCAGGCCTTTGGGAGGGAGGGAGGGGGGGTGTGATTTTTTAATCCCCCACCTTTATATTTACCCATGATTATACGTTGCCCTGTTTTATATGTTTTATATTTGTATTTTATAGATTTTAAATTGTTTTTATTGTTGTAAACCGCCCCGAGCTGCATTGCAGGATGGGGCGGTATAAAAATCTATTAAATAAAATAAAAATAAATAAATAAAATAAAATATTGTTTCACTCCTAACCTTGGAAGAAGTACTAAATTTAGTTCAGAAAACTCCACCTGTACTTGCAACAAAAGTCTGAGGCTGCTCCAGGAGTACGTTTAGGAATGACAGGCAGAAGTCTCTTCCATGCCATCCTACTGATTTCTCCTCCCCAGCCCCCATGTTTGATCAATTACTTGTGCATTTCCTATCTGCCAAATCTTCTTTGGTGGCAATCTTTCCCAGCTTTTCATTGGCCTCTGGAGAGTTATTGGAAGTCAGCGGCTGCTTTGTTCTCACAGTAACCATGTCAATGGACAACAGCCCGGTGGGCGTTGCTTGAGTGGAGGTATCCCATGGAAAAAGGAAGCCGTATATATTGTACCATATGCCAAAGATTACCATTGACCAGGACTGGTAAAAGCTTGCATACGTGTGTGTGTGTGTGTGTGTGTGTGTGTGTGTGTGTGTGCAGATTAGTGCTTTTTTCAGTGCTATATGTAACCTTGACATGCAATCAGCGGAGTAAAATATTCATTATTGCTTGACTGTCGGCGGAAGACAATTTCAATTATTCTGGCATTTCAATGGATGAAGCAGCCCTTCAGGCTGGCTCATGAGATTAGACTTAAAGGCTCTGTAAATTAAGAAAGTTGCAATCAGAATATTATCTGGCAGGCAGCTGCAGAATATACTGTGGTGGGAAGAGAGGGAAAGGAGAGACAGGGGGGGAAAAAAGAGACAAATTGCTATATTCAGGTTGCGGTTTTGATATATCAATCTGCAGCTTGCGTGTAGACATTGGCGGGATAATTATTTTGCATTTCTTAAATCACCTTTAACTGCGGATGCGTGAAGTTTCCAAGCCCTCTGTGACTTGAAAGGTCAGGTTTTTCTCTGCCTCTTGCCTTGTTTTAAACCTGCCATTTTAAGCACAGGAGAGAAAACTAAAATATCATCAGCCGACGAATGAATCTCTCCCAAAGTTATTCAAAACTCAGAATATAAGGCTGCTAATCAGAAAATTCCATTAGCGAAAAAGTTATTAATAATTAGGATAATATTTTGTAATGTGATCTGCACCTCTTTTCACCAGATAGGTACCAATGGGATAATGGTGGCCATATATATTATTTTGCAGTCCGCTCTGACGTGGTAAGTATTATAATAAGAATAATTAATATCGTACTCTGGAAAGCATTCATCTGGAAGAATCTCAAAGTGCTTTAGCAAACTTTACCAACAGTGATGAACCAATTTCTGTCCCTTCCTTTTATAAACGAATCCCCAAAGCAGGAACAGAGTCGATAGACATGGCAGAAGAACTGCTAAGAGGTTTGGAAGGAAGGTCACTCTTGCGGTGAAAACACTGGACGGATTGAAATCCCAGTGCTGCCACTGACATTCTTTGTAATCTTGGGCAAGACACTTAGCCTCAGATCCTCGGAGTGCTCTTCTTAGGATTGGCTAGGGGTAAAAAGGGGAGGTGGAAACTTAGGGCATTTTTAAACAAGCAAGGTGGGGTGGGTGGGTTTGTGGCCTCTGAGTGGCACAGTCGTGGAGCACCCACTCAGGTGGAGCACGAGTGGAGGGATTCGAACGGGCGACTCCTGGTGTGGCTACCATGGCAGCCACCTCGCATTCCTTCTGCCATGGAGCATGGAGGAGGGGGAAGCACACCAGGTTGGCCTTTGAAATGGACATGTCCCAGGTAGGAGCACTGCGGAACTGGGCTCTCCGGTGCTCCTGGCCAGTTCCTGTGACTTGCCAAGGCCATGTCCCCTACCCACAGTGCCTGTCTGCTGGGGACCTGTCTGATGGCATGGCTGGCTGCCCCAGTTCATACGGACAGGGGATGCCTGGGCACCTGTTGCCACACACTTTTTTGGCTTGCCCAGCACAGCACACTCCGGATTCCTTGGCAGTGCACCATGAGTGGGTGCTGAATGTCTCACAGGAGCATGCATCTCCCTGTTAGGTTCGGGAAGGGAAGGATGGGAAAGTGCCCATGGACACAGCGAGGGATCCTCACGATCCCCTTAACCAACACTACTCTACGTGTAACCGCGGGGTCCCACTCAATGGAAGGAGGAAAGCAACCCCTCAGGATAGTAGTTGGCCCTATATATCCCAACCGGGGTGAGACCTTATCATCATGGGGGGGGGGGAGTGGGAACGCAGCTTTGAGTGGAACCCTCCACACCCCCCCACAACCAATGTCACAGCCCACTTATCCACCACCACCTTGTGTATCCAGAGCCGCAGGCGGGAAGGAAGAAGGTGAACTCCAGGTGAAGGGAAACAGGGGGAGATAGATAACAGGTTCGGGGAATAGGGTTCAAACTCACTCAGGGGTAGGAGGAGGCCCAGACCTAGGGGGTAAGGAGAAGGTGCCCACACGTGCTCCACACCACGATCCTTACACCCACGCTCTCTCATGCTACCTAACTCACGCGCTCACCGCACTCACTACCTCAACAGACTCTTGGACTTCACACGCTCTCTCTCTAAGGCTGGTTTCAATCAAAGACGCTCAGGGGGCCAGTCTCACAGCGCTGCTGTTCTCCGGCAGCGTGTGAGGCCTGGCGGTATCCTTAAGTAGGGCTGGCCCCGCCCTGTCTGGCACGTAGCCGCGCCGAGCGGCGCAGCGGCCCAGCTGTTTCCTCTCTAGGAACCGGGGGTGGCGCTTTAGCTCCCGTCTCCCCCCGCNGTGAGGGGGGGTGGGTGGGACGGGACCGGGAGGTCCTTGGAAACTTGGAAGAATACTTGGTAAAATATTCGGTAATTAAAACAAAATACTGTGTATTTTCTGAATACCGAGAATCGAATCACCTTATATAGGGGCTGGAAGAGCCATGTATGTTGGTCTCAGTACTGTACCGAATGCTGAGTATCAGTCTGATTCCTTGGTTACTTGGTAAAACCGAGTCGAATACCCCTTTGCTAAATAAATAATAAAGTTTCTTTTATTCTTCTCTGTAGTCCTTGGGATCTTGGATAGGGCTGAAATAGGATTGTGCAAAAAACATGAATTCCCGTCGAAATCCCTGTTCCTGATACCATCTTGGTCAGAACTCTCAGTACTCAACAATGTCTTGATTGATGCTTTGTTTCTTGATTTACTGATAATTGGCTTACTGGGATCCCCTTTACTGATTTGCCATCAATTTCAAAACCCAAGAGGCAATACTGAGACAATACCACATTTTTTTCTGTATTCTCTGCACTCCATTCTCCCTTGTTCTTCCTTGTCACTCGTTGGCTGGTACTCGGTTTCCTTTACAAATCTGTAATCCAATTGCAGATTGCTCAAAGCAAAGGGAACAACATAAAATAGACCGTGTCTATTTTATTACTTTGTAAAGTGCCATGTACACTGCTGGCGCTATATAAATGTTTGTTAATAATAATAATAATAAAAACAATAATTCTGATTGGAGGCACAGGAATGGAGGCACTGGTTTTTAAAACTGTGTTTGGGATGGCAGGAGGGAGGTTATGGGGTGGGCTATTCACTAGGGACGGGACACCAGGGAGAATACCGGATACCGGATGTACCGGTATCGGATCTCCCAGATACCGGATTTACCGGTATCAGCATACCAGATTTTTAATATTGGCCGCGGTACTGGATTTTTTACATTGCGGCTTTTGACTTCAATGGCCGTAATGTAAAAAATCCAGTACCGTGGCCAATGTTAAAAATCCGGTGTGCTGGTAGAGGTAAATATCGGATTTATCAAATTAAGCTGATACACCCAAACACCGGCAATATTGGATCTCGGGAGAACTGGAATTCCCACTCCTACTATTCACACAAGTGATAAGCTCAACAATGTGGAAACATCCAACAGAAAGAAACCTGGAAGTAAAATGGTACCCTTGACAATGGGGTAAGTGGTAATTGAATGGTACACAGCCTGTGGTAAATGGAAAATCTGTAAATCGGGACAATATCTCGCAGTCTTACAAGAACTGAGAAATCGTATTGGTATCAGGAAATGGTCAGGAAATTGTTCCCGGTTCCTGAGATGGCAAAATTACTTGCGAGTAATAATTTACCAAAGGGTGCGGCACTTCGGGGGCACTTCTGGGGGACTGCAGGGGGGGCAGGGGTTTTTTTGTGTTTTTTGTTTTGGGCAGGCTGTTTTATTTTTCAGGGCTAGGGTGGTAGGGTGGGGGTATTGACACGGGTGGGGTAATGTGGGGGGTGGACCTAGGGACTCCCCCTGGTGAGAGCAGGGGGAGGACCGGGAGGGTTGGGGGGGNATATTATGGTGGTGGCGCATTTTTTAAGTCCGCGAATTAAATACCTCGATTGTGAGCTACTTAATTCGCGGACTTAAAAAATGTGCAACCGCCGTAATATGCGCATAATACCCCACTTCCGTCTCGTGTAATTACAACATGCGGACGTTTCAAATGATGTGCAATCGCGATGGGCAATCGCGCGCCGCTCGTCTAAAAGCGGCCTTACTTCCCACTATCCACTCGCAGCTCCTGAAAGTCAGAGGTTACCAACTTGACTAATATCCATTTATGGACCTATCTTCTAAAAACACACCCAATCCTTTAAATACAACAACAACAATAACAACAACACAGTTATGCTATTGGCCTTCACAGCATCCGCTGGCAAGGAGTTCCACAAGTTAATTCTATGTTGAGAATACAAACATAAGCCGGAAGATCGATGTAGAATGTACACTCTCCTTTTAGCTGCAGGGACTCTAACCTTCTTGGAAACCTTCTTTTATGAGTTAGGCAAGATATTCAATGTTCCCGTATTGCTCAAAATGTTAAAAGGACCCCTGTTTTGTAACCTGGTTATCAAAGCTGCAAACAGATGTGGTGTTTAGTTTACTTTTTCCTCCCAGTCTCTTTCTAGTTTGACTCTTTAGCTATTTGGCCCACAGTGATGCATCTTTCGGCTACGGAGAATGTTCAGCTAAATTTAGATAGCTCTGTACCCTCCGAGCCAGTGTTGTGTGGCTTTTATTCTTGTTTTTTTCCTTCCCCTTGCTCATTTACATAATTCAAAACAAGGAAATGTTTTCAGGTAAAACTGCAGGGTAAAAACCCTTTGCTGGTGAAGTCATTTGCATTTATTAGGCTAACAACTGTAAAGCAGATATCAACGTCTGGAAACTTCCTCATTCTCGGATGATTAGAGAGACCTTTGAAATTCAAAAGCCTTGCTTTAAACGTTTGTGGATGGACTATCGTGTCCCAGTTTCCTGGGACTGTGGTTGTACAAGGCAGGCTAGGAAGAAGAAACCTTGGGCCTCAGGGGATCTGCTATAGGTTACACCTGTATGGCCTTGTGCAAGTTTCTTAGGGCGTTACCAGGATTATGCGTGCTACTTATTTTCGGTTTCCAACACTCCTCTTCTTGTTACATCTGTATTTATTAATTAATTAATTAATTAAGTAAGTAATCAATCAATCAATCAATCAATCAATCAATCAATCAATCAATTAATTAATTAATTAATTAATTAATTAATTAATTAATTAAATGAGAGCCATATTTGGATAAGGTGCTGGATAAGGTGCTGGACTTGGACCTGGAAAGCCAGGGTTCGAATCCTGCCCTAGGCATGAACTCACTGAGTGGCCTTGGGCAAGTCACAACCTCCCAGCCTCAGTTTCCCATCTGTACAACAGGAATAGGTATGTGCTGGTGTTCCCCTCCCCCTTTCCCATTTTAGATTGTAAACCCAGCCCACTGGGCAGGGACCTGACTCTGAAAATCTATGACTGTAAAGCAATGTGTACACCAAGTAGCACTATAGAAATGATTAGTAGTAGGAATTTATTTATTTACATAAATAAATGCCCTACCCTTCCCATTAAGAGTCAGGGCAGCTTACAACATAAAAACATCTAAAAAAAAATCCCTTTAATCCCCCACAGCCTCCTAAACCCCTTCCCACCCCAAATCCCACGCAACCCTATCCTTGCTTGCCAAATGGCTGGCCAAACAGAAGGTGTTATAATGCTTCTGGAAGATGAGCAGGCTTGGGCTTAGATGAATCTCCAAGGGGAGGGAGTTCCATAATCGTGGGGCAGCCACTGAGGATGCCTCTCTGCGTGCCCTTGTGGTAGAAACATCACAGGCAGATGGTACCAGCAAGAGGGTGCTTCAGGCTGACCGCAGAGGCCGTGATGGGTCATGAAGACAGACGTGGTTTTTCAGATTCTTGGGGCCCGAGATGTTTGTGTAAACTTGTGTCCTGATACTCTCTTGCCATGGATTTCCCACCCACAAATGCTTGAGGGCCCAAAGAGCAGAGCGGGTAATTGCATGTAGCTGCTGTCACATCAAGAGATGCATGCTGCCCTGCTGTGGCATTGGTTGGCTGGGCAACTATAGAACCATGTACTAGGGCTATGGTTGGGCTCCTTCCTTCCTTCCTTCACTCTGGTTTGGGGATAAGAGTTCCTGGCAACAACCATACACTTCATTCTCAAAGAAAGCACACAACCATTTCGAAATCTTATTCTGACCCCTCTCTTTGCCCTTACAGGTTACTTATCCTCGAAGTATTTTGCCAATAACACCTCGTTCCCTTCAGCGGGGTTTGTGCAGCTGGAGTCTGTTGATGATCAAGCTGTTCATCTCCTTTCCTCATGAGGGAATAACAGTATTTCCCTCCGTCCCAGGGCTGACTGTGAGAATAAATTCATTCAGACTGTGGGTAAAAACACACGTGACCTTGGCCCTCTGAGGCCTGCTTTTCCATGCTTTGGCCTGCGGGCCACCGCCACGTGCATTGCTGGGCCACCAGATGTTGGTCCCGGTTGACCCCCCTGGGCATGTGGGAGGCTAGCTCGGGCTCTGACCCACAGATTAGCTCCAGGTCACAGCTCAGGATAGGCTCTGCCGGATCGAGGCAAAGCCAGCCGCAGCGGACGATCACATGTGATGTGGCCTGGATTGGGCCCACCATGGCGTCCCATCATGGTGGGAGCGAGACGTTGGGTGCAGCATGGCGGTGGGGTGTTTGTGCATCTCCTCGGTGGCCCGGCCATGTGAACTTTTGTTCCACGGCCCGACCTGGTCCAGACCTGGTCCATGGTGGTGCTCTTGCATCTGTTTCCACCCTGTGATACAGTTCCTTAGATATGATGATAACAGGACTTAGCGGGGAACCTCTGGCTTGTGGGACAAATCCTGTCCCTGGCTGTTTTTCTATTTGGCCCTTTTCCAGTTCTAGAATGCACCCCATTGCTCCTTCCTCACAGCACCCATGGACCTGGGCCAACAAATCTAGAGGCCTGTGGCCTGACCTGAGCCTGACTGGATTCAACTAGTCGTGCTGGGCCCAGACCAGGTTGAGTTCACTCTCAGCCCCAGAGGTTCAGGCAGGCTCAGGATCCCTACCCGTGGAAGGCCCCACCCACTGGGTGACACCGTGACAATGGAATGTCTTAGGTCGCTTTTAGACGAGCGCACGGTGCGCTCGCGCGTGGCTTCCAAGATGCCGCGAGATGGGATCGGACAAGACGCTGCCGCGAGTCACGCACATGGCAGGGGGACGCGCCTTCTTTTCAAGCCGCGAATGACCTACCTTGATCAGACTCCCAGTCAGTTCGCGGCTTGAAAAGAATGAGCGTCCCCCTCCCGTGTGCGTGACTCGCAGCAGCGTCTCGTCTGATCCCATCTCGCGGGATTTTGGAAATCACGTACAAGCGCACCGCGCGCTCGTCTAAAAGCGGCCTTAGTGCCAACCCTTTTGTGATATAGCCCTGCCCACACAGGCCACTGTGGCATCAGAGTTTTCACGGCTGCCCTTATTATTTACCACAGGATGAGCCAGGGCGACTGCCCAAGGGACCACTCTTATCTTTTCTTCTGGAGACCTTGCGGTGGTCCACATTTTTGCTAGGGTAGGATGCGGGGCTCCCACACCCACCCAGTGGGTCCCCAATTGCAACTACCTCTAGGGCTCCGTGGAGGGTGCCCCTGTGGGGGTGAGGACATGGGGGAAAGGGGGTGGCAACATTTTATCTTCACCCTGGGCCTCATAAATATTAAGTCCCACACTGAGAGCGCTCAGTGGAATTGGGGCCATCCGAAAGCATCAAACATGGATGGGTTCAGAAAAACCCAGCTGCATCAGGCCCAAAGTTGGGGCTGCCTTGGCCGCATATTCCAGGGATATAGGGATTGATTCAGGCCTCAGTCAATACTGCAGGATTCCAGTCTTTTGACTCTCCTGTTTACAGAACCAAATCACCCCCCAGGGACAGTTCCCTTGTCTTTTATAATACTAGCATAATGCCCTGCAATACAAACATTGGTGTTTGACTCCAGACCTTCCCGGTCCGACATTGTACCGACTTATTTTCTCCCGGGAAATATTGGGCTAAGTTTAGACAAACATCTGCCATTCTCTAAAGTGGACTGTTATAGGGCCCGGAGGAATTTAAAAGACATTGGACCAGAGTTTTTAATGCTTCACTGGATAATACAAAGAGACAGTTTTCCAAAGACTTGTTAAAAATGACTGTTATTTCAAAGGGGAAGGAAACTCGTTCTTGAATTTGACAATAGATGGATGGCTAACTTTACTAATCCACGCCCCCCTTTTCTTTTACTTGGATTGGGTGAACCGAACCAACTCAATTTCAAGAGCTCCCTTCAATATAGTTAATGCTCCAAAACCAATGTTTGAATTTTATACTAATTAGCGCCAATCCACTGACATTTTTTTTTGGGTAATGGGAGGACTGGTGCCAGCACTAAGTCAGTGAAATTTAACATAAAAGCAAGATAAAACAATTAAAGTGGAAGGATATTTGATTAAGTAGCTCATTGATTTATAGTGGAGTAAATTGAAATTGAAGGGACAGTGAACTTTTTTTTTTAATGGAGACCATATTTTATGTTCTTTGTGCTTTTGTGATTAAAAAGTCCCGTTTAAGGATAGTAATTTTGGGATTTACTACTTGGATCTTTTTTTTTTAAAAAAAAACTGGGTTATTTTTTATAGGGTAAGATATTAATGTTCCATTGGGGAGAGAGAAGATCACTTTGAATAAATACATTGTCACTCATGTGGCAGATGTTGGATGTAATTTCAAGCATGTTCATCCTAACAGTTGCACTGGTTGAAAAATAACAAACACAGACATCTTTTGTTTGGGTAACAGTGAGTGTTGTTAAATGAGATGGGTGGGAGAGGGGGGTCTGGTGTCAGTGTGTGGGACAGGTGTGGGGGTAGCATGCATGGGGGAGCGCTTCAAATGAGCAACTCCATGCATGGCTTCCCAGTCCATGTATTGCCCACCCTGTCCCCTCTACGGGGCATTTTGGCTTTTCCCGGAGTGCCCTGTGCATGACCATAGGTGGGCAGTTCATGGGTCACGGGAGCATACACCCCCATGCACTGAATTTGCACGAGCACTTCCCCATCTGGACGGTGGGTGTCCATGCATGGGGGTATCTTGTGTAAAAACACCCAAAGTCTGACACTAGAGGTAAAATGGATGTTTGACTTGCACCAGCCACTCAATAACATGTTGTAAGTTTGCACATTTTCAACTTGCAAATGGATAGTCATTCTAGGGCCAGCGGAGCGGACAGTGGTTCTCCCTGGCTGCAAGACTTTTCAGGATCAGGCCCCACGAAGCTCAGTTTCTTCCACCACCAAACTGCCGTTATTTTTAATACCAAAAGTGCACAGTCCATGGTGCCCGGCCTCATGTCACATCACAGCCTGCCACAAATCCAGGGAACTCACCAGGAAACAACACGGTAATGAATCTCCGTTCACTGCCACCCTATAGTGGCTTTGCCTTGTCAATTTCACCAGCGGGAATTTTGCAGCTGTGCCTTGTCAATTGTATCAGCTGTTCATTGTATCTATGGGTGAAAACAGACATGACGCTAACCACCCTTTACCCACCCTTGGTGGTTATTTATGCATGTTGCAGGGCTGCATAGGGCACCAATACAACCCTGCAACATGCATAAATAAATAACCACCAAGGGTGGTTAAAGGGTGGTTAGCGTCATGTCTGTTTTCATCCTATATTAGATGCAGTTGTAAGGACCTGGGTTTAAACCAGTGCCCTTAACACCCTGAGTATTGCATTTGATTCTGCAGCCAGAGGTGACTCATGGAAGGGCATGCATGGTCACATCCCCCCCCGGCAAGATTTTCCCAGTGGGGCTCAGACGCCCTGTGGGACTCTGGAGTCCCACCCCCAGCCCTCACTCCTACCTGACAAGTCAGGAAGTCACCAGAAGGTATGTTGTGCAGCCAGCGGGGTGGGACTTCTCCCTGGTCCTCCCCGGGATGGAAAATAGTGGGTAACATGGCCTGGGTCAGCTCGGGACTCCAAACTGAAGTGTTCACGACTGGGGACAAAAAACGTGTGGGTGGCTGTTCCCACCCATTTCCTGGTTCCAGCCTCCTGCCCCCCACCATGGGCTCAATCCCATGGCCCGCAGATCCCTGCGTGCAAGCGGCACATAGACGTGGTTTCTGCACGGCACAATGTGCTGGCAATGGAGATGCACGGGCCAACATCTGTGGTGCATGAACACACGGGCTGGTGGGTCCCGGGACAAAGAGGGCTAAAACGGGCCAACGTGGGCCAACATCACGTCTGTTAACACCCTCTGTCCCCAACTATCTGTCCACGTAGAAGCCAGGATATCATTTCACAGTAAGCAATATGGTACACAGTGAGGCGTTATTTCATGGCATATTAGCCATTATTCTGAATAGGTAAATATTCAGTAGAGAGCCAGTGTGGAGCAGGTGCTGGACTTGGACCTGGGAAGGAAGGGTTTAAATCCTGCGCTAGTCATGAACCCAATGAGTGACCTTGGGCAAGTCTCAGCCTCAGTTCCCCATCTGCAAAATGGGTGTGTCTGTCTGTCCTTGTCTTCCCCTCACCCGTGTGCATCTTAGATTGTAAGCCTACTGGGGCAGGGACCTGACTTTAAAATCTGTGATTGTAAAGGGCTGTGTATGCCTGGGGGCGCTATAGGAATGATTAGTAGCAGTAAAACAAATTGCTATTCCTAAAAGAAATACAGAAAAGAAAACACCACAATTAATTATTCTAAATTGGGAAAGACTGTGCATGTATTTATGTGTGTTAAAGATCAGTCATGCTGTCCAGGGAAAGTAGTTGGTAAAAGACAGAGACAATGCTACACAAACTCCGTTTTCACCCAGACCCAGCAAGTGATCAAATCAACCTCCCTGTTTTGCTGACGTTCCTTTTGCTGCCAAATCTCCTCACCATGGAGTTGAGGACTCTTTGCCATCTGTTCATCCGTACAGAGACCTGCTTTTCAATAGCAGGACTCAGCTCTGTGACATTTCTTCCCACTGGTACCTTAGCTCAGGACATCTGCTTGAAGGTCATTCAGAACAAAAGGTCAGGCTTGCAGAAGCCCACGCCCAGCCAATCTGGGGTTAGCTGGAGGAGAAAGGGCACAAAGAACGACATATTTCTAACCCAAACCCTGCCCTTTTCAAACTTACTCATTTTTCTTCTGCCATTATCATATTTTTTCCAGAGATGAAATAATGAATGTAGTTGTTCTCTGCTCACTTAGGACAGGGAAGGTTAGACTTGCAATAAGATTGCTTGCTCTCTGGCAAGGTGCTGAGATCCTCTTGGGAATGAAAGGTAAGGGTATGCAGCACTTAAAGGATTAGGCCCATAATATCTACTGTGCTCACAGCCAAAGAACCTGCTTTGTGCGTCTAATTTATATTAGGGCTGAACCGAATAGTAAAAATTTCATTTGCGAGTACTTCCGAGTTTCAGATGACTGTCTCTTAAGTGTTTGACCTTGGTACTCGGTAAAATATTTGGTAAAGTAAAACCGAGCAGCAAGTGTTTTCCGAGTACTCAGTACTGAGTACCCTTATACAACAGCAGGAAAAGCTCTGTATGTTGCTTATTTGAGGATTTCTGATTATCGAGTACTGGGCCAATTCCTCGGTTACTTGGTACTGGGTAAAAGTGAGGCCACTTTCAGACATGCCCCCCACCGTGAGGCGGGGGGGGGGGGAAATGCACAGCCAGAATATGTGCGGGGATTGGCCGGTCTAAAACCCCACCCCCCAAGCGGCTTTGCTGGCAGAGATGCGCAGGGATGCAGAGCAGGAAATCGAGCTTTGCGTCTCTGCCGGCCAAGTCGAAGGCGGGCGGGGGAGGGGGCCCCCGCCCTTTCAAACTGGCCGATCCCCGCGCATATTCTGGCCGTGCATTCCCCCCCACAGCCAGAATATGTGCGAGGGGAGGGGGCAAGTCTGAAAGTGGCTCGAGTTCAACACTGAACTACTTGGTAAAAACGGAGTCATTTCGAATACTGAGTTTCAGCACTAATTTATATATTTATCACCCCCAGCCCCTCATCCCCTGTGTGGAGCCTTGCCTACACCAGGTTTACATGGGCCTGACAGCTGTTGTGGCTTGCAGTTGGCCCACACAGCACCCTTCTTCCCCACACTATAGAGCTGCAGGCAGATTGCCCGATGCTGTACGTCAGTCTATAGGGTGATGCTGTAGGCCCGCGGAAACCCCTGGCCAAGAGCAGAAATACAGGGGCTGGGGACATAGCTCTGGGTTTGGGTGGCTAGCTCGCTGCACTGGCGGTGCTCCGGGATGTTCAGGAACACCACCAGTAGAGTACCGCGGGGCAGGCGGCACATGCCCCGCCTCTGCTCCACCTGCACATCTGGTGGCCTGCCTTTACACGGACTGGCCACCCGGGTGTGATGCAAAGCAAAGGTGTGGAGGCCATCCGTCTAAACGCACCCAATGTCATACTGGGAAAAAATATCAATATCAGTTTTCTAGTGGGAAATAGAGGTGAAACAAATCTTTATTAATGATTATTATTATTATTATTAATATTAATAATAATAATAATAATAATAATAATAATAAACATTGCTATAGCCCTTTGAGTGTTCAGAGTGCTTTACAATTCTTTCAATCTGTTGTATACAGCCAGGGTAGCCTAATGGCTAAGGCGTTGGACCTGGGAAACCGGGATTCCGATCCCATTAGTCAGGAAGGCACTGCGTGGGACCTTGAGGAAGTCACTTTCTCTCTCAGCCTTAGTTCCTTATTTAGAAAAGGGGAAATAATAGTCTGCCTTCCAGGGTGGTTGTGAGGGTGAATTAGGTAAGGATTGTAAAGGGAAGGCTCATCAGGGGAGGTTATGTTTTTAGGGAAGGGGGGGTGTGTGTTAGTAAGGTTATATGTTTGTTGGGAGGTTGGGAATTTCCCCTGCCCCTGTGAGAGGGAGTGAGTTGGGGGGGACCTTTTCCGCTAGTGAAGGGGGGGGGGGAGGAGAGAGTCTTGAGTGTGTGTGTTAAATTCTGGGGATGGGGGACTTGGGGTGGGTGGGTCTCTCCCTTGCCGCCTGGGCAGAGCGGCTGGGAGGAAGGGGGTCTGGCCCAGGGTGGGCCCGCAGCCATTGAAGATGTTATGGGTCGGGGGAGAGATGGTCCCTTTCAGAGGGGTGTGAGATCTGTAAAATGGAGCAGGTGCTTGTTACCTATCCCTCTCACTTCCCTGCAAGGAGGTGATGAGGTGGTTCATGATCAGAGGACACCTGGCGTGAGTCTGATGCTGTTGAATGCAAGGTCAGTGGTTAATAAATCCACCACAGTCCGGAAGTTAATCCTAGACCACGATGCCGACCTCGTGTGCATTATGGAGACCTGGCTGGACGATGCGTCGGGGCCTATTTTGGCTGACTTTGTTCCGACCGGATACCCAGTGCAGCATCAGCCATTGTTTTAAAGGATTTTTAAAGGAGATATTCGGTGCAGGCCATATCAGGGGTAGAGGGCCTCCATGTTGTGTTTGATTTGGCAGTGTACAGATTGAGGGATGCTGCTAGTATACCGTACACCTACCTGTACGGCAGCATCCCCACGCGCTCTGATGGAGCTGGTGTTGGATGTGGTGTTGTGCTCTCTGAAGACATTAGTTGTAGGGGGACTTCAACATACATGCTGATGCCAGTCTCGATGGTGCGGAGTGTGAGCCTTGTCATGGGCGGATCATTACCTCCTGCGAGTAGGTCTCCTGCCGCATGTCTGGCCCTGGGGGTGTGTGGGGTGTGTAGAACTGATTTGAATAGTTTGCCCCCAGAGACTAATGGAACCTAAGAGGTCTCAGAAGGCTCTTGGGGAGTTACCCTCTGATCTCGATGACCATCCTCTCAATGACCTCATGGCTTTATGGAATACCTTGGTGACAGAGGCCATCAACTGGACAGCTCTGAGGTGTCCACTCCCTTGGTAATGGCTCCTCAGGCCTCCATGGTTTACTGAGGACCTGAGGTTGTTGAAGCAGGAAGGGCAGCGGTTGGAGCGACAGTGGTGCCGTTCGCGTGCTGAAGCGGACAGATTGAAACATAGAGCCAGTTTAAGTACCTATGCTGTAAGGGCAGCAAAAAAGGAGTTTTTTTCTGCCCATATAACCTCTGAAAAGTCACATCCAGCAGAACTTTTCCAGGTGGTGAGGGGGTTGGTCAGTCCTCCCTCCATCCGCCTGGAACCGGAATCATTCAGCGCCTGCTGTGACATGTTTGTTGACTATTTTGAAGAGAAAATCGCTGAGATTCACCACAACTTCGATGCTGCACTTATTGCAATGGGTGAACCAGGGGTTGTGGAAGTCCCACCTTGTCCGGTTTCATGGGATCACTTCCAGTCGGTGTCATCCACTTGAGGTGGGGGATGTTCTTGGAGTTGTTTGGGCCACCTTTTGTGAACTTGACCCATGCCCGTCCTGGCTAGTTAAGGCCTGCCGGGAGACGGTGGGGCTGTTGCTGGTGGGAGTGATCAATGCCTTCCTTCAGGAGGGCAGAATGCCGTGCTGCCTCAAAAAACCATCACTTGACGTTGATTCCCTCTCCAGTTACTGGTCGGTCTCTAAACTTCCCTTTTTAGGGAAGGTTATTGAGTGGGTCATGGTTCAGCAGCTGCAGGGGCATCTAGACCGCACCAGTTATCTGGATCCCTCGCAGTTCAGCTTTCATCCAGGCTATGGCACTGAGACTGCACTTGTGGCTTTGGTTGACGACCTCTGCCGTGAATTAGATTAAAGTCATTCAACCTTGCTAATTCTGTTAGATCTGTCAGCTGCTTTTGATACCTTTGATCATGAGATGTTGGTGACTCGTTTGCAGGATTGAGCTGGAGTGGGCGAGATCGTTCTTGATTGGTTCCGCTCTTTCCTAGCTGCAAGGACTCAACGTGTGGTTCTTGGGGACTGTTTTTCATCTCCACGAGATGTCACGTGTGGAGTCCCGCAAGGTCCCATTCTGTCCTTGCTCCTGTTCAACGTGTATATACAGCTGCTCGGCGAGGTCATGAGACGGTATGGGGTGTGATGTCATCAATATGTTGATGACACCGAACTCTACCTCTCATTTTCATCTGATCCAGACCCGTCAGTCTTGGTGCTTACCCAATGTCTGACAGCTGTTGGGGACTGGATGAGGGTGAGCCGACTGAAGCTGAATCCTGACAAGATGGAGGTGATGGTTGTGGGTAAGGCAGTGGATATGGCGGCTCCCATCATTGATGGGATTCACCCTCCAGTGGTATCCCAGGTTTGCAGTCTGGGTGTGCTCCTTGACTCGCAGCTCTACCTGGATCTCCATGTGGGGGCTCTGGCGAGGAGTGCATTTCACCAATTACATCTGGTGCAACGGCTTTGGCCATATGTCTCAGAAAGTGATCTTGTCACTAACACCCATGCTTTCATTACCTTGAGATTGGACTATTGCAACACGCTCTACGTGGGGCTACCTATGGTGACGGTCTGGACACTGAAGCTAGTGCAGAATGCAGTGGCCTGTCTCCTTATGGGGTCGGGTTGCCATGAGCACATTACACTAGTGCTCCAGGCTCTGCACTAGCTGCCTATAGTCTTCCGGGCCTGGTTCAAGATGTTGGTTTTGACCTATAAAGCTGTATACGGCCTTGGCCCTACTTACCTGTGGGATCGCCTCGCTCCCCGTGCTCTGGAACGACCTCTGTGGTCCACCGGGTGCGCCCTTCTCGAGGTCCCACATGTGGTCTGAGGGGCGACTATGGAGAGGGCTTTCTTGGTGGCTGCACCTAGGCTGTGGAACTCACTCCCAGCAGAGGCTCGGGTGGCCCCGGATCTTCCTTCCTTCCATTGTATGTGTAAAACCTAACTGTTCCGTCTGACTTTTGGCAAGGGAGATGGGGTGTAGGGTGGGGTGGTGGGTTGGGGGTGTTTCTGCCTTCCCTTTTAATGTACTGTTTTTTGATTTCATGCGGTTTATATGTTTTTAATGTTGTAAGCTGCCCTGGGTTGCCTGGAGCAGGAGGGGTGGGGTAGAAAATTGTTTTATAAATAAATAAATAAATAAATAAATCACTTTGAGTACTGAAAGTGCTATTGTTATTAAGTATTTATATAGTATCAGCAATTAGGGGAACAATGGGTAGCGAATTTATTACCCCATGGCTAATACACACAATTTCACGCACCCCCCAGGGGGCATCTGACAGGTTTACCTGGCCTCCCATCGGGTGCCAAGGTGCCTGAAAACGTGGGTGTTTCCTGGACTTTCTGGGCACCCCAGAAAGCTTCTACCCATGTGTGCTTCCCAGGTGGACTCCCCTGCCCAGCTGTGCCGCCGCTCCCACTACTCCTCCCAGCCTGGGCCACTGCTCAGCTAAGCCAGGTGGTGTGCCACAGTCCCCATAGTGCCTCAGGCCTCTTCCAGGATGCACAACCAGCGCACAACCCACGTACACTCCCTCTGTGTGAACTGTGTGGACCGCCCGGCTTAGGTGAGCAGTGGGTCGGGCTGGGAGGAGCAGCAGGAGCGGTGGTTAGAGGAGCAGTGGGAGCATGGGCTCCGTCAGGCGGCTGAGTCCGCCTAGGAAGCACCCTGGAAAACTTCTGCCCCTGTGCGTTCCTGTGCTGACTCCTCCCCCCGGCTGCACTGCTGCTCCAACACAGCAATAGATGGAGGAGTTGCTTACACATTTTGGAGGGGGGGTGGGGATAAATTAGAGTGGATCAGTAGGGCGCAGGAAATTGAATAAAATAAACTACCCAACAAAGATGTTCAGTTCGACAGCCAGTGGGTTTAGCTGTCGACAGGCTCATTGGAAAATGAAGTGATTCAGATATTGGTTTCTCAGCTGCACCTTCTTGGGGACGGTGACCTTTCCTAGTAAGGTGGCAGAAATCTTTGACAGGAAGATTAGAGCAGGGATGGAGACCTCTGGCCCAGGCAACTAGTTTTTATTTGGCCCCCTTTTTAATTGCAGGATCCAGCCTGCGGATCCTGCCCTTTCCCTTGGAAGCAAGATGTAGGAATGCATATTGTTCCCTTCAGGCCATAGTTGGAAAAGTTGGCAGAAGCTCAACATGGGCTTCACAGAGCATTCCCCCACCTGTTCCATGCTTGAGGAAAATTGGAGTCTTTGATTATAATGCATTTGGGGATGCTCCACAAGTCAAGCTTCAATGGAGCTCAGATGTCAAGGAACCATGCTGGAGCAGAAGTCTTTCTAATGGAACTAGGGCAGAAGGCCTTTGTATGGAATGTTGTGTCCTGGAACCGAAGCAAAGAGTGGATAATGAATGGTCATGAATAATGAATAATTCACGGACAATGAATAGGCTGAGGGTGGGACTAGAAGAGGAGACAGGGCTTTTTAGGATTGAAAAGGGACCTCAAAGGCTTTGAGGTCCCCTTTCAATCCTAAAATTCTGTGATCCTATTTGCATAGGCCTTTGAAAATAATATTCAAACGGATATTTGTATATTGGCTAATGAATCAGTATTTCTGTACCATCAGCAATGTATGGCACTGGACAACCATTAACTAGAAACAAATCCCTGGCTTACAATCCAAGATGGACAAAGGAGAGGAGGCAAGGGACAGGGGGACATAGGGAGAGACAGAGATACATTTGTGGCGTCGGGAAGTCGCAGGGGCACGGCCTTAACTAAGGCTGCTTGCCCACATTACCCAAATGAATGTTAATTCCCATCTAGCGTGGACAAGCAACCTTCCTGTTAGTCCCATCAAGGACTATAGGGCTGAAAATCCAGTCCTGTCACTCATGTGAGTGGAAACTAATGTGTGCAGTACATTCAGATTTCACATTAGTTAAAGTAACATGAAATCCACCCACCCCCCCCCGCCAGAAGAGGGAGGGGGCTCAGACTCAGGAGGAAGGGGGCGTGGGTAAGGGAGGGGGGGAGGCAAACCCAGGCACTCCCCCAACCCAGCCTGGGGGTGGAAGTGGGGGGGAGGGCAGCCCGGGGGGGGGGGGGGAGGGAAGATTGGGGGACTCACCTGTCTGCCAGTCACTGGAGCAGGTGGTCAGCATCTCGGCCTGCCTGGGGTGTGGATGGACAGCCAATAGTGGTCTGCCCACTCAGTTTCTGCACGCAGGGGGAGGGGTGGAATGTGTCCATCTGCCCTGCTGTTTGTGCTGGCTCAAAAGCTCCCCCATCTTACCTATTATTTATTATGTATTTATTATATTTAGCCCTGTTTTAATATTTTTATATTATTGTATTGGATGTTTTAAATTGTTTTTATTGTGTTTTAATTGTTGGAAGTCGCCCCGGGCTGCTTTAGCAGGAGGGGTGGGGTATAAATCTATTAAATAAATAAATAAATAAATAAATAAAAAGCATGGCTGCTGCGATACCGCGGGAGATCAGGACCTCCTAGCTTGTGTGGCTTCACCCATAATGTATGCTGAGCACACAATGAGATACTCTGGGGCCATCTGGCCCACCAGGAAACTGCTGTGAGGCCATCCAGCATCAGCGGTCAAGACGCTGCACATCCCTGCACTTGGGAATAAATGAACTAAGGACAGATCCTCAGTTGATGGTTGCAGTGGAGTAATGAAGCAGTATGGAGACTAGGGGATGCTTAAGGCCCCTTCAAACCTGATCATTAGTCTATGATATCTATGAAGTAAGTGGTGCAACTTTAGGCCATAGCTCAAGTGGTAAGAGCATGTGCTTTGCATGTATAAGGTCCCAGGTTCAATCCCTGGCATCTCCAGTTCAGGATCCCTGGGGGAGAGCTCTGCTGGGGGCTTGGAGGGGTCTCGGGTAGCACGCCGGGATGGCCTCTGCTGGAGACCCTGGAAGAGCTGCGTTTGGACTTGAATTTAAAACCCCTGCTGCCGTGTCAGGTTGTGACAATACTGGGATAAGATGGACCATTGGTCTGACTTAGTTAGGCAGCTTAGCTTAGGCCTCTGTTTGCCCATTTGTCTTTCAAAATTTAGCTTCAGAATAAGAAATCTCGCTCACAGCTTTAAGGCCTGCATTATGCAGCTCCAGACAAGTTTGCCATGTACTTGTAAGGTGAAAACAAGACTGCATGTGTTGATAGTAAATGAGGTAATATTTACACAACACAGCCGTCCCTGTTTCCTGGTAAAGAGAATCCTAGCCATACCTTTTTCAACAACACACCAGTGCTGTATATTTTCACAGGAACAATACTGAGTGAGCTGGAAGGTGTATTCAAGATGCACGATTGTTTCAATTACTTTCTGTTTGCTCGCCGGTCTCTAATTGTGGTGTCTTAGGGTTGGCCACAACTAGCCACAGAGAAAACAAAGTATCTCTTCCAGAGTCCAGAAGTGCTGCTACTAGTGTGAGATCAAAAGCTTCGCTTGCACATCCAGTTGCGTGCTGTGCTTGGGGTCAGCGGCCGCGATCCCAAATGGCATCCCCTGCGTGCAAGATGTGCACGGCTCCCATGCAGCTCCCGCGTGACACAATGCCCGCTCAATGAACTGGAGCGCAGACTACACGCATGCAGCTTGTGCGGGTTATGGGATCAGCCCCATGGACATACCAACTGCAACTCAATCCACGGAGGGACGTGGCTTGATCCCAGGCAGTTGCCCTGATGGTTGATCCAGCTGGGACATCTTGCATGGACCTAGCAGTGCAACATGCATGGTCCTAGCAGTGCAACATGTGTGGTCATCACGCCCTTCTTGCTTTTCATGGCTGATGTTAGCTTGTGCCGCTGCCACTCCAACCAGGAAGTGTCTGTGCTAAAGTGATGGTTGTCTGCCTTGTCTGCAAGTCTAGACTGTGCTGTTTGCCTCCGGTTTCCTACTCTTGAGCTTGTCCACAATTCCCAACATTTTGATTGGCCAACGAGGGACAAGTCATGCCTTCTCAGTCAATAAGCTCCACCCTCCTAACTCACTTACATGTGGGCACACACCTCTCAGCATTCCAAGCGCATAAAGAGGAACAGAAGCTTCTGATGATCATTCAACTTAGTTTCATGTCATCCCATCATCCCCCCATTGTCCGCTCAAATATTTTTTCTGGAAGGCAAGGAAAGAGGGGCCTGAGGCTGGAATACTAGTCTTTTTGTCTCTCTCTCTCCTGAAAGGGGGATTCCACTTGAAAGAGGGCCAGTGGGATTCACCACCCAAAGAGGGACTATCCCTCCTGAACAGGGACTTCAGGGACCCGAGTTGACTGCACCGAAAAATCTTAAATTCTGCAACCAGTGAAGCCAAATTCTGCAAGTTCACCGCAAGCATTAATATTTGCATAATTAACTTGATTTGCATAACGATGCATGCTGGGAAGCAAATTTGCAACAGGTTTGATATAGAATCACCACTTTGCTAATCAAACAAAACTCAAATCCTCTGGAATTTCAGCGCCCCAGAATTCCCATCTCATATTAAAACCCCAGACCTCCCTCACCCAAACATAGGGCCTTCAGACCCCGCCCACCCACAATTCATCTCCCAGGGGCCTATTTACTCTCGGGTCATGGTCAAACCTCCCGGACAGACGGCAGCTGCAGCAGCAGTTTTAGTTTGGGGTCAGGCGACAAGTTTATGCCTGAGCCAGGATTTAAAGATCCTGCAAACAGTCCCCACTGCAGTGTCACTGCAATTTCAGCCTGACACTGCGAGGATTGGCTGATTCTGCAAAAATCACTGCAAATTGCAGCAACGCAGTCAACTCGGGTCCCTGCGTATGACCTAGCTCAGCAGGGCTATCCAATCTCTGGCTCTAGTTCCTGATCAGGTGTGGCTTCCAAACTCCTGCTGTGAGCTGCTGAATCTGGTCCCGACATGTTTCTGATTCCTAGTCTCCTGAACCTCCTCTCACTGCCTTCTTCCAGTCCCAGGACAGGTCTTGGAGCTCCTGAAACCACATTGATGACCACATTCCAAATCACAAGAACACCTCTTTTATAGTCAGCTGTAAAAAGGCAGGGTGGTCCAATGGTTGGGTGTCTTACTGGAGATTAGGGTTTAGTTCCCTGCTCTAACAAGCTCTGGGGCAGGGGGCGGAGCTTCTGGGCCAGGGGCGTGGCTTCTGGGGCAGGTTTGAGCCACAGCCATTCATATATTTTTTTCACAAATGAAGCACTATGAACAACCGAATAACCATATAAGCAGATATGCAAATATCTATTTTGGTTGTCAACATTATTCAGATACCTATCTGAAAATGCAAATAATCTCCAGGGATAAAAAGTCCACTGTGTGTCTTGGCCCTGCTGCACAGACTTGCTTATTTGAAGTGTAGACAAACTGCTTGGGCCATCATTGATCTAATATCCCTTCCAAAAGCAACAATTTAGAAATTGGGTAATTGAGTGGTTTTGACAGCACAATGCAATATCATTATTTTCTCCGCTGTAGAGTACACTACCTCGGGCATTAAAACCTGTTGTACAGGTTGAGAGGATGCAAAACTGGACACCAAAGTATGTCCCTTGGGTTTGGCCTGAGCTAGGGTTTTCCCCCATTTCCAGCCAGAGGTGGTCAGTCCACTAACAGCACATCTGAACTAGTTCTTATCCCTGGGGTTGACTGTGGATATGATCCTCACTTCACCAAGCTCAACAGGAGCTTTGCCATTGTTTTAACTGAGTCAAAATTGCTCCCCATGTGGACTGCAGTCGACCTTGAATCACACTAGTTCTGCTCACTCGAATCACACTCGTTGTTGCAAGCTGGAATAACTCTGGCAATGAGTTACACAGATTAATAGTATACTTTTATTTGTGTCAAATCTGCTGCAAGTTTCTTTGACAAGGTGTCCCATGGTTGTATTATTTTAAGCTGTTATTTAATCCTATCCCATAATGCTAGAACTAGGAAGAACCTACAAAAGGAATTGGCAGAAGATTTAAAACAAAGCAAAGGAAGTACTTTTCACTTTGTCATACTGGGTCACACCAATGGTCCATCGAGCCCAGCATCCTGTCTCCAACAGTGGCCAAGCTCACACACTTCAGAGAAGTACCCAACAGGTCATAATGGGGCCATTCATTCCCTGTAGTTCATTCCCAGCTCCTGACAGTCAGAGGGTGCTTTTAGACCAGGGCGTCCCCACACAGTTCCCACCCAATACCCACTGTGCTTGTGTGAAAACCCCACTGATAACCAATGGTTAACCAGTGAATACTGGGTGGGTAATGTCCTTGCTTGAAAACACCCAGAGGTTCCATCCCTCAACCTAGTTGGCTAATAGCCATTAATCATATGGATTTATCCTCCAAGAACGTAGCCAATCCTTTTTTATACCCATATTTATTTGCTGCTGGCCTTGGCCACCTCCTCAGGCAACAAATTCCACAAGTTAATGGTGCATTTCCACAAGTTAATAGTATAACTGGGTTCAAATTTTTTTTTAAAGATTGGATACGTTCTTAGAGAGTAGGTCTATCACTGGCTGTTGGTCAATTTGGTCAAGGAAAGAGACCTTTGTTGGGGACAGGGAGTGAGTAATAGGAATGGATCACGCCATTATGACCTGGTGATGTACTGCTCTGAAGCAGATAAAACTGGTCACCTTCCAGGATGGGATGCCGGACTGGATGGACAATTGATTCTGACCCAATGTGGCACTTTTTATGTTCTAAAACTGCACTGATTTCAGATGGCAAACTATGGGCATTTTTACACACACCTTAAAGTTCTGGATTTTTCCATCTTCTGGGTTTACAAGTCCACAAGTAAGTTCCGGATGCATTTTTCACACACACACTGCTGGCCTGAGGCAGCTCCTGGTTGCATTCTTCACACAAACACTACCCTGAGGCAGCCTAAAGTAGCCACAACTGTAGACGTGAGGGGCTGCCATGGAAACCAAGTGACCACAGTTGCCTGGAGCAAAACAGTTTACCAGGAGAACATTTTACACACAAAGGTTCTGAGAGAAGTTCTATGCAGAAGTTCAAAGAGCCAGATGTTTAAGATCCGCGTGAGTGATTTAGACAACCAGAAAGTTCAGGATGTAACAGCAAACATGCAGTAGAATTGTGTGTGTAAAAACACCCAGTCTTGGCCTACCACTCGGGTTTTGAAATGCTGTCCACGTTTGGATACCCACCTCTGGAATGGCCACCTCCTCAGGCAACAAATTCCACACACGTTAAAGTTCCGGATTTTTAAATCTTCTGGGGTTACAAGTCCACAAGTAAGTTCCGGGTACATTTTTCACACACACACTGCCCTGAGGCAGTTCCTGGATGCATTTTTCACACAAACACTGCCCTGAGGCAGTCTAAAGTAGCCGCATCTGTAGATGTGAGGGGCTGCCATGGAAACCAAGTGACCACAGCTGCCTGGAGCAAAACAGTTTACCAGGAGAACTTTTTACACACAAATGTTCTGGGAGAAGTTCTACGCAGAAGTTCAAAGATCTGGATGTTTAAGATCTGGGTGAGTGATTTAGACACACAGAAAGTTCAGGATGGAACAGCAAACATCCAGGAGAAATGTGTGTGTAAAAACACCCAATATGATGACCTGCACAGGAGGTGGAGGAGGAAAGTCCTTCATGAAAGCCAAATAAACTACTCAACCAACCCTGAAATGGTCAATATCGGCCTTTTCCTAAAGTTTCGCCTTTTGGAGTATACACTCCTATTGGGAACATTTCCCTTCTTGCATTTCATTGCCCGGGCTGAGCCTGGGAAAGCCCCTTCCAGAAATTAAGCCCTGGTTGTTCAATTCCTGCTATTATTAGGATTGATTTCTATCCCACCCTATCCCTGAAAGCTCAGGGTGGCTCACAACAGATTTAAACCAAACTAGTGCCAGATTGAAAACAAATAAAAGGAAGTATTTTTTTCATTCAATACACAGTTAAATTGTGGAATTTGTTGCCAGTGGAGGTTGTCAGGACCAGTAGTATAGTTGCGTTTCAAAAGGGACTGGATACGTTCTTGGAGAGTAGATTCATTAACGGCTATTAGCCAAGCAGATGACGAGATGGGAACTTATTATTATTATTATTATTAACAAACATTTATATGGCGCCAGCAGTGTACCTGGCATTTTACAAAGTAATAAAATAGACACGGTCCCTGCCCCTAGGGCTTGCAATCTGAGAGACAGTAACTTCTTACTATCAGGAAGGGAATGGATTGCCCATTGTGACTGCTGATTAGGGGCGGGAAACCGGTAAAATCCGGTATCCGATAATGCCGGTACCGGGCGTACCGGCATTATCGGATTCGACCCGGTAATCCGGTCCGGGGTACCAGATTCTGGGTACCGGATTTTTTACATTGCAGCCATTTAAAAATGGCTGCAATGTAAAAACTTAAA
>QEPC01000699.1:1081764-1095933 GCA_003113815.1 Sphenodon punctatus
GAGACGGTCCCTGAGGTACGAGGGGCCCAGACCATGAAGGGCTTTATAGATCAATACCAAAACCTTGAACCTGGCTCGGCACGCTATTGGCAGCCAGCGCAGAGTCCGGAGCACAGGTGTAATATGCTCCCAGCGACCCATCCCGGTAAGGAGGTGGGTCGCCTCATTCTGCACTAGCTGCAGCCTCCGAACCAGGCACAAGGGAAGGGAAGCCCCATGTAGTAGTCCAGCCTCCGGGCCAGAGATGAACGACGCAGCCTCCGCACCAGGTGCAACTGGCAGAAGGCCGCCTTCACGACTGCCTCCACCTGCCACTCCAGGCGGAGATCTGCATCCAGTATCACCCTCAGACTCCAGACCTGCTGAGCTATAGGAGGGCGAACCCCCCCCCAATCAGGGGGGCCACTACCTCCCTCGCTCTCCCCACCAACATCACCTCCGTCTTATTCAGGGTTGAGCTTCAGTCTGCTCTGCCGCATCCATTCCGCCAAGGCCTCCAAACACTGGGATAGCAGCGAGACAGCAGGGTCTGGGTCAGTTGAAAAGGAGAGGTACAGCTGAGTATCATCAGCATATTGGTGACATCACACCCCAAACCTTCTCACGACCTCCCCCAAGGGCTGCATATACACATGAAACAATAATGGAGACAGAATGGAACCCCATGACTCTGCTGCAGGCACTAAGTTTGCCTTTCAAACTCTGAGGCCGGAAGTGGCTGGGCGGGATGCCCTGGAAAACCAGCTGGGGCTCATTAAACAAAAGCAAAACAAACTAAAACCCTGGAGGGGAAAAACTCCTTAGCCCCTTTAGTCA
The DNA here is from genome assembly GCA_003113815.1 of Sphenodon punctatus. Taxonomy (NCBI): domain Eukaryota; kingdom Metazoa; phylum Chordata; class Lepidosauria; order Sphenodontia; family Sphenodontidae; genus Sphenodon; species Sphenodon punctatus. Next base: position 1,082,581 of record QEPC01000699.1, read on the forward strand.
GTGGCAGGTCCTGGTGGACTTGAAGTGTAGGCAGTGGTGTTAGCGAAGTCCCAGCCACCCAAAGCTGTTCTGCCACTCAGCCCTCCTCATTCAGTGCCCATCGTACTGAATATCGGAGATTTACCACAGATAATTTGTTTGCTCTCTGTTTCAGCTCTGCTCATCATGGGATGTATCTGCTCTGCATTTTAACCCGTCATCTCCATGCACTGGGTGAAGCCCTAATTACTCTGGGTCATCCAGGGATGCTGTGAAAATCAGGGCTTCATGGGGTGAGGTGACATCAGAATGGGGCGGGAGCGTCCCTTTGTCTCACTAACTTCTAGAGTGACCTCACCCAATTCAGGTGTGAGCCTCGGGAAAAGTGGCAAACCTAGATGTGATCATGTCAGAAAGGTGGTGGATGAAGGCACTGTCTGCCCCTTTCTGATGTAGTTGTGCCCCCTGAAGTGTCGTGATGTCATGGGGGTCTCTTAAAAAGCGAGGCCTCTACTGGGTGGAGAGTCTTGTTCAGTCCAAGCCTGATGAGCTTTAGCAATGGACAGTCTGGATTTAGCAACTGACAGCCAACTTGGCCCAATGGGACCAGTTGGGTCCTTCTGGCTCAATCCAAGTCCCAGGTCTCCAGAAGAAATTGCACTCTAAGCAGATAAGAAAGAAATTGCACTTTCATTATTCTCATCTCACAAAGGAAGGCAACTTGAGTCATGGAGAAATAAATGGATTTGTTCAGTATTACACAAGAAGACTTTGACAGAAATATATATTAAACTCAGAGCATAAGAGCACAAGAATGGGAGAAATCTCTAGCATAAGTAGCTCTGTCACCATATTCTATTTTGAATCTAACTAGTCTATTTCAATTGCAAACAGATCTAGCTAAAAAGAAACAGGAAGAGGAATAAGGCTGCAGATTCACTACTAGCAGTAGCTAACAGAAGCAAATCCTGGCCAGTCCTCACAAGTGTTTGCTACATCTGCAATCCATCTTCAGTTCAGCAGAAAATCTTATGGAGGATTCATTCGACTTCCCTTTAGATGTTCAGCATAGGTGCCACCAAGTCTAACGAGTTTTGAAAATGTCAGTCTGAGAGAACTAATTTACCTCCTTTGCTTTGGGATTGCAGCTAAATTCGCTTGCTCTGGATTGACAGCAACAGAATCATTTTTTTCAATGTGACAAAATCACTCTGGAAGCTCATTGTGTAATTTTAAAGATGCTACATTAGGTGGCCAAACTGTGGTTCAGAAGTTCAACTGTGGCTGGACAGTGCAGTGTGGCCTATCCTCAAGGCTAATCCTGGGCCTTGCATTGCTTTAATGGTCAGGCATCTTACATAATTGCACCTGAGTCTCAGCAGCTGAAGTCCAGCTCCTCCTCAGAATCCCAGCAGCCAGGAATAAAGAGAACCAGCTCAGTCAGCAAATCACTGACTGAGGAAAGGTTTGTGTATGTGTGAGTGCCCCCCCACATGCATATTAGGGATGGGCGAACAGAACGAAGTTCGGAAATTCGGTTCGGTTTGGTTTGATATTCGAGTTCGGTTCGGAAGTTTGGTTTGGTCGACCGAACAGACCAAGTTCGGTCGAATTCTGAACTTCCGAACCAAGTTCGGCCATTCAAAACCAGTTTTTTTGGTGTGTGTTGCCACTAGGAATGGGCGAACAGAACGGAGTTCAGAAATTTGGTTCGGTTTGGTTTGGTTTGAAATTCGAGTTCGGTTCGGTCAACTGAACAGACCGAGTTTGGGCTGAACTCCGAACCGTGTTCGCCCATCCCTAATGCATATCCCTTATTCTGATCACCACAGCTCCACGCAACATAATGGTTGGTTATTATTTCTGTATGCCTCAACTCTGTAGAGTCTCTGCTAGATCTGGCAACTCTAGCAGAGATAAGGGCATGCACTCAAGGATGGATCCATGGCACAGACCTAAAGCACCTGATTTATTACCCGTGGGTAATACCCACAATTTTGAGTGCTATGTCGGGTGTCCGACCAAGTACCTAAATGCCGATTGGGTACCTAATTACCAGAAAAATTGGGAACCATCATTACTGATTTACCAATTGGTAAATTAGTAGGGCTGAAAGGAGAATGAAATTAAATCTCGCGAGAAATGCGAGATTCTCACGAGAAACGCGAGATTCTCAAAAATGCCCTGCAAATGATCTGTGCATGGACAAAATGGCCACACATGTGCAGAATGGCCCTGGTGACAATGTTAGCACATATGCAGACAATTTCTTTTGCTGTTTTGAGGTTCTCGAGAATCTCGAGTTTCTCACCAGACTTTTGCGAGACTCTTGAGATGAGAAAATCTTGTTGAGAAGCCTATTCTCGACAAGAATTTTCAGAAGGGTGAAATCTGGTTTCAGCCCTATAAATTAGTACCAATATGAAGAAAGGGATGGTAACTCAAATAATGGGAGGATAACTCAAATAATCAGGATGGAAACTTGAAAAACCAGTACCAGAAGTTGGTAAATCAGGACGTCGGGTAATCTGTCAAGCACTAATTGGGTATTGATGCACTCATTGAGTTGAGTACCGAAAATTCAACGTGTTTATTTGTTTTTGCAGGTATTTGTTTCTGCTCTAGTTGAGGACTGTGGCAGGGCAGGGCTCACCCAAGGTAAGTACTTGCCAGAGTCACTCTTTTAGGGATTTCAGCTCTTTATTCAATACACATGTAACATCTCATCCATATAATCATACAGTTCAGAGGGCAGCCTTCTAGCTGACTTGCCTCAGTCCACTTAAATCCATTAATTTATAGATGTGTGCGAACACCGGGGGGTTCGGGGTTTGGGCCCCTGAAACCGTTCTGGGTTCAGGGGTTCATCCCAAACCCATTTGGGGGGGGGGGCGAACCCATTCGGGCAGGGGGGGACCCGGTTTCCCCTCCCTCCAGGCTGCATGGGTGGAAGGGGCACCAGAGCTCACCTCCCCCCTGCGCAGCCTACTAATTTTTTTTTAAAACCCTCCCCACCCCAGGGACCCCCCTACCTAGTGGTGCTGGGGCTCTGGCCCCGGGTCCTGTGGCGGCGGTGGCGGCTCCGGCAGCTCCGGCGGCACTGTGGAGTGCTACAAGCTTCTACTAGGCCTTCCGGGTCAGGTGACTGGGTCAGGTGACCTGGAAGGCCTAGTAGAGGCCTGAAGCACTCCGCTGCTGCCACCGCCGGCCCCAGGGCTGGAGCCTGACCTACTTGGTGGTGCCAGGGCTCTGGCCCTGGGTCCGTCAGTGATGGTGGGGCTAGCTCCAGCGGCGGCAATTGAGTGCTTCAGGCCTCTACTAGGCCTTCCAGGTCACCTGACCCAGTCACCTGATCCAGAAGGCCTAGTAGAGGCCTGAAGTGCTCTGCAGCGCTGCCGGAGCAGAGCCGTTGCCATGGGACCCGGGGCTGGAGCCCCGGTGCCACTAGGTAGAGGGGTCCCAGGGATGGGGAGTTTTAAAAAAAATATTTTTTAGTAGGCTGCGCCCCTTCCACCTGCGCCCCTTCCACCCGCACAGTCTGGACGGAGGGGAAACCGGGTTCCCCCCTGTCCCCTGCGCCCGCCCGAATGGGTTTGGAACCCGAACTTGGTTCGGGCGGGGGGAAGTTCGGGTTCGGGGGATTCGTGGATGGGCCGAACACCCCGAGTTCGGCCCAAACCCCAAACCGTGTTTGCACATCCCTAGTCATTTACAATTCAACTCACTTTCCAGTTCTCCTCAAGCACAGCTCTGTAGCCATCCATTCCTCACACACTTGCTGTAACGTCCTTGTTGTAGAGCTCTCAGTCGACCCCTGCTCTCCAGAAGGGTCTTTTCAATGGAGCCTTTCACTGTTCTTTGTTGCTCCCTCTGCCACACCCATGGGCAGCTGACCCTAATTAGTCATCTGGCTGGCTTGGCCACACCCTCTCCCAGCTGCTGATGCTTAGGGCAGTATCCTGTATTCTGTCCAGCACCTGCACTGGTCCATTCTCCCTGCTGGCATTAGTTGTCCCTTAAAGGACAGCAGCATCTCAGGGACTACTACTAGTCATTTGTATAGCACTACTAAGCACTTTACAGTCAGAGATTTTCAGAGACAGGTCCTTGCCCAGCCAGTTTACAATCTAAGGTAGACACGGGTGAGAGGAAGACAAACAGACAGACACACACTCCCATTTTACAGATGGGGAACTAAGGTTGAGAGTTTGTGACTTGCCCAAGGGCACCCAGTAAGTTCATGACTAGGGCAGGATTTGGACCCTGTCTTCGGCAGAACCAAGTCCAGCACCTTATCCACTACACCACACTGGCTCTTCCATGTTGCCTGCATACACCCCTTCCGTCTCCTGTTCTGAACACACTCCTTAAACTACATGGCCCTCAGTTTTGATCCGACGCAGAGAGCTATTTTGAAAGTGACCCTGAGGAGGAAAACAATTCCTCACCTCTGCCCTAGAGGAAGATCTAAAAATCACTAATTAAGAGAGGGGACTCCCCCCCCCCTAAAAAAAGAAACAAAATGTTTGATAAAACCTATGGTTATTTATATTCCTCTTACCAAAGAATTTCAGTGCTCACATTATATATATTGTTATGTCTCTCAAAAGCATTACATCACACGAGCTTTCTGAAAGGTCTCCCAAGTCCTACATTAAAGCACTTGTGGGAAATAGAGGGGAGGGGAAACGGTTTATGTTAAGATGGTATTTGAAAAGTAAAAAAAAACAACCAACAACCAACAACCCCCAAACCGCAGCAGTATGAAATGTATTGCACTGATACCTGGGAACATGATGCTGCAAATGGATAGGAGATGCCATCTAGAGAAAGCATTCTTGAACTCCATTCCCAGATGGGAATAAACCCACAGCTTCTCCTCTTCCGTCCCAGAGATGTTCTGGGGATGGGGCATTAAGAGATCCAGCCGTAGCACTTGTATGTCCCCAGGTGAAGATAAAATGTGGGGGCCTTGGTGGCTTTACCCCCATCCCCCATGACGCCACATCTTGGGAGCACCCTAGGGTGGCCAGATATGCAACTTTTAGAGGACACATGATAAATACAGGTTTCAGGGCTGTGTTGGCTCCAATGCAGCCCTGCAGCCTGTATTTATCATAAGTGTCCTCTAAAAGTTGCATATCTGGCCACCTTAGAGCACCTTCCATGGGATTCTAAAGGATGTCATGTTTCGGGCCAGGCTGGGAGGGAGTGGGAACCCCACATCCTGCTCGGGTGAAAATGTGGCCTACAGTGGGCCACAGTATTCCTCAAAGTAGAGAAAATAGTGGAGCCAGAGTGGTCGCCAGTAATCGGGATATAAAACAACGTCTGATAGACCTGAAGCCAATATTTGAAGCTGATATCGGATTTGGCAAATTTGGTATAATCTCATTCATTTTTGTGAAGCAAATATGAATACACAAGAGCTGAAGTAGTATCTCCAGTTAATACAGTAGTCGATGAATTTGCTCACTTCAGTTTAATTAAATCAGAGTAGTTGCTTGACTTTACCAATCTTCATCAGAACGTGGCCAAAGAGTTGAGTTTAGTGTCACCTTTTGGCCACTTTGCTGCCCAAACCCATAAGAGAAAGTCTGGGAAAGGAGGATTGCTTTTTTGGGTTATGAAAGGAGCCAATGCTTTGGGGGCAACAAAGATGAGAGAGTTTACAACAAAGAAGAGATCTTGAGAGAAAAAACTCATCCCAGCTGCCAATTATTTCCCACATCTCTGAGGCCCACAGCTCTAACCATCACAGCTTGGGTTGCTCCTCCCTCAGGCCTCAAGAACGATGACTCCATGAATCCCAGAAGCTGCTACTCTCCCACACCCCAATCTCAACACCCTCCACCCCACCCATCTCCTACTCCTCTCCCATGCCCTGGAGAGCTGCAGCTACAAAACCCAATTAGCTGTTCCCCAGTTTGCAGGTACTTTCCCATGCCCCAGAGAATGATGGCTTGAGCCCAAAAATTCTCTCCCATCCATGGCTTTTCTCCCACACCCCCTAGGACCATAGCTCTTGCTCAATTATCTCTTCCCAGCTCCTGACTCTCCTTGAAGCCCCCAAGAGCCATGACTCCCAGAATAATCATGTTCTCCAACAGCTTTGCTCCTAGGCCCTCCAAAATCATGACTCCACTTCATTTACCCCTCTTAGTGTAGCTTCTCTCCCACACTCCAGGAAACCACCTCTCCAGCTTAATTATCCCCTTTCTCCCCTTTTCCAATTACCCCTTTCTTTTTTCCTCCCCAATTAAGCCACGCTAACACTCCCTTCCATGTATTGCTTCCCTGTTGGTCTCCCTTCATCATGTGCAATGCAATTTTAATAACATATTTGAATGAGTCATATGCATTTATGTTGGAGCAAGAGACCAACATACATGCTAGTTTGGGAATGTGCAGAGAGGGAAAAGTGGCATGTCGTTTTGGGTGTGAGAAGAGGAGTCATTGGGCTTTTGAAATAATAGAGAAGTGTGGGACTCGTTGTTAGCCCAGTTTCCTGTTGGGAGAAAACCATGTCCTCATTATGTATATGCCTGTGTGTGGATGAGTGTGGAATTGGATGGATATATGTAGAGATGTATGTGTAGATGCATCCATCCCCCTCTTTAATAACTTTTGATGTCATAGGCCTATTATACCCAAATTTGATGGAGGGCCAGAAGAGCCATAGGTGAGTGGGGGGGAACCAATATTTCATCCCAGTAGGTGCATCTAGAGGGCAGATATGGGCCCTTTTGTAAACAAAAAATTGCATCGACCCACTGAGCATGGTGCCCATTCTCCCATTAATAAAAGGGTGATTTTAGCCACTCTTGGTAGAGGGGGAAATGGTCTAAAGAACAATAGGGACAGATAGGCCTCATCCAAGCAGTGGGTTCTACTACACGACCTTCAAGGATCCTTCCAATTCTATGATGTCAGCTCTCGGAACACACCATTTAGCCTGGTATCTGTACACTTCCTCTGTAACATCTGGCGCTGGCCACTGTCAGAGATCAGATGTTGGGCTAAATGGACCTTGGACTCCATCCCACGGCCTGAGGATCCCCATGTGCAACCGTGCATGAATGTGGTTTCTACGCAGCCCCATATGTCAGCAATGGAGATGCACGCAGCTGCGTGCAGGATCCGCGGACCATAGGATAAGGCCCAGCGCTTATGTTTCTCTGAGCTGCTTTTGCCCTGCTTTACAAACAATATGATTAGGAGACGGATTAGCTGTGTGAAATGAAAATTACAAGCACCTTTTTGTAAAAGATTAAAAGGCCTTTTAACTAATCCTGAGAACAACCCAGGCTGCAGACTGCTTGCTAGGTTTTCCACCTCGGGCAGAGCAATATGGTTCGCCTCCTGTCCTGTTACACTGAACGGGAAGGAAAGTAGCTGCACACTTGCTCTTCTTCTTAACCACCTTGGGTAGGGAGCAGCCTGATAGTACAGCAGAAAGCCAGGTTAGCCTAGTGGGTATGGAACGCAAGCTACGCAACTAAACTTGGACCTGGGGGACCAGTGTTCAAATCTTACCTTATGGCGTTTTTAGATGGGAGACATTTCTCCCACAGCTCAAAATTCAGCTCAGGGAAACCCCTGTGGAGGGATTCCGATACTCCTCGCCCGACCGGAAGTCACCCGGGCGCCGTTGGAAACAGTGGTGCTGGGCGGCTCCTGGAAGTTTTGAGATGCTGACTGGTAAGACCTTGGTGATTGGGGACTTACCTAGTACATGTCTCAAAACTTCTGGGAGTCACCCAGAACCACTGTTTCCAATGGTGCCTGGGCAGCTTTTGGTCTGGAGAGGAGCATCTGAATCCCCCCTCTGGGGGTTTCCCCAAGCCAGATTTTTAATCTGCGGGAGAAATATCTCCCGTCTAAAAACACCCTTAGTCATGAACTCAGTGGGTGGCTTTGGGTGAGTCACTGGGTGTTTTGAAATGAGCAAGGCGATGGGGTGTGTGTGTGTGTCTGTGGCTGGTGAGTGGCACTGCCACAGAGCACCCACTCAGGTGGAGTGTCTGGGGATGGGAGGGATTCAAACAGGTGGCTGCCAGTGTGGCTACCCTGGCCACGGAGGCAAGCCGCCACCCACTCCCTCTGACACGGACCAGGGGGGAGGCGGAAGTGCACCGGGCTGGCCTTTGCAATTGACATGTCCCTGGTGTGAGTGGAACTGACATGACCCCAGCACTCCCAGCTAGTTCTTTGACTCTCAAAGGCCATGTCCCCCACCCACAGTGCCTATGAGTGGGGGGCCTGTCTGCTAGTGTGGCTGGCCACCCCAATTCATATGGCCGGGTGCTCCGTGGCCACCATGGACCTATTTGGCTTGCCCTGCATGGAGCAATCTGGATTTCTCAACAGAGTGCTGTGAACTGGCCATGAGTGGATGCTGAGTGGCTCACAGGAGCGCGCATCCCCCTGCTGCACCTTCAGATGGGTGGCAGGCTCCGTGGCTCCCGGGTGACCATGCGGGGTAGCATCTCATTTAAAAACACCCACTGTCTTTCAGCCTCAGTTCTCCAACTGTAAAATGGGGATATATGCATCCATGTCTTTATGTTCCTCTTCAGTTCCCTAGATTTTGAGCCCCTTAGGGCATGGACTTGTCTTTCATTAAAACAGATCAGTGTCACAGTAAAAATGAAACAAGTACCTGTTTCTGTAGCACTAATAGGAAATTCTCAGAGGGAGCAAGGCCAACCCTCTGCCCCCACCCACTCTGAAAACTTTCTAGCAGGGCTCAGACCACTTGCAAAGGGCCCCACTAAGAAAGAAGTTTCCAGAGTGGCCAAGGGTAGGGTGCTGACCTCGCTGACTCTTCCTAACAGGATTGCTGCCACTTCTGGGGGGATTCCCTGGGATCTAGAATGGCATCACAACCTTGATGGGGGGGAGGTTGAAAAAGGCTGGGAGCCTTGGGAGTGCCACCTCCTGCTTAGGAATAGCTTGCCCCTTTGCCCTTCAGAAGTCCCATAATTGGGGCTTGAGCCTGGGCCCACCACCGCTTTGCTACCCCACTGCTCCCACCCTCTTGTGCTTACCTTCTCGTTCTCCCCATAGTTTCCTGACACCTCTGCACAAAGCCCCTATTTCCTGGATGACTTTACAACACTCCAGTGGGGGCATGGCCATGCTGGAAAGGGGTAGGAGAGTCCCTTTGCCCCATCCCCTTGTGTGGCCACACCTCTTTCTGGGTTAAAGCATCTGGAAAAGTGACATACCTAGCTGAGTCCTAGCCTGGATTAACCATTATGCTGAATACATAAGAACATAAGTAGTGCCATACTGGGTCAGATCAATGGTCCATTGAGCCCAGCACCTGTCTCTGACATGACTTAATGGGGAAGAGTCAACGTGGATTTACCAAAGGGAAGTCATGTCTCACTAATCTATTGGAATTTTTGAGGGTGTAAATAAGCATGTGGCTAAGGGGGAGCTGGTTGATATAGTGTATCTGGATTTTCAGAAAGCATTTGATACGCGCCCTCATGAGAGACTCTTGAGGAAATTAAAAAGTCATGGGATAGGAGGCAGTGTCCTATTGTGGACTGGTAACTGGTTAAAGGATAGGAACCAAAGACTAAGGACTAAATGGTCAGTTTTCGTAATGGAGAAAAGTAAATAGTGGAGTGGCCCAGGGATTTGTACTGGGACTGATGTTGTTTAATGTATTCATTATTACATTAATGAATACATTAAACAACATTAGGCTACGATTCTGTCATGGGTTTTTTAATGAAAAATCATGCTGAGGTGGTAGCAAAAAATGAAAATGTCACAGTGAAATCAATCCCCCCCAACCCCCACCCCTGGCTACAGAGAAAACCCCTTAGGGGGATGTGGCTGGATGGCCACTCGTCAGGCAGGGGCAGGAGCAGCAGGGGCAGGGGCAGTAGGGGTGGGCAGCTTCCCCTCCCACCCAGGCTGCGTTGGGTGGGTGGGGCTGCCAGGGCTCGTCTCTCCCCCCCCATCCTTCCCAGTCTGGTAAATGAACAGAGTAGCAGTGGTGGTAGCTCCTTTCAGCACTTAGTTCAGCGCTCTCTGGCCACTCCCTGGCCCCTCACACCAGGGCCTCCCAGAGAGACGCAGCCAGATGACATCATCTGGCCTCACCACTCTGGGAGGCCTTGTTGGGAGGGGACAGGAAGTAGCAAGAAGGAGTGGCTGAAATAAGCGCTGAAAGAAGCTGATGCTGCCACCACCACTGCCAGCCAGGTCTATTCATTTACCAGGCTGGGAACGATGGGGGAAGGCAATTCCTGGCAGCCCCCCCCAACGGAGCCTGGAGGGGAGAGGAAGCCATCCCTGCTGCACCTGCACCTGCCAGGCGGGCAGCCATCCAGGTAAAATGAGAAAAATCACAGGCGTCATGGGGGAATTGGAAAAGTCATGGCAGAAAGGGGGGGGCAAAAGTCACTAAAACTGTGACCCCCGTGACAAAATCATAGCCCTATTCATGAATGATCTAGAAAAGGGAACAAGGAGTGAGGTGATCAAATCTGCAGATGACACAAAGTTATGCAAGGTAGTTAAAACATGAGTGGACTGTGAGGAATTGGAGGAGGATCTTGTGAGACTGGGTGCCTGGGCATCTAAGTGGCAGATGAAATTTAATGTGAACAAGTGCAAAGTGATGCACATAAGGAAAAATAATCCAAACTATATGTACACAATGCTTGGTTCTAAATTAGGAGTAACCACTCAGGTCGGGATCTTGGACTCATTGCTGACAATACATTGAACTCCTCTGTGAGCTCAGTGTGCAGCAGTCATTAAAAAGCAAACAGAATGTTAGGAATCATTTGTAAAAGGATAGAGAATAAACCGAAAATTTCATAATGCCAGTTTATAAATCTATGATGCGGCCACACACCTTGAGTATTTCGTGCAGTTCTGGTCCCCCCATCTCAAAAAAGATATAGTAGATAGAAAAGGTAAAGAGAAGGGCAACAAAAATGATAAAGAGTATGGAACAACTCCCCTACGTAGAGAGACAAAATAGGTTAGGGCTCTTCAGCTTGGAGAAGAGACAACTGAGAGGGGATATGATAGAAGATTATAAAATCAGAAGTGGTGTAGAACATGTAAATAAGGAGCGGTCATTTACCCTCTCAAATACCACTAGAACTGCAGGACACTCTATGAAACTAACGTGTAGCAGATTTAAAACAAATAAAAGGAAGCATTTTTTCTCTCAACACACAATTAAGTTGTGGAAGTTGAGGTCAAGGCCAGAAGTATAGCTGGGTTTTTAAAAAAGAATTGGACACGTTTCTGGAGGATAGGTCCATTAGTGGCTATTCGCCAGGTAGCTTGGGGGGGAACATAACCTCCAAGTGTCAGGAGCTGGCAGTGAACAACAGGGAATCGATTGTCCCATTATGGCTGTTGGGTTGTTGTGTACTTCTTCCAAGGGATGGAAGTTGGCCACTGTCAGAGACAGAGATGCTGCAAGATGGGATCCCCCAACCTTTATTTTGATTTCTGATTTATTTGTCCGAACCCTGTTTTAAATTGCTTGTTGTTTTTAAAGAATTGTTTTATTTAATTGTTTTATTGGATTGTACGTTGCCCTGAGATGCCGTAGGCATATGGGGTGACTAAGAAATGTTTAAAATAAATAAATAAATAAATAAACTCCAGGGCCAGTCAGAATCCATAATCTTTCTCCCAAGCTGAGCACACCCTGTTCAGCACACACCCTTCCAGCTCTTATCCAGCCTGCCGAGCTTGTATTAATTATCAGACTGACCCACAGGAAGGAAAAGAATCCCCACACCTGCAATACGGTAGGGTGTGTCAAAATCCTTTATTTCCTTTGGTCATTGCCACCCCTGTACTCTACTGAACCAATTATTCCAGCATCGCCCCCAGTTCTGGGGTTCGTGGAGATCATTACTTCTTACTGTGCGGAGCTGAGAGTGAACAACAGGGAATAGAAACATCCCATTGTGGCCTGGTGGGTACCCCAGCGAGCGAGATTGGCCACTGTCAAAGACAGGTGCTCAGCTCGATGGACCATTGGTCTGACCCACTATGGCACTTCTTATGTTCTCACGTTCTTATTTTTGCTGTCCTAGGTGGCAGCAGCTGGATCAGTGGAGGGACGGCAGAGCTGCTCCCTAATTCTGACATTAAGGAGTGCTGCTTTCAGCTCTAGGTGAAAGATGCCCTTGGAGAGATGGGAAGGCCAGGAGAGCAGACAGCCTAGGGAACAGAGCTGCAGGCCAGAGGATGCCATATTTACCTGGGAATAGGCCTAGCAGTAAAAATACAAAAGCCTATTTTTTTTTTTCCACCATGCATGTTGTGGAAAATGTGTCTCTCTGTGGGCAGGGTGACATGCAAATGTTTATGTGGGTGTGCAAAACCTTTTTTTTTTTCTTCTTCAGATAAACCAACATGGAGTTGAAGGTGTGAGGCTTGTATTCAGCAAGCCACATTCACAGGCATCTATTTATAGCATCTTCGTGGTAAAGAGAGAAACCAAATGGCTGCTTCTACCTGCTGTTCCCAACTGAAGTTTAACAAGAGCGGATAAGACCGTCTTTGGGGTCTCTTTGTAGTTTTAACTGACAAAAAAAGAAGTGATGAGTTAGCTGTTTCCCCCTCTGTGACCCTCTTTGAACAGGTGAGGATATCGACTGTTGTAGCAGAGACAGAACAAGCTGATGCTTTTTCAGTACCCAGAATTATTTTCTCCTCTCTCTCCCTCCCTCCATGGGCAAGAGTTTTAAAGTAACTAACTCAGTGGTTGGCCAAAACCGAAAGAGCCAGTCATCAGATCTAGGCCTAAGGTTTGGGGAGGAGTCACTAGCCCCAAACCTATCTCTATAATCAGAAAACAAGATCTATGGGGTGGTGAACTCCCAAATTCAAAAGGCTACTTTGGTTCACCCCAGTAGAGAGATAAGGGGTTTGGGATCTCAAAGTTCAGTTCTGATGGTGGAGACTCACGTCCATCTTTGACTTTTCTGTGAATTGAATCATCTTCCTCTTTTTTCATTTTATTATTATTTATCATTTGTATGTCTAGAGAGAGAGAAGTATATTTGCCAGTTGTAACTCAAAATAATAGATGGAAACAAAGTAGTTCAGATGCTATCTCCTATTGGACCAATGTTGGTTGGTGGGAGTATGCAAGCTAAGGGCCCTGCGTGGCCCAAAAGCTTTCATGCATACCCTCACCAACCAAAGTTGGTCCAATAACAGATTGCATTTGAACTACTTTGTCTCCATCAAACTATTGCCAGCCATTTTTTAAACAACTCCCAAATTATTGACTGCATCACCCAGTTATGAGCCTTAAATATGAACTTATGACCCCAGACAGCAATAAGGGGGCTTTACATGTATAAGGTCCCA
>QEPC01000699.1:1100115-1149328 GCA_003113815.1 Sphenodon punctatus
GGACCAGCTGCCCTGCACTTCGTCTCCGGTTCATCTCCATCCCATCCACGGCACCCTCGCCGGAGCATGGGGTCCCTGACAGCCTCCTGGACCATTCCTGGGCTGCTCCCTGGTCAGTGTGCCCTCCCCCTGTGCCTGTACTCTGCCCCTGAGGGATTCCCCCATTCCATGACTGCCTGTGTAGCTGTAGGGGTGCCCGTACAGGCTGTGCTGTTGTGGGGGTTCAGGGTGCTGTTCCCCATGTCCTGCCCTGCCCCTGGGCCGGTTCCCTCCTTCCTGTCCCCACCCTCCTCCCTCCCCCCTTTGCCCATTGTGCCGTGTGTGTTGTCCATCCCGCTGTGTTCCCCCTTCCCTTCCTTTCCTGTGCAGGTGTGTATGCGCCCGGACGTATGTTTCTGCTGTGTGTTCCACTGTGACCTCGTCTCTGTGCCTGCTGTGTGTGCTGCCTCGACCGCTCTTATCCCCCTCCCCCTCCCTTCCTGTTTCCCTTGTGTGGATGTTTCCTTTTGGCGCGTTTGGCTTCCTTTGCCCTCAGTTCGCCCTGTCTGCCGCCTGCCCCTCCCCGGTGCCTTCTGGGTGTTTTGATTACGGCCTGGAATCAGCATCATGTCTGTTGCACTGTCCCTGGTCGTGGTCTGGCGGCCCGATTCCTTGCCGTGGTCCCGGTCTCGTCACGTCTGTTCGGGGCCTTCCTGGACCACGGAGGATGGTTGGACGGCCACCACTGGGAACCCACTGTGGTGATTCGGGACCACGTAACATCTGAAATCACCCTATGATACTTGTTACTGGAACAACTTCTGATATGTGTGTGGTGTGTGTGTTAGGAGCTTCCTTGATCTGACAGATGGTAACAGGAATTTACATGTCTCTTTCTAACCCAGATGAAGTTGGATAATTTATTAATAATAAATGCCATTCTCTGAGTCCAGAAATTCCATTAATCAGTCTGAACAGGGTATCCCCCCATTCATCTTCTAAACCATATGATCACTGAGATGAAACAGGTAGTTTATTTCCTACCCACAGGTAACACCTCCAAGTTTGATTCTACCATGTCAAGTGCTCAGCAGGCTATCAGAGTACTGATTGGGCACCCAATTAGCCAGAAATACCAGATATTACTATTGCCGAGTTACTGAGTTACCAACTTACCATTTTACTGATCGGTAACTGGTAAATCAGCACAGGAACTCAGAAAAAATTGGGACAGACAGTCAGAAAAAATCAGCATGGTAAGTTGGGAAAAAATGGGATATAAAATGGTAACTCAGTATATCAGGTAGCTTGTTGGGCACCAATCAAGTACTGATTAATACCCAATGTTATTGGGTTGAGTACCGCAGTTCCAGCGAATATACCCATTCGTTTGACCCCATTTGGGGACTACAATATGTGACCCCAGACTACAACAAAACAACCACGCAAAGTATAGGATGTATCAATCAAGATCATAACCCCTATGTACAGAAGATGTAACACAACTTGGGGTCAGGATCTGTAGTATGGGAAACCCCCCAACTTATCTGTGCTCACCCTTATCCTCCCTGAACCACCTGGATAACTAGCAGTTTACTGGAATACCTAAGCACCTGCAGGCTCTAACTATGACCATGGCTTTAATGTATGATGTAATATATTAATCCAGCTAACAAAAGAGTAAAGAATTATGATATAAAAAATATAAATAAAATTTCCACTAAGATCCTTTTCACATTACACACCCATGCCTCAGATCACAAAAAAGATATTCAAAATACTAGGGATGGGTGAACGCGGTTCGGATGTTCGGAGTTCGGACCGAACTCAGTCCTCCGAACCAAACGTCCGAACCGAACTCTCGAATGACTGAACAGTTCAGTCATGTTCGGATTAGTTTGGATGAGTTTGGGGGCAGGAAAAAACGTCTTTTCAGGGCCAAAAAAAAAATAGGTTTCAGTTTCGGTTTCGGTAGTGCTGTTTTTGACTGTTCGGCCAAGTTCAGCCAACCCGAACTCAGCTGAACCAAACCATTGAACCCGAACTTGGGTTTCGAACCGAACGACCGAACATCCGAACATCCGAACTGCATTCTGTTTGCCCATCCCTACAAAATACAATTAAACAGCACCAATAGAGTTAAAATACAATGAAGCAACTCTCAAATTCAGCCCCCATAACATATATATATATATATATATATATATATATATATATATATATATATATATATATATATTCAACCTTTCCCTCCCCTCAGGCCTCCCACCTCCTCCCCATTCCATGGGTGTTTTTAGACACACAGTTCTCCTGGATGTTTGCTGTAACATCCAGAACTTTCTGTGTGTCTAAATCACTCATCCAGATCTTAAACATCTGGATCTTTGAACTTCTGTGTATAACTTCTCCCAGAACTTTTGTGTGTAAAAGGTTCTCCTGCTTTGCTCCAGGCAGCTGTGGTTAATTGGTTTCCATGGCAGCCCCTCACGTCTACAGCTGCGGCTACTTTAGGCTGCCTCAGGGCAGTGTTTGTGTGAAGAATGCAGCCAGGAACTGCCTCAGCGCAGTGTGTGTGTGAAAAATGAATCCAGAACTTACTTTGGACGTGTAAACCCAGAAGACTGAAACATCTGAAACTTTAACGTGTGCCTAAAAATGCCCCATATCCCTTCTGTATGCCTGTACCCCCCTTGCAGCAAGGGTTCATGACAAAACCCATGCCCCTCCCCCCCATGTCCATAGTCCTTCTCTCCAAAAGAGACTGTGACATAAACCCCACCCCATACTTCTACCCTCCTTCTCAAATGCATGCCCTACTGAAAGACAGTCCTTGCACTGAAAAACTCATATTCTAAGACAGGGGTGGAGGACTTTTTCCTCCCAGGGGAGACTTTGAAAATTAAGACAAGTTCCAGGAGCTGTAGAAAAGTTGAGTGGGAGTGCTCTAGGGGCACACTCTGAAAGAGGAGGGTCCAGATCATGGATTTGCGCCCTGAATCTGTCCCCAAGATCCTTGTGCACACGCCCTCACCTCTGCTCCCTTCCCCTGAGCTTAGTCTTTCACCGCTTGGGAACTGGTTCCAGGGGCCAGATCCCAGAAATGAAAAGGGACCAAATAAAAACTAGCTGCAGGTCACATTTGTCCCCTGGGACAAAGCTTTCCCACCCCTGGTCTAAAGGTTTTGATCCTGCTTCCATTAATACCAGTGGCAAATGCCCACTGACTTCACTGGTATAGGAGCAGGGCCTAGATAGGCAAGAATGGTGGGAATTGGAGGCAAAACAACATGGCTAAGTTCATAGAGTAACTCAGTGGCAGAGCAGAGAATAAAAATCTCTTCTCTCAAGTTCCAGTTTATAACTCTGTTGGGAAGCACCTTAACAGTATTGTGCACATTCTCATAATTATTATGAATCATTTCTATAGCACTTTCACTGTTCAAAGTGCTTTACAATCATCTAGGGATCTGGGTATTGCCATTACCAAGTTACTGATTTACCATTTTACTGATTGGTAAAACAGTCACCCACCTAACAATCCTGGTCATTATTATTCCCATTTTACAGATGTGGAACTGAAGCTGAAAGAGAGTGGGTGTGTTTAAACGAGATGCGTCCGTGCATGCCCCCCCCCCCGTCCATGCGTCCAACTGCTCATGCGACGGCGGTGCGTGCAGAGGCGCGCTCCCATGACCCATGCAGCGGATACTCACGGCCACACACAGAGCACTCCTGAAAAATCTGGAGTGTCCCACGGGGACCAGGGTGGCCACCTCTGTGGATGGGGCAGCCATGCTGAGAGACGCTCATTGGAAGTGCTCCCGATCCACGTTGCGTGTGTGGTTGCCCCGAAGCCGTACCACTCAGTGGACCCCTCTTCACAGCGCTCATATAAAAACACCCAATGATTTGCTGAAGACCATCCAGCGAGATCATGACTAAAACAAACTTTGAACTCAGGTCTCCCAAGTCCACGCCCAACACCACATCCTCCAGGATATGCTGGATCTTCTACCCCAGATGTGTTAGGCTATGACTACGTCAATGGGCAATGCTCTATCTAGCCCAGCATACTGTCTCTGATGGCGGCTAGCCTCAGTTGCTTCAGGGAAGTGCACCGCAGGTCAGAATGGAATTAAACTAGAACTTAAATGGGATGGGGATTTTACTACCCACCCACTGAGTAATACCTGTATTTCCAAGTAATCTATATCAGGTGCCTGAATGGTATCTGAGCACCAAGTCGGGTCTACAATTACCCATTACCATCACTGACTTACTGTTGATTTTACCAGCTGGTAAAATTGGTATAGGAATTTATTTTTTTATTTATAGGCCACCCCCCTCCTATTACTGTAGCTCGGGGTGGCTTACAACACAACAAAATATTCTAAAAATAAAACAATAAAATCCATACAGCATCAATATCAAAAATAATATAAAAAATACATGTCATGGCAAAGTAGCCCCCCCCCTCCTTCATCCATCCCCCTCACCAAAGGCCTGGTGGAACAGCCAGGTCTTACACTGTCTATGGAAAGAGGGAAGGATCGGGGCCAGGCAGACCTCTGTTGGGAGGGAGTTCCACAACCATGATGCAGCCACTGAGAGAGCCCTCCTCATTATCGACACCTGAACCACTCGGGCGATCTTGAGGAATGTGCCCCTGGCTGACCGCAGGGTCCGATCCAGGACCTGGTGGGTGAGGTGATCCTGCAGGTATGCAGAGCCCAAGCCATACAGGGCTTTATAGGTCAAAACCAACCCCTTGAATTGGGCCTGGCAGACTATAGGCAGCCAGTGCAGAGACCGGAGCACCGGTGTAATGTGCTCGCAGCGACCCGTCCCCGTCAGGAAGTGGGCCACCGCATTCTGCACCAGCTGCAGCTTCTGGACCGTCACTAAAGGGTAGCCCCACGCCGAGCGCACTGCAGTGGTCTAATCTTGAAGTGATGAAAGCATGGATGATGGTGGCAAGGTTGGAGTCTGAGACATACGGCTGAAGCCGATGCACCAGATGTAATTGGAGGAATGCTCCGTTCACCACAGCAGCCACCTGGGCATCCAGGCAGAGCCGTGAGTCCAGCAGCACCCCCCAGACTCCAAACCTGAGGGACCAACTAGGGGCAGACCCCATCAATGATGGGTGCCACCATCCCCTCAGCCCCTCCCACCAACATCACCTCCATCTTATCGGGATTCAGCTTCAAGTGGCTGACCCTCATCCAGTCCCTTACAGCCGTCAGACCTGCCTGGAAGAGGAAATCAGAAAAACGGTACCGAAAGTCAGAAAATTGGTGCTGGAAATTTGGAAATTGGGGTGGAGAACGGTAAATTGGTAACTTGGGTCACCTATTGGGCACTATTTGATGTTACCGGGTCAGGAATGATTCAGGGAGTAGCTAGGTGGGAATGGGCTCTGGTACAGACGATGGAAGGGGTCCCTTGCTGGGAGCATGCCACTCTAGTGGGCATATGCATCCTACATGCGTGTGCCACCCCCCCCGGGCAACTAGACCCTGGTGTGGCTGCACCTGCTACACATCTTGGAGCTACGTCCCTGGACTGACTCATTTCCTTACGTTTGCTCCAAGACCTCGGTAGTTTTGAGATCTCACACCCCCTGAACTAATTTGGCAAATAGCCATTTATGGGCCTATCCTCTAACGTCTCATTCAGCTCTTTTTTTTTTTTTTTTTTTGGAAGTTAGTTTTGCTTGTCTTCACAACATTTCCCGGCAATGAGTTCCAGAGGTGAACTGTGGGCTGCACGAAAAAAAAAAAAAAGACTTCCTTTTGTTTACATTCAACCCACTGTCTGTTACCTGCGTCAGACGTCCTCTCGTTCTAGCGCTGTGAGATGGGATGAAGGACTACTTGCTCGGTAGCACTCGTGATTTTGCAAAACGCTATCATATCCTCCCCCTCGCCAGTCTCTTTTCTAAACCGAAGAGCTAATGAGCCCCCGGAGTGAAACCGAACGAGGAACAAATCTCAGTGAACTAGTCACAGTAGAGGCTGCGTTTGTGTTAGTTAAACATGCTGGAATGCAACTCAGCATTTGCAGAAAGAGCGATGGAAGCTGAGGAGTGTAAGCAAGGCTGTGCAGGCAGGCAGGGCCCAGGGTCAGGTCCTGAGGGAAAGGGGTGGGGGTCTCCAGAAGGTGGGCAGGGCGGTGAGGCAAGAGCCCCGCTTCAGACAGTCCCTTAGCTGGGACCCCTGCTGCAGGCTGCTGTGGTGGTGGGAGGGGAGGGGGGGGCAAAGCGCAAGGGTTGCTGGGAAGACACTGGGTGTCTTCACACACAGACAGCTGTCCCTCCTCTGCCCCGTCCATTTAAAGGCAGCCGCCCCGATGGGCAGGGAGAGCAGACAAGGCAGACTGTTCCTGCTGCAGGGCAGTCTCGCACCGCCAGCGGAGTAGACAGTCCAACCCTGGGACACTGGCCTCCGCAGGTGGGGCTGCCCTCCAGCTGCTAGCTGGACAGGCGCTGCTGAGACTCACTCTTGGATGTGGGTTGCCCTGGCAACAATGCCACAACTCTGTGCGAGGGATAGGGGTGTCACAAAAGTGAAGTGTGGGCCGCAACAGCCTCCAGGGCCATTTAAAACGGACCCAGGAGGGGCTGCAGATGGCCAGACATCGGGATGCATCCCCCAGATTTGCTCCAGGGCCGAGCACTCCTGCGTTTGCGTCAAAACACCCACTGGGAGCCATGCTGCTCGTAAGGGGAACCCACTTAGCCTCCGCCACGATCACCACTGCTGTGGGGGAGGTCAGCAAGAGAGGGAGGTTCCAAGGAGCCCGACTTGGCCTCCTCAGTGAATGCAGTGGTGCCATCCATCCTGCCTACCTACTGCTCCCCTGAAGGGGAAGCAACTTTGCCAGGGTTTTTGAAGTGGATGGGAACGGGCAGGGACAACACTCCACTCCCACCCCCTGCCTACCTAGAAAACGTCCTTCTTGGTAAGGCCCTTTGCAAGCAGTCTGAGTGTCGCTAGGGAGTTTTCAGAGTGGGTGGAGTGCCAGCAGCGGAGTGCTGAACCCCATCCACTCTGAAAATTTATTAGCACTCAGCCCCCTCCCCCCCCGAGTGTGGGGCCTGGGTTTAACTTAGCCCCCTCACTCCACGGTAGCTACTCCTCTGGGTGTTTTTAGATGAGATGCTACCCCGCATGGCCACCCAGGAACCCCGGAGCCTGCTCCCCATCTGAAGGCGGAGCGGCCAGATACGTGCTCTTGTGAGCCACAGCCGGAAAATCAGCACTGCCAGGAAATCCAGAGTACTCCGTGCGGGGCAAGCCAAATAGCTCCGGGGCAACAGGCCGCCTCGGAGCCCCTGCCAGTACGAACAATGGCCGCCAGCCGGGGCAACGAACAAGGCTGCCGCTGAGAGGTGCTGCCCGCGGAGGAAGTGGCCGTTTGTATTAAGTCACAAGAAGTGGCTGGGAGCATTGGGGAGCCCAGGTTCCCCACCGCTCACGTCAGGGACATGTCTCTTGCAAAGGCCGGCCCAGTGCAGCACTACTCCCTCCGCCATGGTCTGTGGCAGGGAGAGTGCATGAGGGCTGTCTCTGTTGAGCCGCCCATTTGAATCGTTCCCCACGCACTCCACCTCAGTGGGTGCCCCATGGCAGTGTCACTTAGCAGCCAAAGACCCCTGCCTTGCTCATTTCAAAACACCCAGTGTCTGCGTGAGCTGCATCAGTCTCACCAATACAGAAGCAAAAACGGCTCTGAAATTATTTTTTTTTTTAAAATAGCTTCTTGTATCCTTTAGAAACAATTTAGTCTTTCTTTCTTTCTTTCTTTCTTTCTTTCTTTCCAATACAGAAAACCACCCCCATCCCCCAGCTTGTGCTAGATTGAAGTGAATCTTGAGAGAAAGCTCGAGCTGGCTAGGCTCCAGCTGATGGTGAGCTCAAAAGCCGGAAGCTGTGGTAAGAGCTGAGTTGCTCAAAAGCTACTGGAGCTAAAACGTTGTGGTCATAAGGATAGGCGGCCTTCTCTGAGCTGTGATGGGAAGACATCTTCAAAACAGGCCGGAGAAATACTGCTGATGTCTGCACTTTGGCTGGTCTTCTGCGTCTGAGCTAAGCACAGACTCACTTTTCGTGGGGTCGGCCTGGCAGGCTGCATGAGATGGAGCATTCTTTGCTTAGGAAGGCAGACATCTCACTCTCTCTGAAATGCAGGGCAGGCTTTAAAAAAAGAAGATGTTTGGCTGTGGAGTGCTAGGTTTATCAGACAGAGCTTGTGTAGGTGTCTCAGCCACAATGCACTGTAGAGTTTTTTGCATTCAACACACACACACACACACACACACACACACTCTGCAGCCCAGGGACCACATGCGGCCCATGGTTCGTTTTTATGCTGCCCCCTTTCCAATTCCTGGATATGGCTCCTGGATCCAGTTCCTACCCCCAGGCACTTAAAAACTGAGCCCAGGATCAGGGAGAAGAGAGGAGGGCATGCACACAAGGATAGGGGACACAGCCATGATGTTAGGTGATAATAAATGTGACGGGGCCCCGCTACAGTCTGCCTGGGCCGGGGACTCCTCGTCGTGTTTATTAACGGGCCATCCGATGTGGGCCCGCTGCTGCCCGAACCTGGGAAGGCAGCTGGCCCAGATGTGGTCCTCTGGAGGTTCCCGGGCCCACAGCTTTTCAGCTTGTACTAATTTTCAAGGTGGCCCCCTTATCAGTGTGAGGTGATCACCATGTCCATAGGTCAGTCATCGACATGTCTCATCTAGGAGGGAAATTGGCACAGTACTACATTGGTTTATGCTGCTTGTCTGAGCCAAGTGGAGTAGTTACTTCAGCTTAACTTAAGTACTTACATTGGTTTATCTCTGTTCATCAGAAAGTGACCTCAACTTCAGGAGTGGAATGCCTCAGTAAGGGGGGTCCATTCCATCTTCTGCACCAGAGTCAATTTCCACCTGGCAGTGCCCCTGCTACTTGACTAAAATACATGAATCATTCAAGAACTTATCCAGTCATTTTTTTAAAATACACCTATGCTACTGGCTGTGACCACATCCTCTGGCAACAAGTTCCACAAGTTAACTGCTTTGCATAAAACAAATACTGCCTTTAATTTGCTTTAAATCTTCTGACAGTTAGTTTCATGGAGTGTCTCCTAGTTCTATTATTTATTGATTTATTTAGCACCGGGAATGTATTTGGTGCTTTACAAGTGTTGAAAGTAGACAGGGCCTCTGCCCCAGTGGATTTACAGTCTAAGAGATGAGGGAGGGGAGGGTTGAAGGCAACAGAGTGAGAGACGAGAATACGTTCATGAAGGCATGAAGTTGCAGATACACATGTTTAATTTAGTTACATAGGGGAAGGTGATGATGAGGAAAAAGGCTAAGGGGAGGAGGCTCGAGGGAAGGGGTAGGTTTTCAGGAAGGATTTGAAGGTTGTGAGGGAGGGCGAGTACGGTTTGTAACGTTAAATAACCACTCCCTATTTACTCATTTCACACCACTCATGATTTTATAAACTTCGATCATATCCTCACTCAGTTGTCTTTGCTTCAAGCTCAAGAGCCATAACTTATCAAGTCTCTTCCTGTACAGAAGGCATTCCATACCTTGTTTCATTTTTGTTGCTCTTCTCTGTACCGTAAAGTAACAAAAAATGATAAAGGTTGTGGAAAACAGCAAATAATCCCCCCCTGCAATCCCAAAAGCAATGGAATCGCGAAACACATCCCGGACTTGAAAGTTCGACGGAATATTCTGCAACACTGCTGACATGGCGGGATTTCCCATCGATTCAGGAATGGCCGATTTTGATTTTGAACGAAAGCCCTTTGCTCAGCGAACATTTCCCCATCTCCGTTTTGCTCTAAATCCCCAGCGGTATTTTGGCCAAGAGAAGGGAAAGTGTTCCGACCTCCCTGATGTGGAAGAGAACTGGCCCTAACAGAGACATGCTTATCTGGATCCTGCTGATGCGGCAGATATTTAAGCACCAGATGCTTTCGTCCGGTAGCACGCGGTAGGGTGGTTTCTTGTTAAAAAAAAAAATGCAGCGTCTTGTCTGGCCCTACTTTCCAGAGAATAGGAATGCTCAGAGCTATTACTGCAGCAGCTATTGACTCCCACTGTATGGCCTTTTGCTATTGTGCCTCAGTTTACCCATATGTTGAATGGGATAAATGCTACATATCTTATAAGCTAATGCTGGATTGCGTAAAAGTCTTGTTTAATATATGATATAATTTTAAGGCCATGGATCAGATGAGACCCTATTGGCAGGGCCTTGTGAAATCTGAACTACTGTGCTTGCCACCATGTTTGCAGATTTTTGCATGTGGACAAATTGTCATTGAAATTGCCTCTGGCAGTGTAGAATTACAATCTGAGGGTGATTTCAGACGTGACGGGCGGCCGCTTTCACCACGGGCCGTGGGGTGGTTCAGACCATGGCTGGAGGTGAAGGGGCGCGCCAACAGACGTGCGCCCCTTTGCCCCTGGCCGTGGTCCGAACCACCCCACAGCCCATGGTGAAAACGGCCACCCGTCATGTCTAAAGCGGCACCCCCCGGAGGGGGCGGGGCCACATGGTGCAGCGTGCTGCCACACGGCCCGCCCCCTGCATTCCCTGGCGGCCCTCCCCCGTTCCGACGGGCAGCGGCAGCGGCCAATCCAGCCGCTGCCGCAACCACAGGCGGGGGTGACTCCCATTGACCGCTGTGAACGGTAAGTAACCAGACGTTACTTTCCGTTCACCACGGCCGTGGTGGCCTTTCCCCACACTTCTCGACCTCGGGTGATTTCAGACGTTACGTGAACACGGTGAACCACGGTGAATACCCACCTGTGGTCACCGTGTCCCGTACGTCTGTTCGCGGCGCGCCAGATGTTGGCCACGGTCAATCCCCACATGGGGTTCGTTTGAACCACGCTTCCCGGGCTAGCTGGGGGAAGGTCCCGGGAAGCGTGGTCAAACGGACCCCGGGCCGTGACCAAGGAAAAGTAACGTCTGGCCGCGTGCCACGGCCCGGGATCCCCGGCGGGATCCCGGGCCGTGGCACGTTCGGCCGGATGCGGCAGCCGCATTGGCCCCGCCGCCCGCCCGTCTCCTCGGAGGGCGGGCGGCGGGGTGCGTGGAGGGGGCGGGGCCGTGCGGCCACACGTTGCGCCGCGCGGCCCCGGCCCCTCCCACTTTCCCTTCCGGGATCCCCCCGGCACGTCTGTTGTGCCGTTACAGGGTGACCCCGGCGGGGAACGAAGCCGGTGGTGCCGGTACGGGTCCAACGGCCGGCGTCACGCCTGAAAATACCCCTCCTCGCGTCCAGAGGTCCAGAAGTGTGGTGAATGCAAACACGGGCTACGTTTGACTGTGGTGCACATCTGGCGGCAAGCCAACAGACGTTCACCACAGTCAAACGCGGCCCGTGTTTGACTGTGGTTCAGCCGGGGTGAATGTCAAACGCGTAACGTCTGAAATCACCCTGAGTGGGGAGCACTGTAAGAGAGCCAATGAGATGTCAGTCAGCATTGGTACCTGCTGGTATATGTTATGGGGCAACGGGTCCTGTGTCACAGATGGGGAAGAGGAAGTCCAAAACCACTCAGGAGAAAGAAAAACCCCCTCCACACAATTGACCTATGTGGTATTTTGTGAAGTTTTTTTAAAAACACATGAGATGTTCAGAGTTGATGCAATGGCATGCTGGGAAAGTAATTTGCATTCAAAATTTGCATACGCTGCAGGATTTAGTAGATTTGCATAATTTATTCTGCTCAAGAAATTTAGGCTTCTGGGCTGCAGAATTTGGGTGGGTGCGAGGTGGGGGGGAGGAGGGAGGGTGATTGTAGAATACATAGGCCCCTGGGCAGTAGCTGCTTAATTAATTTGTCTTTGTGCATGTGTGAGCAGGATATCCCTTTAGGATCCCACTTGCTTGCCTGCACAAGGCTTACAATTCACACAACAACACCCTTCCCTCCTTGCAAACTCACCACTTGGTTCTTAATCTGCCTTTGCCTTGTCCAGTAGTAGCAAAGCATTTGCCGAGCTGCTGATTTCCTTGCATCTTGGCGACCCACACTGTGTGTCAGGTGGCAGAGAACAAAAGCACAGGAAGTGGTAAGGATTTTGCACACCACCTCCCAGAATGTCAGATTGTCTCAGTCCCCATCTCCAAAAGAGGGTTGATGGAATGAGTTCTCAACATAGCCTTGCAGAGCTACACAAGTTATTAAATCTGGAGAGGAAATCTCCACTACAGCAGACAGCAAGGCAGACAGACTCTAGACATGGGGTCTGAGCAAAACATCTTGCAAATGCCTATCTCCCTCAAGCTTTCTCTCTTAAGACTCGTCTTTAAGATCCCAGGCTGCAACCTACCCTCTGTACCCCTGCCCTCTGTTCAGAAAATGCTGGCTGCAGGGGCTACAGAGGTGAGAGGTATTCATTTAACTTCCTTTTCACTTCTCATAGGTTTCTGTTTCTCTTCATGAGTGAGATTAAAAATGTTTCCTTGCATCTTTGTTCTGAAGGCACAAATAGCCTTTCCATAACCCCAAGGATGAGTTGCTACTGTTGCTTACTCCATTCACTTGAGACCTGCTTCCAAATCTTTCATCAAACCCAAATTGGTTTTGTTATTTTGGGGGGCAATTCTGGCAACTTTGAAACTGTTTTGGACATTGCCAACAGATGCGACGAGAGCACTGATTTCCACACTTTTCCAAGCGAGGAAATCCGGGCTCTCATTACAGCTGAAATCAGCCGTCAGATGTTGGCCCGGGCTGGAATCTGAGTTTGCACGAGCCGTGGTGGCGCTTAGCCTGGGCTGTTCCTTGGGACGATCCCGGAGGAACAGCTCGGGCTGAGTGCTGCCCACAGCCCATGCAAAGAACGCCAGACTGGGGTAAAGTGGGCCATGGCACATGTTGGCCTGCTTGCACTTACCTCGGTCTGGGTCTGCGGTGGTTCCGGGCATCCAGGGTGGCCTCTTGGCTACCGGTGCTGCCCATCAGGGAGAGGGGTGGGAGGCTTCTGGGAGCACAGGGGTGGGACTGTGCAAATTCACATCCGCGTTTCACCCTGCCCTCTCCCTGGTCCCTCCCTGGCCCAGCCTGCCATTATGTTTATTCAGTGGCTGAGCCAAATGCTGCCCGGATTTGACCCTCACTCCAGGCAGGATTGAAGTGTGGTGGCGCTCAGCACCATCACGTATGAAAGCACCCGGTGATTACAATGATGGAAGGGAGCAGCCTTCCACCAAAAGAAACATGGATGAGAGCTCTCTGCCACTATGGGTGTTTTCACATGGATGTGAGGGGCGGGGTGGGGGTGGGGAATCATCCCCAGAGCAGGTGCAGGGCTGCATCTCCATGTCCTCCTGCTTGCAGCCCACCTGCCCAGGCGTGAGGCAGAGCAGAGGTGTCAGACATGGGTGCGGCTATCTGAAGACACCCTATGTGAAAGCAGGAATCAAAGGGAATACTGGATGTTTGATTGTCAGAGATTACAGCTGAAACAGAGAGCAAATAAATGATCTGTGCTTAATATCTGGTATTCTGGATAGCTTGGTGGTAGAGCTGAAACAGATATCTGATTTGGTACCTGCATCTTCGGGTACCGTTTCAGGTATCTGAATACTGATTGGGTGCTCGAAAAACCGAAATTTCATCACCCACTGTTGAAACACTGAAATAACAGCTTTAAATTTGTTCGAAATCTGGGATGAAACTGGAACAAAACTGGTATTTTGGTATACCAGTTTGCCAGCATTTCAGTATTTTGGGTACCCAAATCTTTGGTTCAGTTTGAATACTGGAAATTCGATAGGTGCATCCGTTTTTGTGGATACTCATTTCTGCTCTATCTATCTATCTATCTATCTATCTATCTATCTATCTATCTATCTATCTATCTATCTATCTATCTATCTAAAATAAATGACAACAGTAGAGCCTCCCCTTATAAAAAGCCCTGAAAACAAATGATTTCTTAAAAACAAAGTGAACTACGTCCCTGCTGCTCAGCCGTACTCTTGGCCTTAGTTCCCCATCTGTAAAATGGGAATAATAATGACCGACTTCACAGGGTTGTTGTGAGAGTGAAGTAGATAAGGACTGTAGAACATTGAAAATGTTGTATAAATACATGCCCGTCAAGCTGACCTTTGAAAACATCCCAAGAAAGAGATTCCACAACCTCCCCAGGCAACCGATTCCATTGCCCAGCCGTTCTTACCGGTAGGAGTGTTTCCTAATATTTAAATATCCTAATATTTAAGCACCGAGACTGCAGAACCTGGGTCAGATGAAAAAGAGATCGATTTGGGTGTCATCAGCCTACTGATGGCACTTCACACCAAATCTTCTAAAAATCTCACCCAGAGGCCTCAGAGACACATTGAACGGGAGTGGGGACAAGATGGAGTGGGAGCCCTGTGGGGCCCCACAAGGGAGCTCCTGAGGGGACAATGAGCCACTGCCCATCACCACCTTCTGGGTTCTCCCATGGAACCACTCAAGGGAACCACTCAACAGAAGTCCCATGAACCCCTGCCAGATCCCGCAGGCCTGTCAACAACACCCCATGATCGACTGTATCAAAAGACACCGAAAGAGCTAACAAAATCAGCAGGGTAGAATTACCCTTGTTGATTTCCAAGCGAAGATCATCAACCAAGGCCACACAAGGGCAGTTTCAATGCCATGTCCAGGATAAAATCCTGACTGACATGGGTCCAGATAGCCAATCTCTGGTGGTCCCTCCCTCTTCCACCACACAAAGGGAACAAAAGTAGCACAAAAATGCTATATAATATGAGGTATTATATGTGTATTATATGAGAAATTATAGGTGTTTTTATCAGAATAGTTGAGCATGAGGTATTATATGTGGGGTTTTTTAAAATTTATTTATTCAAAATCTATATCCCGCCCCTCCTGCCCACAGGGCAGCCCGGTGCGGCGAACAACAATCAATAAAACAATAATTTTTTTTAAAAAAAGAATTTAAAAATACAATATGCGGGGAACCCCCACCCCCACCAGAATGGTTGAGCTGTTCTTTTAGAATAATTTTTGTTTATTTTTTTCAGAAGAGCATATTGTGATTCCGAAAGAATATTCTTCTTCACACAAGTGGGTGAATATATTATTTTTTCATATTTTCTATTACTTCATGTTCTTGCACAGACCTAGATTTTTGCATTGGTCAGAAAATGCGAATGATTTGGTGGTTTTATTATTATTATTATTATTATTATTATTATTATTATTATTATTATTATTATTATTATTATTATTATTATTATTATTATTATTATTATTATTATTATTTTATTAATAATAATAATAATAATAATAATAATAATAAGCATTTGTGCAGCACCAGCTGTGTACCTGGCGCTTTACAGAACATTAAGAATGATGCAGTCCCTGCCTACGGCTTACAGGGAGACAAGGAGAGGAGACATAGGGAGAGACAAGGGCTAAATAACATTCAAGCGGATGCGAGGTCTCAGGTGCACGTGCTTGGCTTGGTTGCAGTTAGGCATAGAAATATTCCTAACTTGTCATAGAAATATTATATCTTATTTATTTATTTATTTGTTTGTTTGTTTTGTAGATTTTATTGAATACCCCTGAGGAAGGGCATTGTTGCCTGAAACGCGTAGGGTGATTTTTGAGTCGCATTCTGTTTTACATGTGATTTGTTGCTCCTATTTATATAAACACATTTTGTATATTCATACAGTTGAATTGGTGATTACTACATCACAGGAGGCTGGGTTTTTTTTTTACATTTCCCCCAGTAGCCAATTGTTCTGTTTGGTTTGGTCCTTCCCTCTTCCCCATGGCTCCTCCCCTCTCAGGGAGACCCTCTCCAAGGCCCTGGAGGTGGTCATGATTGGGGCCAGCTGGGAGGAAGTGAGGCCCCCACACCTTGCGCTGTTGAAAATGGGGGCCATTGTGGGCTTCTGGCAGTAGAGAAAAGAGCAGGGCCTGAGACAGTCGCCCTGTGGGCACCCCTGGCTGCCCTGGAGAAATTGGAGCTTGTGCCCAAGCCTAGGGACTCTGGGACAAAACCCAGAGTCTCCAGGTGAAACTCATAGTGTTGGCAACTTGACGTTCTACTAATGGAGCCATGGGGGCCGTTTGAATTTATTACTATTAGCCAACAAACAAAGGCCTTTCACTTCTGGCCTCAAATGAGCAGCCAGCCCTTTTCTCAGTAGATTGCAATCCTTCATCTGATTGCCTACCTAGGGAGCCGATTAACCCTGATTATACAACCCATAGGGCTGCTGCCAAAAAGATCTATTTGTTGTTTCATTCAGGAAGTTGAAGTGAGTAAACCGTGGAGGGTGACAATAGCCATGCTTCCCAGCCAGAGCGAAGGGCTCAGCTGTAACCCAAACGTTTCCTCCTTTCCAAGCCCTCTTATAAAACAGAAGACAGGAGAAGGACAAAAAGAACATTTAGAGAAACATGAAACTGGGAAAACAACCACAGAGGCAAGGGCCTTTCTAAACTAAACAGGAGGCCTAGACTGTTGTGGGCTGCCTTTCAATGATCTTTTTTTCCCCTTCTCCGTTTAAAAAAGAAAGCCATAACCAAGCCAGGCCCTGTGAGTTGAAAGAAAAGTTTAAACAATTTAATGATCTGTCGCTAGGCAATATTTGACTTAAAATAGGACTTGTCTGACTCATTTGAGTTCTGTCTGCAACCCCTTTCATTTCCCCTGTTAGAAACTATTAGTCAAGGATATGTGGCATACTTGATTTTTGCTCTCTCGTCTTTCTTGCCCTCGCTCAAATGGAACTTGTGGGTAGAGCATAAGGCCCTGGCCTTGAACTCCCACCCCCAGGATGTTGGAGGACCAACCAACCTGTCTGTTGGTGCCACTGCCCTGACCTGTCTTTTGCCTTGCCTCACTTTCCTCTCGTCTCTCCTCAGCCCTTGCCTTGACAGAGCCCATCTCCTTTCTGTAAACCCTCCCCCCCCTCATCCTGTCTGTCTCACTTCTGGACCTGCTTCCAGCAGTATTTAAGCACTGCTGCTGTCAGCAGGAACCTGGGTGGAACAACTTCTTGTCACACTTGCTCCTTGTCTTGTTCCCTTCTCTTGCTGTCATGGCTCTCAGTGCTCAACTCCCTGAACGCGTGGCTTCTAGTTCCTGCCTCTTCACTCTTTGTGAGTTCTTGACTTGTGAATCCTTGACTCCTGCCTATTGACTCCTTGTGAAAACCAGCTCTGTCAATCGCCCTTGTAAACGCACATGAAAGCTCTAGGGATGTGTGAATGCGGTTCGGAAGTTTGGAGTTTGGCCTGAACTCAACTAGTTTGGTCAACCGAACTGAACTTCCGAACCGAACTTGAATCCTACCGAACTGTTTGGTCGAATCCGAACCAGTTCGGAAGGCCAAAAACAGCTTAAAACAGGTTTTGAATGTACGAACTTGGTTTGGAAGTTCCGAATTTGACCAAACTTGACTAGTTCGGTCAACTGAACCGAACTTCTGAACCAAACTCAATTTTTGAACCGAACCAAATTTCCGAACTCGGTTCTGTTCGCACATCCCTAAAAAGCTCTAATCACCTGCCTCTGGGCCTTTGCACCTGATCAGAAACATGCCTGATTGTTCACGTCCCCTTTCCCGACCTTCTAATGACTCATTCCTGCAGGTGTGAAAGTGGCTTTCATTTCTCATTGTACACCTGGTTCAAATCTGCTGGGTGCAGTTTTACTTTTGGTCTGGAAGTAAACTAGAAATGGGGGAACACAGAAAAGTAAGTAATAGTAAGTAAGTAAAATATTTATTGCGTGGCTAATGGCCTTTGCATTTCATAAAATAAAAGGAAATCAAAATCAAATACATGAAACATTCATAAAATCAAATTCAATAATAATAAAAAGGACAGAGTAAAACAAAATTATATTACACAATGACTCAGAGTAAATAAAAAAAGATGATCACCCACACAATTAACTGATTATCGAGCAAGAAAATGTGCTTTAATTTTAACAGCTGCCGTTAGAAATTTAGCCACTTGTCTGGTTGTGAATTTATCATTATCCTGAAGGAAAATAATCAGATAAGTCTTACTAGATCTTCCCAGCAAGATTTTCAACAATGGATAAATAAATCTCTTATATACAGAAAAGTGGTAAATTGGTTATGCAGTAAACCAGTTATGCACTAAAGTGGTATTAATAATAATCTCAGTTAATTGGTTAACTACTACAGTATATGGTTACTGATCAATTAAGGGATTAGATAATCAGAATTTTGTTTAATAATTAATTAATTAATTAATTAATTAATTAATTGTATTTGTTTACATTTTTACCCTGCCCTTCCCAAAAGGCTCTGGGTGAGTACAGAATTAAAAGTCCATATTTAAGTCCTAGTCCTGATGAGAGTTGAAAAGGGTATCCCTTATGGGTGTGCAGAAGGCACATAATTTCTTTTCTTTTTTCTTTTTCTTTTCTTTTTTAAAAAAGGTTAATTTTCAGCGGTTTTCACTACTGTTTTCATTTCATTTCATTTATTTTTTCATTCTATTTTATAATAAAATAATAAAATAATAATAATAATAATAATAATAATAATAATAATAATAAATAATTGATCATGTGCAAAATTACCAGTGGGGCCATTCTGCACATGCACATCCCTTTTCCAAAATGGCACCAACGCTGGTCTGGTGCTGCTGAACACGAGGTCGGTTGTCAATAAGTCATCAACCATCCGGGAGTTAATCCCGGAGTGGGACGCCGACCTCGTGTGTATTACAGAGACCTGGCAGGACAATGAATCAGGCCCTATCTTGGCCGATCTTGTTCCGGCTGGGTTCTCTGTGCAGCATCAACCTCGGCTGGAGGGACGGCGGTGTGACCATTGTTATCAAGGATACATTGTCTTTTAGGAGATACCCGGTGCAGACTACACCAGGTGTTGGCCGGGGGCAGATTAGGGGTGCTGCTGGTGTACTGTGCACCCAACTTCCCGGTGGCATCCCTACATGCTCTTGCTGATCTGGTGTCAGATGTGATCCTCTGACCCCCTAGACTAGTGGTCCTGGGGGACTTTAATATCCACACTGACACCGATCTTGGAGGAGCGAGGCATGAGTTCATGGCCTCCATGACAACCATGGGCCTGTCCCAAATCATCTGTGGCCCCACACATGAGGAGGGACATACACTGGATTTGGTTTTCTGCACCGGCCTTGAGGCGGGGGGTCAGTTAGTAGGAGTTAAGGCTGTAGAGCCTTTGTCATGGTCTGACCATTACCTCCTTAAGACGTGCATCCTGGCGCACGATAGCCCCCGGCAGGGTGCAGGACCTATTAGATCGGTCCGCCCCCGGAGACTTATGGAACCGGATCGGTTCCGGAATGCTCTGGGGGAGTTTCCCCTGGACCTTGACACCCGCTCTGTCGATGATCTCGTAGCCTTCTGGAACACCTTGTTGGCCGAGACCATAGACAGGGTGGCTCCCAGGCGTCCGCTGCCCTCTCGAGTCTCCCGCAGGTCTCCTTGGTTTACTGAGGGTCTGCGGTGTTTGAAGCGGGAGAGCAGGCGGTTAGAGCGACGGTGGCGCCGGACTCGCGACCAGTATGATCGATCGCAGCATAAGAGCAGTTTAAAGGCTTATGCTGTGGCGGTGCAGGCAGCAAAGAAGCAGTTCTTTGCTGCTCTTATTGCATCTGCAAAGTCACGTCCAGCGGAGCTTTTCCGGGTGGTGAAAGGCTTGGTCAGTCCTGCCTGCCTCCGCCTGGACCTGGAGCAATCCAGTGACCGCTGTGACCGGTTTATCGAGTACTTTGTAGATAAGATCGCTCGCATCCGCCACGATTTCGGCACCACAGTTATTGCAGAGGATCATCTTGGGGCTATGGATCCTGTTTTGGGGCGTCCTGTCCTGTTTTGTGGGATCGGTTTCAGATGGTGTCGCCTGCTGATGTGGAGTCCTTGTTGGGATCTGTTCGTGCCACTACTTGTGAGCAAGATCCCTGCCCGTCCTGGCTGGTGAAAGCTAGCCAGGAGACACTATGGCCGTTTCTGGCTGGGGTGGTTAGTGCCTCCCTTCAGGAGGACAGGATGCCTGAGTGCCTGAAAGAAGCTGTGGTTAGGCCCCTGCTCAAGAAACCATCTCTTGACACTGATGCTTCAGCCAGTTATCGGCCAGTCTCTAACCTTTTGTTTCTAGGGAAGGTTATTGAACATCTATATACAGCTGTTAGGGGAGATCGTGAGGTGGTTTCAGGGCATGCAGTGTCATCAGTATGCTGATGACACTCAGCTCTACCTCTCCTTTTCCCAGCAGTCTCCTTATTTTCCCAGTGCCTGTCAGCTGTGGGGGCTTGGATGAGGGCGAGCCATCTGCAATTGAATCCTGACAAGACGGAAGTGATGTTGGGGGTCGAGGGCTTGGGGGACCTGGGGGTGGTTGAATCTCCTCTTGTTGGGGGGGTTCACCCTCCCATGGTCTCTCAAGTATGGAGTTTGGGTGTGCTCCTTGATTCGCGGCTCAGCCTGGAATCTCAGGTTGCAGTCGTGGCGGGGAGTGCATTTCACCAGTTACATCTTGTCCTGGGGCTTCAGCCGTATCTCTCAGACTTCAACCTCGCCACTGTCATCCATGCCTTCATCACCTCGAGGCTGGATTACTGCAACGCGCTCTACGTGGGGCTGCCTGAGAAGCTGGTCTGGAGGCTGCAGCTGATGCAGACTGCTGAGGCCCATCTCCTTACGGGGGCGGGTCGCAGGGAGCACATGACACCAGTGCTCTGGGCTGTACACTGGCTGCCTATAAAGTACTGGGCCACGTTCAAGGTGCTGGTTTTAACCTTTAAAGTCCTTGACGGCCTGGGCCCTGCATATCTGCGGGACCGCCTCACTCCCCATGTGCCTGTGCTACCCTTGAGATCGTCCGTGGGAGCCTTTTTGGAGGTTCCCGGGTGAGGCGAGTGGCCACTGATGTTAGATCTTTTTCGGTGGCTGCCCCTGTGCTGTGGAATTCGCTCCCGGAGGAGGCTTGACTGGCTCCCACTCTCCTGCTATTTTGGTGTGTATGTAAGAGTTGGCTGTTCCGTCAGGCTTTTGGCGAGGGGTGCGGTGGGGTGTGTGGGGTTTTCCCCCACATATTGTAATTTGAAATTGTTTTAAATTTTTAAATATTTTTATTGCATGTTGTTCGCCACGCCGGGCTGCCCAGAGGGCAGGAGGGGTGGGATATAAATTTTAAATAAATAAATAAATAAAAATAAAATATTTTGAAAAGGGTGCACATGCACAGAATACCCCAGCAACCATTTTGCACATGCACAGTGTTTTTTAAAGTATTATTTTTAATAAAATAAAATGTAAAAATAAAAATGAAAATGAATGTCATTTGCTTATTCATTTTTGTTGCCTTAGTTATGAAAACAAATCAGGCTCTATTTGTTTTCATAATTAATAAAACAATACAAAATTGCACACCCCTGGTATCCGCTACTATCCACTGTTTGGCTGGATACTCGCCTAAATCCATTTGGATACCAAATGGCATCTGGATAACGTCAGGTGAATATCTGATTAAACAGATTGCCGTTTACTGCTTATTTCCTGAATTACTGTTTACCGCATTACCATTTGCTCATATATATTTATATATTTTACTCCCTCCCTCTTTCCCAACCTGTTTTGTTTATGCAGTAATATGATAAACAGTAGCGTGGTAAATTGTAATATCAGGTGCGCTGGTTTGGTAATAACCGGAGAGTTACCAAATAACTGCCAAACTATCTGGAATACCACATATTGATTGCGGCTAAAAAACACCCACACTCCAGCCTAGAACTGAAATGAGTCCCTGCAAAAACGCATATATCTGTCAAAATTATGATACTCAACCTGACCCAGTAACATCAGATAACAATTGGTACTCGATTAGCACTCGACAGGCTATCTGATGAACCAGTTTTCCACTTTTTTGTCTCGGTTTCCCAAATTTCAGTACTGATTTTCTGACTTGTGGTACTATTTTTTTTTTTTTAAACTTTCCTTACCGATTTAAAACGGTAAATCAGTAACTTGGTAACGTGGCAATACCTGGTATTTTCAGGTAATTGGGTGTTTGATTGCTACTCAGGTAGATCATTGGCACCCAATCCAGCACTCAAAATTGTGGGTTTGACCCCTGGATAACAAATGAGCTATTGGTTTCAGCTCCACCCTAACCACACTGTAGACCCAAAACCCAGATGCCCTCGTACCCACCTCCCTTACAGTTGATATAAGGGTGAACTAGATAAGGATTGTAAAGCACTGAGAACATTGAAACTGCTCTAGCAATGATAAGTAATGATAATACTAGTTCAGTACCTGTAGTTTAGAAAAAAGGGCTTGATTCTTAATCCCCTTAAAAGAGGGGTAAATCATTACCCACTCGATTCACAGCTCTTACAGTGGTATGAACCCCATGGAAATGGCATCAGGATTAGGTCCCTACTGTGTAGACTTTTCCTCTGAATTTTCCCATTCCTGGCAGACTTAAGGCAAACCCTTTGTGTTATTTTAACATACTTTTTTTTTGTGCATTTAATATACTGTCTATTTGAATGTTATATAACCCAGCCCAGAGGGAATGCCTACTCCACACTTAAATTGTTCTGCTTAGTGTTTCACCTGGATTTATTGAAATTTTTTACTATTACAGCATTGGGCGAATGAGTGTGTGTATATGTAAAAAACCCTCTCTGGTATTGGTAATTTCACCAAATCAGTCAAAATTAATGTTCTTATTTTTCACTTTTAAAATGACCTCACCATGGGGAGATACTACCCGTAGAATTACTATGGATGGAATTTACAGCCGTGCATAAGGCCAGCTCAAGGGCTAAAGCTTTATTGTACTGACGTAGTGAAGGTTGTTCAGAAATTGGTATCATTGCATTAGGTTGCCAGATGTCCTTTATTTATTATTATTATTATTATTATTATTATTATTATTATTATTATTAGTAATAGTAATAGTAGTAATAGTAGTAGTAGTATTTATTAGTATTATTTATATAGCACAAGCAAAGTGTCTTGCACTGAACAATCATTAATTGGAGGCATGTTCCTGCCTAGGGCAGGAATGAGTACCCATAACAGGTAAACCTGTCAAATTTCTGGTACTGGACCTGGCCTGCCACCTTTGGGTACTAATTGGTACCTGGTTTGTGCATGGCGGGTTACCTGATGTTCCAATTTTCTGATTTTCAGTCCCAGAATACCAACTCCTGGTACTGATATTTTGAGTTCCGTCCCAATTTCTCAAGTTTCCATCCTGTTTTTTTGCTGTTTCCCCATACTGATTTACTAGTGCTGAAACTTGGCATTCGAAATTGCTCATGTTAAACCGATTATCTAAGTATTCGACTCGGTTTCACTGAGTGCCAAGTAACTAAGGAATCGACCCATTAGTCGGTACTTGAAAAATCCTTGAACGAGCAACATATGGGGCTTTTCCTGCCCCTCTATAAGGGTACTACTCGGTACTCGGGAAATACTCAGGACTCCGTTTTCTTTTACTGAGTATTTTACTGAGTACTGAGGCTGAACACGCGGAGCCTGAATAACATTTTTACTATTTGCTGCAGCCCTACAAGTTACTGATTGCTACGAATCAGTAAATCGGTACAGAAAATTTCCAATTTATTTTGGTAATCGTTTACCTGATCTGAACTCCGGTAGCCTGGCAGGCAGCCAACACGAAATACGAAATGGCGACGATTATTATCCACAGGTAATAAATCAGGTACCTTTTTCAGCTCTCTTCCTGCCCCAGGGAGCTCACAATCTAGGATCAAGGAAGGGTTGATAAGGGAGTGGGGAACATAGGGAGAGACAGGGATAGAGCAGGCCAGATCCAGCCATGTGCTGAGTGGCTCCCATGAGAGGCCGAACGGCCGCAGGAAGAAATGAAGACAATGCTTCCAAGTAGAGCTGAAATGAATGAGTACCCAGAAAAACCCTGACAAATTGGAATTTCTGGTACTCAAATGGACCCCAAAATTTCGGGTTCTAACCGGTACCCAAATAGTGCCTAATTCAGGTACCTGATGTACCGAAATACCGATTTTCATACTGAACTACTGATTTTTGGTACAGAAATACCAACTTCTGATACCGTTTCCTGAGTTTATGTCCCCATTTACCAATTTATAACCAATAAATCAGTAATGGTAAATACTGATTTTTTTTATATTCAGGTACCTGATCGGTGACCGGGCAGTCCACCGAGTACTCGACACACCACCCCAAAATTGTGGATATTGCCTGTGGGTACTAAACCAGATACCCACTTCAGCCCTACTTGCATGAGATGCCCAGAGCCTTGAACGCTCATGTTGAGATGCTGAACTTTTGCACGGAGGCTGGATGGAATCAGGAAAGATTTCTCTTCCTGTCCAGTTAAACTAGGGGATAACTCCTCCTTAGATTATTTTTTTCAGGAGAGAGGGATCCTCAGAAGCTTTTCAAATACCATTTTTTCCACTCTCTGCTCCAGCACACCACTCAGCCAGCCGTTTGATTTCCCAGCTGCTCTACTAAAAATAAATGGATGAAAACGAAAACGTTCTCTTGGCAGGACTTCTTGACAAGTGTCTAACGAAGGTCTCTCCCGATGCAGTTAATGAGTAATAGTGTCAGCTTCCAAAGAGGATGGCTTTCCCCTCTGTTTGCAAAAGGGAGGACTGCAGCATGTCATTGACAACACGATCTGGTTGCCTGAGATGAAAAATTTGATTATATTATTCACACACACACACACACACACACACGCACGCACGCACACACGCACGCACGCACACACACACGCACGCACACGCACACACACACAAACACGCACACACATCATGTGTGGATTGAACCTTGCTTGAAAATCTTTGCCCCCTTTCTTCTTGGTTTTGGCACCATTTCAGTTGCTGACGTACCGATAAAATCGCAACTCCAGGCGGCACATTAAAAAACCCATTCCCAGGCTGGATCCAAAATGAGGGACAAGAGTTCTCTCTTGTGTCCCTAAAGCAGGACGGGGAAAGCTCAGGCCTGGGGGCCAAATGCAGCCTGTGGCTAGATGGCCCCTTTCCAGTTCCTGGATCTGGTCCCTGGTGTACTTACTTGCCCCAAGGATTGAAAGAACAAGCTTAGGGTGAAGGGTCGGAGAGGAAGGGTGCAGCCACATGAGATGCCTTGGGAAGGCTGCCATCTTGCCTCAGGGTGCCTTAACCACTCTGGGAAGCCAGACCACATGATGTGGTGCATCGTGTGGCCAGAAGCTGCCAGACGTTCGAGCAACTGGTTGCTCGGAAAAAGGCCGAAGACACGTTGCATAGCAGCTGTATGCTACTAACACGCTACTACTACCCCTACTATATTTATTTATTTAATATATTTATACCCCGCTCCTCCTGCAAACAGCTCGGGGCGGCTAACGAATCTCATATAAAACAATATTTTAAAATATTTAAAACATCATCAAAATCTCAACAATTAAAACAGGGAAAGACAAGATTATAACAAAAAAATAAGGAAGGGTAGGGGGATAAAAACCCACTAACCCACCCTCCCCAAAGGTCTGGGCGAACAGCCAGGTTTTACAACACCGCCGGAATGACAATAGGCTTGGGGCCAGGTGAGCTTCCTCCGGGAGGGAATTCCAAAGGCACGGCACGGCCACCGAGAATGCCCTCTCCATTGTGGCCCCCCGCTTAACACGGGGGACCTCCAAGAAGGCACCCCTGGCAGACTGAAGGAGCCGCTCTGGGGCGCGGTGGGTGAGGTGATCCCTGAGGTATGAGGGGCCGAGACCGTGAAGGGCCCTATAGATTAACACTAATACCTTGAACCTGGCTCGGCACGCTATTGACAACCAGTGCAGAGCCCGGAGCACAGGTGTTATGTGGGTACGCCCTAGGTGTTATGCTAGGGGTAAGGCTGTCCAAGGCATGGCAGCCTGTGTGCCTGAGGCTGCTTCTGCCCCATTGCGAGGCAAACTCCATGGCAGGGCTTTGAGGGGCGAACACTGTCACCCGTTGCACGTGACCATGTCAGGGCCAGGGGTGGGATTTCGGTTGAGCCAGGGGAGGGAGGTGGGCAGAACTGGGTGCTTGCTTATGCAGCTGGCGCCTCGAACCACCCTGGTTGTGGCGGGAGCCCTGATAGTGGCCCAGCTGCCCAGTTTCCTCACGGGTGGTGGGGCTTTCTGCCCTGCTCCCCCATGCTGGTCTTGCAGTGTGGCATCAGAGCTTCCCCACCAGGGGGCCTCATGGGGATTGGGCCCTCCGCAGCTCCACTCATAGGTATGCGCACAAGGATAGGGGACAGATCCATAGCACAGATTCAGGGTGTGGACCCCTCTCTTCTTGAGCGCACTCCTTATGTACCCCGACTCCCAACATCTCTGCAACCTGTGGAGCACGTACTAATTTCCAAAGTAGCCTCCGGGAGGGGAAAACATTCCCCACCTCTGCCCTAAGAATGAGTCTTTCGGCCTTATCCATTTTAAATGTTGATAGGCTTTATTTTAAGGTTGGAATGCATAAAGGAGTCAATTGAAAAGCACACAAAATGCAGCAAATTGAATGACCTGGGCCTGCTACATGTGACAGAGCGGTCATTTGCTTTGCATGACATCATCACAAAGTGACTGTATAAATGCAAGGTATTGGCGAAACTGTTAAAGACTGTGGCTGTGACCCACCAGCCACTTACTCCAGAGTAGTTCCATTGAAATCCTAGGGCTGTCAGGACACAGCCTTGAATCTGTGGGTTGGGGGTGCTGAGGTGGTGCTTGGCACCACAGCGCCATTGCTCAACCCAGACTTGGCCCAGTTGACCACCCAACCATGTCCGAGTATTTTCCACATCTCCCAGCTTTCTGATTGGCTGCTTGCAATACTAGCTGAGTGGCTCACCTGACCAATTCCCCTTCTTCCTTGATTCCAAGCCTCATTCCCTTGTCTCTTTGTTTCATGTCTTGCTTTGAACCCCAGACCCCTGGTCTGACCCTGGTTCCTGCTTTGACTCTTCTACCTCTGCCCCAGCTCCACACTCTGGACCCATTCCTTGGGTCATGCCCATGCCCTAGATATAATGGGTCCTTACAATGGCAGGGGCAGTGAACATTTTTTGCTCCCAGGGATCACTTTGAAAGTGAGTCAGAAGTCCAAGGGCTGCATAAAAGTTGGGGCAGGTGTGCTTAAGCCTGCTCAGGAAGAGTAGGGCCCTGTACATATATCTGCACCATGGATCGGTCCCCTAGCCTTGTATGCATGCCCTTCTCTCTGCTATGTTATTCTGAGCTCACTCTTTCAGTGTTTGAGGGTAAGAACCTCACGGTGAATCCACCACGGGCCAAATAAAAACGATCCACTGTCTGCATTTGGCCCCCAGGCCTGAAGTTCCCCACCTCTGCCCTATGGGCTTCAATAGGAGTACTCTGGAGTAAGTGTTTGATGGATCACCATAAAAATAATATTACGGTGGAATACGGGTCTCCAAGCTGAAACGGGTACTAAATTTAGTACCTGTAGGTAATAACTGCATTTTTAGGTAATACACCAGGTACCTGGAAACTAAAAAAAAACCAGGTACTTTGGTACCAATTTTTCAATTCACTGATTCCCTATTGGTGCACCAAAATCAACATATTGGGTTGGAAAACCAAAAAAACTGGCACAAATTATTATTATTTTTTTAGAGTGACTAGACGTAGTTTTCTGGGACCAAAAGTTGAGTTTCTGGAACTAGAACGTTGATTTACTGGAAGAGAAAACCCATAAATAATGGTAATTTCAGATGTGATGGGTCTGGAGGCCCGCCACGCTGAACCCGGGACTGGGATCTGTCTCGAATCCCGGTCCGTCCTTTAGACGTGCCAGCCTGATCTCTACTGGGGTTCGGGGAGGGGGCGGGCCTGCGTGGCACAACGTGTGTCCGCACAGCCCCACCCCCTGTGCTTCCTCGGACGCCCGTCCATGGGGATAGAGGTGGGCGTAGTGGCCAATGAGGCCACTGCGCCCGATCCCGTATCGTGGTTCAGGGCATGATTCCGGAAAAGGACAAGGTAACTGATGTTACTTTTGCCCCTTTCTGGATCATGGCCAATCTAACCACGGTTCTGGACCTTCGGTCGGCTGGAGGTCCAGAACCGTGGTTAGCTTTGATTCCCACCAGAAATTCACTGTGGTGAACGTCTGGTGGGGATCAAACAGACGTTACCGTGATCGCTGCCACCACAGGGAATCCCCTGGGATTCCCTGTGGTGAGCAGATATTTCGTAACATCTGAAATTACCCTATGTGTCTTAAGAAGAAAAAATAGATAAATTCCCGAGCAGAAAACCCATAAGAAGAAGAACCCTTTTTTAAGAATACAAATTGGGAGTGGGGTGTAAAAAAAAAAAAGTATTACAGGACTGGAAGTTGCTGAAAAAGTGTCAGAACTTAAATAAATCAATAAATCGATGTCAGGAGTTGGTATATTGACAAAAATGTCAAAAAAAATGAGAACAAAAGTCGACCTTTCAGGACATCGGGAACCCG
Source organism: Sphenodon punctatus (assembly GCA_003113815.1). Lineage (NCBI taxonomy): Eukaryota > Metazoa > Chordata > Lepidosauria > Sphenodontia > Sphenodontidae > Sphenodon > Sphenodon punctatus. Next base: position 1,128,671 of record QEPC01000699.1, read on the forward strand.
ATCACGTTGTAATCGGGTACCCTCTTTCAGCTCTATCCAAAACAGCATTGTTTATAAAGGAATATCCTACACATGTTATAGCTCTGCCCCTGCAGAGTATCCTCCTTTGGAGGCTGCCGGGGCATTGCATGACACAGGGAGGAGGACCAGGAGGTGGGAATGAGCTGAGCCAAAGTACTTAATAAAGTGCCAATTCCAGCTGAGTGTTTGTTTAATAACGTTAGCACTTAAATAGCGCCCCCAGCAAGCTTTGAAATGAGCAGTTAATTGAGGTAAATAATAGTGTGTGGGTGGCATGTTTTGTACCTCTTCTCTCCTGGTGGTTATTGTTTAGCTTGAGTCTGGGCCAGTGAACAAGGAAAGCAAATGGGCAATTTGGTTTGCAGGATGCTGTGCGCCTCTGCAACCAAGATTACAAAGAACTTGTCTTCGTTGGGTGTGAAAAGGGGTAGATTTACAATAGAGTTGTTGAGATCTTCCTCCTCCACCTCTGCCTTCTCCACCCTGCCCTCCTCTTCCTGTCCGATTGAAATAATGACATATTTTTCTCTCAAGAAAATTCAAAATATCTTTGTGTGTCATTTTGAACCAGGGCAAAACTCCAGTATTTTGAAAGTTTCACTGAAACAACAAATTCCAAATATTTTTACCTTTAAAAAACTTAATTTTCCAGTCACGTGGAAAGAAACGTATTGAATATCAAGATACTGGAATGCCAAAGTGACCGAAGTATTGAATTCAAAATACTGAAGTAACCAAAATCCCAAAACAAAACTTGTGGAAATTGTTGCCAGGGGATGTTGTGAAGCCCAGTAGCATTGGTTGGGTTTAAACAAGGATTGGATAAGGTCTTGGAGGATAGGTCCATAAATGACTATTACTTATTTTTAAAAATTTACATGCCACCCTTTTCCAGAGTCTAAGGGCAGCTCACAAATCATAAAAACATTCAAAACCAATACAAAACCCCCTTTAAAAAACCCCAACTCTCCCCAGGCCGCTTTTAGACAATTGCGCTGTGCACTCGTGCGGGGTTTAAAAAACCCCGCAAGGAGAGATTACACGTGACGCCGCCGGCAATCGTGCGCCTGATAAGGCGCCGCACATTCTTTTCAAGCCGTGAACTGACCGGGAGCCTGATCGAGGTAGGTCATTCGCAGCTTGAAAAGAATGCGCGACGCCGTATCAGGGGCGCAATTGCCGGCGGCGTCACGTGTAATCTCTTCTCGCGGGGTTTTCGAAACCCCACGCGAGCGCACAGCGCGATCATCTAAAAGCGGCCTCAATCACACAAGCCCCCCAATACCACCTCCTTACTCTACACCAAACTCCCACAAGCCCTTATCTCTGCTGGCCAAATGCCTTTTGAACCAGAAAAGTCTTACATCGCCTCTGGAAGACTCCCAGGCTCGGCCTCAATGGGGTAGCAACCGAGAATACCTCCCTGCGAGCTCCTGTTGTATGAACAAGGCTAACAGATGGTACCCGTGCTCCTGGTCAATCACAGGGGCTGCAATGGGGCATGGAACGACAAGTGGTCTTTCAGATATGTGGTGCCCAGACCTTTTAGGGCTTTAAAGGTCAAAGCTAGCACCTGTCAGTGGGGACTGGGGAAAGGGGACAACACAGACTCCAACCCACACGCACCGGAAACACACATGCCAGCTCTGTCCCCAACAGGGAAGGAGAAATTGCCCATCAGGATAGTATTGCGGCCCTATGTGTTTCAGACGGACAGGGCCCATCATAGGGCACAGAGCGGAAGGTTGAGGCCAGGTCGGGCTCTGCCCACCAGAGATACACACCACTCACTCGCGCTAGAGGGCAGGGGAAGGGACTCACAGTGAGGAGGGTTGTGGGGTGACCAGGGGAGGGACCCAGGGTCTGGGGGGAAGGAAACACTACACACACTCAGGATGGGGGAAGGGACCCGGGACAGGGGGAAGGGACAGGGCTTGCATGCTGACACTCATTCCCACACTCACACCCAATGCAGTCTCCAAGTTCACCAAGGACAAGAAGGAGCAGGGAACAGCTGTCCCATACACCAACCCTATGTACACACAAGCAACCCCCAACACCCGCACGTCTCTCACAAAAACAAATCGCAACACTTAGCTTTGGGGCCAGCTTCTCGCTCTGATTTCCGGTGCCAGGGAACTCCCTGTGCTGGTTTAAGAAGGGAAAGACACGCCCCCGGCATGCCTTAAGCCACGTGGAGCACTGCAGCGGCTGTAGCAGCACCCCCACCCCCTGTGGGGTCATGAGGGGCGGCGCAGCGCTGGGCGTAACTGGGCCAGTCACCCTGGCAACAGGACGCGGTGGGAAGGTATCTCCTGCCGCGCTCGTCCCGGGGATAGGGGCAGGAAGCAGTAGACGTTCCCACCGGACTGCCCAGCGCCACCCCCAGTCCTGACAGCACCTTGACTTGTGCCCAGAAAGCTATAGGAAGCCAGTGCAGACTTTTGAGCACTGATGTAATGTGGACCCCATGCCCTGACCCCAATTGGATTCAAGCCGCCGCATTCTGCACCAGCTACAGCTTCCGAATGTCACCAAGGGCAGCCCCAGGTACAGCACTTGCAGTAATCTAGCCTCGAGGTGATGAAAGCATTCGTCGAGTAGGTTAGGGGTCATGACCTCTGACTGTCAGGAGCTAGGAGTAAATAGCAGGGAAAGAATGACTCCCTAATGACCCATTTGGGTATTTCTCCGAAGCAATTGAGGGTGGCCATTGTTGGAGACAGGATGGTGGGCTCGATGGACCATCGGTCTGACCCGGTATGATGTCTTCTGTTCTTAATTCAGATAGTCATTTGTTGGAATAAACATACAACTTATTTTTGCAAATATGAGATCTCTGCTTTGCTTCCACCCTATATCAATCGGGCAGCTGCGACCACCCCCTTGGGTTCACAGTCTGCAGTCTGGAAACCACTGGCCTTTATGGAGTGATCCGTTTCCTGTCATTCCGTCTCAGCATCCAGCAGACAGACCTTTGATCCTCCGACCAACTTGACTTAGAGACATTGATGGACCAGTCCCCCCCATAAACTACTAGCACTACATTCACTCACAACCATTATTTTTGATTACAAAATAACAACAGAGAAAGCTGCATCTGTCCAGGAAAGCTCCAAGAGAGGGAGAGAGAGACATTAATGTACAGTACATGGGAGACGTTGGGAAATTACATTTGGAGGCAATTAAAGGTCACATTGTTTAGCTAAGTCATAATCCATCACAATGAACAAGGCATTGATTACTGCTCTGGACCACATTCATTTTTAATTCCATTAGTGGAGTAAATGACAGTTTCTGTATTTGCCTCTTTTCTTGATACATAGCAATGAGAATGGCAAATTACCTCAGAATTCAGTATAGCTGAATAGATAAGCTCCTTGCTCTGCTCTTTGGCAAGAATAACCATCAAAGCTTTAACTAGGCAGTAAACATCCTGGCCTGGCCATCTCTTTGAATGATACATTAATGGAGCCTAAACAGAGTTATGATCATCGGATCATTTTTTTCCTTTCCTGCAACGTTCATCAGACGGCATACAAGAGCAGCAGGACAGTGGAATGAGATGTCTGGAGAGATTGCGGAATTTCCGACACTTGACATTTTTTAAAGTAGACTCTTTTAAAAAAGTTAAAAGTTGCTTTTAAAAAGTTAAAACAGTTATTTTGTTTTTATTTAAAAATTAGGTTCTTCCCTGCGTCTAAGTTAAGCACCGGCAACTTCGGAATTTCTTGGCTGTATCCCTGTCTCTCCCTCTGTTCCCCTCCCGTTCATCTTCCCTCCCTTGTCTCTTAGATTGTAAGCCCACTGAGGCAGGGACCTGTCTTGATTGTAAAGTGTCTTGGTTGTAAAGTGCCAGGTACATTGCCCCACCACCCATGCTGCTCAGCATGGCCCGGCCCGGCTCCCTCACACCACGCCCACCCGGAAAAGCTCTGGCCACCAGCTGGAGTTAGGTAGAGCAGGCCATCAGATGTGATGGCCTGTTCTACCACAGTCTGGGGATGGCTTCCCTGGACCATGGGAAGACTAACTCCAGGATGTGCACTGGCAGGGAGACCAGCACACAACCTGAAGTTAATCCTGCCCCAGTCCAGGGTATGTTTTGTATGGCCACAGCAAACATCTGGCGGGCGGTGTCACGTTTGAAAACAACCCATGAAGCCAAAGTTATGTACGTCACCCCTACAAAAAAGGGTGAAGGGGTGAAGGGGATACTGTGTGGCTGAAACTTAAACAATTAAATATGACTTCTGAAAAAAAATAATAATAATAGGAAATAATAATTATTTAATTATTTAAATAATAACTAATGTTATTTATATAGTGTCCCCCACTGAGTGATACCCTAAAGAACAAGCAAGCAAACAAAAAAAGTCTTCAGCTGGGCCCACCACAGCAAAGGACCAATTGCCCACTGACTTAAGGAATGGTGGTGGACCTGAGTTCGCCAGACAACAGGTGGTATCTGAACTTAGATATCCCTCATGACTAAGTTCCAGGAGCAGGTCTCGAATGTAGCCAGGGCCTAGACTGTTCAGGGTCCTGAAAGCCAGCAGCATAATCTGGGTTTTATTGCCATGACATACTTAATTATCAGTTGGCAGTAGAGTACCCTTATATAATACCAGCAGCTGAGTTGGGCAGGGGCTCACTGTGGGGGTCCGTTTGGACCTGTGCCACCTAAGGGAGTAGTTGGCTCCACCATGGGGTGATGCGTCACAGTTTGGGAATCTCTGGCGTAAGTTCTCGGACAAGGGCCTGACATTTTGATTGCGGGTTGTCGGTACTCGATACTTTCACTTCTGCCCCTCAAATGTTAAACTGTCCCAACAAACACAGAGCAGGGATAGGGAAACTCAGGCCCTGGGGTCAAATGTGGCCTGCTACAAGCTTTTATGCGGCCTTTTTCCACTTCCTGGATTTGACCCTGGGATCCAGTTTCTACCCCCAAGCACTGAATGACAGAGCTCAGGGGAAGGGAGTGAAGATGAGGGCAAGAACACAAGGACCAGGGACAGATTAATGGCACAAAAATAGAAAGTGTCATCAAAACACATTGAATTATAATTTGGTCCTGATGTTTTGTAATGTATAAATAAAATTTATTATTATTATTATTATTATTATTATTATTATTATTATTATTATTAATAACAATAACAATAATAATAATAATTAATAATAATAATAATAATCTGTTGTAGCACCCTGAGCTTTATGGGAAGGGTGGGATATAAATTAAAATAAATGTATAATAGAAATTATATATATAGGGAGGGAAACCTCTTGCTCTAGGTTATACAAAATTCTGGTTGCTGTTTTTTATTTGGCCCAGTTCCAGTTCCTGGATCTGGCCCCTGGATCCAGTCTCTACTCCCCAAGCGCTGAAAGAGTGAGCTCAGCAGAAGGGAGCAGGGATGAGGGCAGGCACTCAAAGCCACGGGGATGGATCCGTAGCATAGATCGATGATGTGGATCCTTCCTTTCTTGAGCATGCCCCTTAAGCAACCCTGCCCTTCCGAGCGGGCCTCGGAGCTTGGGACTCATTTTCAAAGTGGCCCCCAGGAAGGAAAAGGCTCCCTAACCCCGTACTAGAGCATCTCCTGTCAAAAGTTATAGAACTGACAGGCCCCGGCCATCACCCACTGCACTCAAGGTTCTGGTAATGATATCTCTCCTGCTGCCACTTCCACCTCAGTCTGTCTCTGCTGCAGCTATTCCCACCATCAGTCCTCCCTAACCTGCTCTCTGATCCCTCCCTATCTCTCGTCTGTCCCAGTCCTGGCCCCGCCTCCCTGCTTCCTGATTGCCCCGCCTCCCTGCTTCCTGATTGGCTGCCAGTCAGCATATAAGGCAGCTGCGGGGAATAACACACCCACATTCCTCTGGCTATTGCCTTGGCCTCTGTGCCCTGCATTATTTCCACTCCTGCCTCTTTGCTGGCCCTCACCCTTGCCTCCACTCTCCCCTCATTTCTTGTCTTTGAGCCCCGGCCCTGAACTTGCGTCCCAAACCCCACATCTGCCCATGTCCCAGATGACCCCACCTTGCAACCCTCACAATAATAATACATTACTGACTTTCTTTGCATGGGGGTTATGAGGCTTTCATTCATCATTAGCCTCTGTTACACCTGTGGCAGGTAGCAGCAGCAAAAAAAAGTATTGATGCTGTTATGGCCACAGTCTCCAGTGGCGGGGCTGGTTTATTTGACACGTTTTTCACCCAGCAGTTGTTATCGTCAAAGAAAGAGTGGGGGGGGGGGATGTCATCAAAACTGATTGAATTATATATTGGCTCCGTTGTGTTGTAATGGCTGTCAAAGATAAACATACTGGCGGCTTATCTAGCTTCCTCATCTCCTTCAAGGTGTAATGCAGTCATTCATTTTGTTAACTCTCTCTTTTGTATCTTAAATCCAGGGCCGACCACAAACTGAAAAATACACAGACAGTCTATTTCTGCTTTCTATTGGTCTGTTTGCGGGAGTAATCGGTTCAGACTTGGCGACCACAAATGAGTTTTGCTTGTCGAAAACTTCCTGAGAAAGTAGGCGGGAAAAAGGGGGACTGTCACACTTTTGTTAAGTCAACAAGCTGATAGATCAACGCTTCCCAGGCTTAATATATGGGAAGAGAGAAGATGAGGAATTCTCAGAACGTTCCACAAACCTAACTTCCAGAAGACCATGAGGTTGCAGGCCTTTAGCTGTTGTTAGCCGCCCCGAGGTGCTTGTAGCAGGATGGGGTGGCATATACATTTTAATAATAAATAAATAAATAAAATTGTGCCAAGGGAGCAGGGGTGCACTGGCCTGGGGCGTTGGAGAACTTCCGGCCCTTGAGCCTGGCTGCATCACACCCAGCCTACTACTACTAATGAGTTCTCTAGTGCTACTAGGCATACATGGTGCTTTTCAGTCACAGATTCTGGAGACAGGTCCCTGCCCAGTGGGCTTACAGCCTAAGAGGGACAAGGAGAAAACCAGGGAGATACAGACACATTCCCATTTTGCAGATGGGATACTAAGGATGAGAGGTTGTGACTTGCCCAAAGCCACTCAGTGGGTTTATGATTAGGTCAGGATTTGAACCCTGCCCTGGCTTCCCAACTCGAGTCCCTTAGCCACTACACTACACCACATTTGCTCGCTATCGACTCCCAAAAGCCCAGGTTCTTTCAGAGCCTGACAAAACCCAGCTGGGTTCTGTCCCTCCGGGATTGACTGGATTGAAATGTCCTGGGGTACTCAGGTGTATTGGACCCCAGAAAGGGGGTAAAAGATCTGACAGGAGTGACTGACCCTGCCATCTGGCTGCGGTCTTCCTTACCTCACCTGGCTTCTAGGGGACCTATTAATTATTATTATTATTAGCATTTATATAGCGCCAGCAATGTACCTGGCACTTTACAAAGAATAAGATAGACACGGTCCCTGCCCAAGAGCTTACAATCTAAAGACAGGGGGGAGGGGAGACAGGGAAGGGGGAACAGAGGGAGAGACAAGGAATGCGACAATCATGAGGATGCGGGAACTCAGGTACACGCTCTTGGCTTGGTTGCAGTAAGTTGGGAGTTTGCAGATAACAGGTGGGGGATAATCCTGGGTGGGAATGATTAGCAGGAGTTAGGAAGGGCAGAGCAGAAGAGGTGGGTTTTGAGGAGGGACTTGAAGGTGTGGAGGGCGGGGGCCAGGTGGATGAGGGCAGGGAGGGAGTTCCAGGCGTGCAGGGCAGCGAGGGAGAAGGGACGAAGGCGGTTGGGGGAGCAGGGGAGGCATGGGAGGGTGAGGGAGGGGATGGAGAGGAGCGGAGTGCTTGAGCAGGGGTTCGGAGGGAGATCAGGGCAGAGAGGTAGGGGGGAGTGAGGTTTTGAAGGGCTTTGTAGGTGAAGACGAGGAGCTTGTGAAAAATATGCTCAGGAAGAGGGAGTCAGTGGAAAGAGAAGAGGAGAGAGTCGACTGTACGTGGATAATGGTATTGCCTCCAGCTGCTGACTGACCAAGTGAGAGGAGAGACAAGGGCACGCCAAGAGCTGACATGAAAAATCCAGATGGATTCCCTCTGCAGAGGCTCCACCCAGTCCAATCTGGGTCCAACAGGAACCAGCTGGGATCCAGCTCATGTTCCATTGGAGCTCTGGATTGACTCCTAAATCCAGTGTAGTGACATAAGATGCCTGCATAAGATGGCGCCTTGCTGGTTCACACACACTCTCATTGATGTGCCATCTTACGCATGTACGGTAAACAAAATTTGGTTTATTACCATGCGCAGAAGCTGCTGATCCAGATTAGTTTCCAGAGATCTGATGTGATAGAAAATTCCCGTCGGACCTCCCAACACTGATCTGAAGCTGTGGAGATCAAGGGGCTTCTGTGACTCAGTCCTAGACCTGCCTACTACTACTTATCATTTCTACAGTGCTACTAGGTGTACAAAGCACATTACAGTCACAGATTTTCAGAGACAGGTCCCTGACCCATGGGCTTACAATCTAAAGTAGACAAGGGTGAGAGGAACACAGGGAGAGACAAACTCACATATATTTTCTTCCAAGGTCTGGGCCCAACCTACCTACGGGACCGCCTCACCCCCCGGGTTCTGGAGTGACCTCTGCGATTGGCCAGGGGCGCCCTTTTGGAGGTCCCCCCATTTGGCGGGGGCCGACGATGGAGAGTGTGTTCTCAGTCGCTGCACCCCATTTATGGAACTCCCGGTGGAAGTTCGCCTGTCCCCGGATCTCCTTCCCTTCAGGCATCAATGTAAAACTTGGCTTTTTCGCTAGGCTTTTGGTGAGGGGAGATGGGTAGCGGGAGGGATTGGTTGAGTGGGGAGGTTTTATGAATTCTTGATAGTTTTATATTTGCATTGTTGATTTTTTGTTTTTATATTGCTTATATTGTATTGTTTATATTGTACCAAGCTGCTACCGCCCCAAGCTGCTGTAGCAGGAGAGGGTGGGATATTTAAATAAATAAACATTTTACAGATGGGGAACTGAGGCTGAGACCTATGACTAGGTCAGGATTTGAACCTTGGATTTCCATACCCAAGTGCATTACCTAATCCACTACACTACACCAGTTCTGTAATCACCCGTTCCCCAGCTCAGTCCATCTCTGCCTTGTCTTGTGAAATCACGGCATTCTGTAAGGGGCGAGATTACATAAGAGAGAGGAGGAGCAATGCCAGGCCTAATTATTTTGCCCCTCTCCTTTCTGACACAGCTCCTCCAGCCACCCCCAGTTATGAACTGGAAGAGCTGAATGGATTTGCAAGGAAGGGAATAGGCTCTTCCCATTAACAGTTGAAACAACTTCCTTCTCCACAGGAACTGGAGAGGTATTATTACTGAGGCACAATTCATTCCTTGAAGTTCCTCTTAGAGTGTTTGCTGATGTTACGTGGCCCGGCGAAACTCCCGGAGTGGAATCTCACGTTGGGGAATCTTACGCTTCTCTCTGAACGTGGGCGCGGGGGGTAGAAACGTCATCAGCCGGGTCCTGTGGCATTTTCCCGGATAAATGACAGGAAATCTATTATCCGTCCCCTTCCCCATCTTCCCCACATTCTGAAAACACAGCTTAACTAGAGCTGAAACAAGGACCAGCAAAACCAGGGATACCTGTTGAATTTCTGGTACCTGCATCGACATGAAAATATTGGTTACGAATCGGTACTAGATTACGAACCAATTCGGGTACCCGATGTCCCGGAATGACCTGGATTATCGACTTCTGATCCCAGAATATCAACTTCTGGCCCTGGAGTATCGAATTCTGGCCCTGATCTTTTTTCCCCCTCAGTTTTCTGTCTCAATTTTTATTTTTTTATTTTTCTGTCACGATTTTCCAGTCAGTAACTGGAAAACTGGTAAATCAGTAATGGAAGTTACCGATTTTTAGGGTACCCGGGTATCCAATCAGTGATTGGGTAGCCTGTTGAGTACATGACATGGTACTTTAAAAGATGCAGGTGTTACCATGGGTACCAAATTAGGTACCATTTCAGATCAGATCTTAACCAGTAGCCAACTTCCATATCTTATGGCGCTTGCCCCAGTTTTCAGTGTAGCATGCAGAACGGAAAATATTTGCACCCTTGGAACAGCTCGATGATTTGGCCCCTCTCCTTCCATCCTGAACATGCTTCTTAAACAGCTCTTATCCAGCCCCTGGAGTTCATACTAATTTTCAAAGTAGCCTGTGGGAGGCAAAACGTTCATCACCCCCTGCTCTAAATTGCACTTTGCTCACAATAATTCATCTCACATGCCCACTAAACCACAGTGACCATCAAACAGCCGAGATGTAAGCTTAGAGCGGTAGATAACGGTTATTTCATTCAGTTAATTCAGAGATCAACAGAGAAACTGCAAAATGAGTCAGGACCCGGTCCTGCTCCCACTGAACAAAAACCAAAAGTGGAGGTGACTCCTCAGATCCACAAGCCACATCTAAATGGTGGGGCAATTTACCTCAGAAGTCCAGTTTGGAAATCTGTTATGTGCAAGATGGTTGTGGTCACAAGTTAGGGCCATTTTAGTTCAGTCAGCTATATTTTTTTGTTTTTGTTATGGTAAGGTAAGGTAAGGTGCATAAGCCTCAGATGGCACCAAGGCCTCATCATGTTAGGTGGGTAGTGGACAACCTAAGCTAATTTGAGAGCCATTGGTCTAGCCTTCAAACAGTCCCAATGACCACAAGACCCCCATTAACACAGTCAAAAGCCAAATTTTCTGTGGGAGCCCAGAACATACAGAGTGAATACTAGCTCCAAGCATCCTGACTGGAGCTGAAATGGATATTAGCCCTGATTTGGATAAAATCCGAATGGCTTATTCGAATTCTGGTTAGAATTCCAACCAAACTAATTTTTGCTCAGTTCGAGTTCCAATTGGACTGAACCAAATGCCCGATCCTGACAGAATCAGAATCGGGCAAAAAAATTGAATTCAGCCCTAGCAAAAAATGATCCGTAGTTGATATCTGGTATTTCGGATAGCTTGACAGTTATTCAGTAATTTTCCGGTAACAGACAAACAGGAGTACTGGATATTGCTATTTATCTAATTGCTGTTTACCCAGTTACTGCATTACCAAACCAGTTTGGATAGAGGGACGGAGTTAGGAAAAAAAAGACTAGTAGTTATTCAATTATTATTATTATTAGCAAGCATTTATATAGCACCAGCAATGTACCTGGCACTTTACAAAGTAATTGAATAGACATGGTCCCGGCCCTAGGGCTTACAATCTGAGAGACGGGGGTGCGGGGAGGAGGAGACGAAGGAAGGGGAACAGAGGGAGAGACAAGGAGTGTAATATTCATGAAGATGCAAGGTTCCAGGTGCACGCGCTTGGCTTGGTTACATCAAGAATGATGGCTGGTTGGTCCATGTGGTGAGGATATGAGTACACAGACCTTAGGTAACAGATTGTACTGGATGGAGGGTATCAGCAGGAGTTAGGTGAGGGGAGCGAGAAGTCGGGGAGGGCAGAGCGGAAGAGGTGGGTCTTGAGGAGGGATTTGAAGGTACGAAGGGAGGGGGCGAGGCGGATGTGGGCAGGGAGGGAGTTCCAGGCATGGGGGGCAGCTAGGGAGAAGGGATGAAGGCGGTTAGGGGAGTAGGGGAGGCATGGGAGGGTGAGAGAGGGGACAGAGGAGGAGCAGAGTTCACGGACTGGAGTACGGAGGGAAATTAGCGCAGAGAGGTAGGGGGGAGCAAGGTTGTGAAGAGCTTTATAGGTGAAGACTAGGAGCTTGTGCAGGATTCGTTCAGGAAGGGGAAGCCAGTGAAGCGAAGAGAGGAGGGGCTGCACATGGTCGAAGCGACTGGCGAGGTAGATGACCCTGGCAGCAGAGTTTTGGACAGAGATGAGGGGAGAAAGGTGAGACCGGGGAAGGCCAGTGAGAAGGAGGTTACAGTAATCGAGGCGAGAGATGACCAGAGCATGAACAAGAGTTTTGGCAGACGAGACAGAGAGAAAAGGGCGAATCTTAGCAATGTTATGGAGGGAGAAGCAACAGGATTTGGTAACAGAGTCAATGTAGGGTTTAAAAGAAAGGGCTGAGTCAAAGATAAAGCCTAAGCTAGGGGCTTGGGGGACAGGCAGGATGGTGACCCCATCGATGAGGATTGGAGGAGAAGAGCTGGGAATCAAATTCAGAGAGAAAGGAAGAGAGTCAGGGGGGCGGTAGATGACAGTGACGCAGAGGTGGAGGGGGGAGTAGAGGTGCACAGAGTGAGCCTCAAAGGAAGGGAAGGAGAGAGAGGGGGGGGAGGAGAAAGCGGTTGGAATTGACAGGATTTAGTGAGTAAATGGTAATGTGGTAAGCGGTAACTGGTAAACTTTAATCTGGTTAACTGGATAACTTAACTGGATACCATTCGGTACCTGACTAGAGACCGGATCCCATGGATAGCCAACTAGGTAGCGGATAGTAGCGAATAGTCACTTCTAGTCCTGACTGCCCTAGGAGAGGAATAATGTGGAGGAAAGAGGAGATTCTATCACGCTGAAACCATGTGACCAAAGGCTTCCTGCTGTCCCCGTCAGGAGGTACCGCCAGCTGTACCCCTTGGATCAATGGTGGCAGCAGCTGCCTCTCTGTTGCTTTTGGTTGTTGCTCTGCAGCCCTGGATGAAATTTTGACCCACGAGCCAAAGGTTCCTCTCCCTATACATATTATTTATTTAAATTTATATCCCACTCTTCCCATAAGACGCAGGGAGGCATACAACAGATTTAAAAAATACATACAAGACACATACAAATATATTTTTAAAAATGATTTTAAAACCATCACCTCATCCTGCTAGGACCTCCACCTAATTAATTCCTATCCCCACCTGCTAAATGCTTGGCCAAAAAAGAAAGCTCTTACATTGCCCCCAGAAAACAGCATCACAGAGTACAGACAGATGCTTGTCCAGCTACTTGTGGAAAAAATCCAATGAAGAATGGGCCAGCCTTAGAAATTGCAGGGTCCAGGGCAAAAATATAATGCCGGCCTCCTCATGCCCTCCCTCCATAGCCTCAGCCCATTTAACCTGTTCCTGCAGGGCCCAGGTCTCCTACCCTAGTAGGCGAGGCAGAGGGGAACAGGGCCTCACAGGAAGCGCATCCTGAGGCCTCAGGACCTCTGGTTGTGAGGTCACCAGGACTGGCATCGCGCATGTCAGGGCAGGAGTTTGTACCCCGACATGCGCGAGAGAAGCTGTGGGAGATTCCCGTTCGCACCAGCTCTATTCCTGTCATCTGGCTCCTCCCCGCTGCCACGTCTTCCTTTGCCGCTCTCTCTGCCACCACTGCCGCTGCCGCCGGAGCCTAAGAAAGACAAGGGACAGGTGAACATTTATTTTTGATTTTTATTTTATAAAACATTTTTATACCACCCGGGGCAGTGTACAGCATATAATAATAATGTATAAAAACCAAATACAGATACCATCAAATCATATGAAAATCCCCCAAAGAGAGACTGGGAAAACCCCCATAAAAACCACAAACCCCATAAAACCCCACCCACTACCCATCCCCTTCACCAAATGCCTGGCGAAACAGCCAGGTCTTACATTTTTTGAGGAAAGAAGGGAGATTCGGAGAGAGATGAAACTCTACCGGGAGGGAGTTCGATAGCCACGGCGCAGCCACCGAGAACACCCGCTCGGATGTAGCCACCTGGGAAACTCAGGCGACCTCCAAGCTGGTATCCCCGGCCGACCCCAGAGGCCGATCCAGGATGTGAGGGGTGAGGCGGTCCCGCAGGTAAGTGGGATCTAGGCCGTATAGGGCTTTATAGGTAATAACCGACACCTTGAATTGGGTCCAGAAAACGAGAGGCAGCCAGTGTAGAGATCGGTGCTCCGGTGTTATGTGCTCCCGCCAACCCGCCGCATTCTGCACCAGCTGTCACCAAGGGAGAGACAAGGCTACATTAATGAATGGAGAAGTTACAGGTTCATGCCCCACAACTTTGGAACTCCCTTCCCTTGGAGGCTCGCCTGAGCCCTAGTTTGAATGTTTTCTGGAGGACTTTTTAGTTGGGCAGGCATTCAATGGGTAGGGATAGATGTGGGGACGGTGGAGTGCAGGGCCATGGGGGTGTTTTTACTTTTTTTGGGGTGGTTTTAAATATTTGTTTTATATTTGTATTTTATGTGTTTGTGGTAAGCCGCCCTGAGCCTTTGAGGATAGGACTGGATATAAATAGAAACCAACCAACCATCAAATAAAATGTGCTTAGCTTAGTTACAGGGAAGAGAAGGACACTGAGCAAGGGAGGGAGAGGAGGCAATTTCCTCCTGATGATGAGTCGCTGGGGATGAGGATCTAGGGAAAGTCTGACGGAAGTAGCAGATTTTCAGGAGGAATTTACTCTCCCTGCTGAGGTTACTGTGGCTGTTCTGCTTTGGGCCTGCAGGGACAGAGCCTCCAGGGCTACACTGCTCCAATCTTTGGTGAGAATGAGACCTCTGGGACCACGCTGGTCCGGGCCCATCATCCCCCTCTAGGAATGGAGCCTCTGTACCACACCTTTCCCCGCCTCCTCCTATCTGCTTCCTCCCTGCCAGGAGGGCAGCTCCTCCTTCTCTACTTACGATTGGTGGCTGTGCATGATGCAGAAACCAATCACACAACAGGAGGGCGGGACCACTGCTCTCCCATCCTTTATATTATAACCTCAGGTCCATGGCAGTGGCCTTGAGTTTAAGCAGGGGAATATATGACACATTGGGAGTTAACAAATGAAAAGTTCATCCGTATTAGCCCACACTTGGTGGGTGCCCATTGGCCCATTCGGTGTTTGCCCCCACTGGCCATGGGGCCACTACCCACTGGACATGCAGCCCCCACTCACGGTGGGGTCTTGGAGAATGTGGAGTCAACCATGCGAGTGAATGTGGGCTAATGTGCGCTCCTGTGCCTGCGTCCCATCAATCAGGTTGTGTGCAGCGCCTCTGCGTGTACAGATCCGCCAACACCATAGAGTCGAGGGTGGAAATCCTAGAGCATCTGAGAAGAGACTGCTTCTTGTCCTTCTCTCCACTCTTACTCTCACCACAAGTGGGGGCTGCCCTGAAAGCGCATGAAATACATGCAGGGGGCTGCCTGTTTATTAAGCCAGATGCGGTAAACGTGTGAGTGGTGGCCAAACCTGGACTGCAGTAGGCTATCATCCCATTTCTTTTCACCTGTTGAAAAACAGGGAGGCAGGAGATTTCCTCCAATGTCCCTCCTGCATGTCACATGGATGGGAATTGCCTCGAACAGCTGACAAAATAAAGAGGCGGGAAGGGAAGCTTTGCTACCTGAGACTACCCAGGTCCCAGAGAAAATCTGGGACAGAGCTGGACATGGAAACCCAGACTCCTGAGTGCCCTCGAGTACTTTAGCCTACTTTTCCTCTCTGTCTGGACTGATTCCAGGAAAGAAAATCTAAGCAAAAATGGTTGTAAAAATGTTGGGACACTTAACTAATGTGGATATGAAGGCTGTCGGGCTCTGGGCCAAAGGTGGATGTATGTAAGGCGCATACACTGCAGGGGGGATCGACCACACAGCGGGCCCCGGCGGCAGGCCATGGCACCGCCGGATGCCTCAACCCCGCCCCCAGCAAGTTCCCGATCTCGGGATCCCTCGCCTCCGCCAGGGGCGGAGGCACGCTTACCGGCCACACCCCCAGCACAGACTGACAGCGGGGAAAACCTGCAGGCCTCGTCAGGCCCCGCTGCTTCAGGAGCTCGAGCGTCGGCCACGCCCCCAGGGCCGACGCACGCTCTGGGAAAGCCCCCGCCCCTGCTACGGCGTTCAGAACGCCTCAGGGCACGTACAGGGGCGGGGCTCACAGTACATAAGCCAGCACCGCGGAGACAGCGGTGCTGGTGATTGCTCAGAGACCGGCCCCCTGTTGATTGCTTTCGAGTGCCTTGGATACACTGGTGACTGAACATGTGTGCGAGCGAGTGGACCTTCCCTGCCTAGAACCTAAGAGTGTAAGTGCTAGAGTGCAGCAGCGCGTGAGTGGGATTTCCTTGAGTGCTTCCCCCCTTCCCTGGGCAACCCTTCTTCCTGGTGCGAGTGTCCTGTGCCCCCTGCCCTCCTGGGTTCCCCCCTCCCTGGCCCCACGCACAAGACCTCACCTATTTCCCTTCTTCCCCCCTGCTTCCCTTCTGGCGTTTGGGAGAGTTGTGTGGCAGGGTGCACCACGGTTTCCGGATTGTCACTTGCCCTATGATGATAGGGGTCAGTTCTCTTTAATTAGAGGTAACGACCCACACACTATCCTGACGGGCATTCTTCTTGCAGGGCCTGTGCCCCTAACCCCGGAATTGAGACCGTGGTCGCGAGTGAGTTGTGCGTGTGTATCCCATTACCCCCTACCCCGGTCACAATGTAGCAGGGTCAGGTCAAACACAAGGCAGCAGCAGGATTGTCTCGACTAGGCCGAGTCAAGTAACAGATCCCAGGGGTAAGCCAAGAGCAGAGGAAAGGAATGACAAGCAGTTCAGAGCAAACACAAGTGTGGTGTGGTGAATCTTGAGCCCGTGCAGAAGGATGGACAAGATGGCCCCTTGAGGTAATTTCCAGTTCTGTGACACTATAACTTATTGTTCCATCCTACTTCCTGTTTCTGTTGGGTGGGCCTTTAAACCAACAGGTGGCCAATCAGAAATCTGGGGGTGTGGCATAGCTAGCACAGAAGGGGTCACTAGCCCGGAAACTCCAGAGCTGGCAATTCTAGAACTGGCAACTCCAGAGCTGGCCCATGTTCCTCAAAATGGTCACTATTAATTTCAAGTCTGATTCCACTGACTGGCTCTTAGAAATACCGGGAAATAGTTGGGTACATTTTCTTTCTGTAGACAAGACTTACAAATCCAGTCATATCAATCTCCTGTAGGGTTACCCAGATTATCAATCAATCAATCAATCAATCAATCAATCAATCAATCAATCAATCAATCATCCAGGGGAAACTGTGGAGCGGTGGGGTTCTGAAATAACGAGGGATGTCAATTACATTCTATGAAGTTATGGGGTTCTGAAAGAAGAGATGTGTCCGTTATATTCTGAGGAGCTGTGGCGTTCTGAAAATCACGATTCCATCCTTATGTGGTGTCAGGGCCGGCACGACCATAGAGGCAGCACAGGCGGCAAGCTGAAGGGTGTAGCAAAAAAAATGCAGCTGTCCCCACCACTGGTAAGCTCTGTGTCTGGATTGGGGGCGGAAAAGGCAGGGGGAGCTGGGGCTGCCTTGGGCAGCAAAAATCCTCACACCATTCCTGTGTGGTGCGGTCCATCATTTGGTGCTGTGTTGTTTGAAATAAGAGACATCAATTATGTAAATAAGGAAGGCATCAACAGGGCCGGCTTTATCACAGGGTGACTAGAGGCAACTGTTGCCTCAGGTCCTCCTCCTTTCTTTATTTCTGGAAGCTCTGTACTGGAGCCTGCTTTCACTAGGGCAGGGTGTGGCACTTCCAATCACTCTCAACGGGGTCTCAAACATGACCACCTCTAGGGTCCCGTGAAGGGGACGGGGCCCATTGACGGGACTGGGGAGGGACCATCAGGGAACCCACAGTTTATCTTCGCCCTGGGTCCCACAAATTCCAAGGCCAGCCCTGAAAGTCACGTTATGTTCTATGGAGCGGTGGGGTTCTGAAGTAAGTAATGCCTGGGACACCCGTTATGTTCTGTGGGGCTATCAAGTTATAAAAAAAGAGATAAGGGACATCTAGGACTTCTAACACAAGGCATAAGAACATAAGAAGTGTCATACTGAGTTAGACGAATGGTCCATCCATCCCAGAACTTGGTCTCCAACAATGACCTGACCACTCTCTGTTGCTTTGGAGAAGTACCCAACAGGTCATAATGGAGCATCCATTCTCTGTTGTTCACTCCCAGCTCCCAAAATCCAAACGTTACATACCCCAATCTACTTGACTAACAGCCATTAATGGAGCTAGTCTCAATGTTCCCAACCCTGATTAGGCATCAAATACTTTTATTTCCTGATGTTTCCTGGTCTCTTGTATCTGCAGCCTCTGAAATACTTCTGGTCCACACAGCACAAATTTTTTGATCCTGAAAGGGGAAAAACAATTTTTTTAAAAAGAAGGGGGAATGGAAAGAAAGGAAAACTCCAGCTCTTGATTAGAAGGTCACAAAAAGAAAAGAATATTGTGACTGGAGTGATAATTCCATCCCTTAAATTAATACTGAATAATTGGAAATGATAATTTGCAAGTGACATTTATTGCATGGTTAACCAAGGTATAGGTATTATTGTTATATTGTTCAATGTGAATAAGTTGCTGCACAGCTGCTAATAGCATTTGTCGCGCTGAAAGATAAAGCAATGATAAGGGTAATCAAATCTCATGCTTCAGGGCCTAAGATGATTGCTTGAGGGGGTCAGGAAGGAATGGTCCCCTGCCATGCCAGTCTATATAAATCGCTGCACAATTAGCTAAATGCATTTAGTGGTTTATGGTCCGAATTGTCAGCCAATGTCACGTGCCGAGGAAGATCCACTGAAGTGAAGTTACACTCTGTCTCAGTTCTCTGGTCCTGTTCCTCCAATGGAAAGGGATAGTCAGAGGTCTTCCGGGGGGACTTCCAGCCCATGGGCCAAATCTGTCTCAGGGCTGTTTTTTTATTTGGCCCCTTTTCAATTCCTGGGTCTGGCTCATGGTTCCAGTCCCTCAAGCACCAAGGAAGGGAGTAGAGATGAAGGCATGCAATCAAGAGAATGGGTCCATAGCATAGATCCATGATTCTTCCCCCCGACTCCATTCTAGGCACAGCAAGTACACCTGCGATGTCTCAACTTTGTGATAGTATCCCTGTCTGGCCCTAAGAAAGTTGAGAATGACTGTTCCCATACTGTCGAGAAATACCTACCTTTCAGGAGCGCCAGCTGTTGGTTGGTATTTCCTCACCATCCATTGAATCTGCATAGGGCTGTAGCTCAATCTTAATTTTCTCTCGATTCTCGCCGAGAATCAAGGTTCTTGACTAATTTTAGTGAGAATCGATAATCGAGAAAACCCTCAGTTCTCGACATTTTCGTGGTTGAGAATTTTTCTCAGTTTAGTGTTTACCATGATTTACCATGTACCGTATACAGATTTATCATGTACAGCTTACCGCGTACCATGATCATCCCAGTAATGCACATGTGCAAAATAGCTTCCCCTTTCCAAAATGGCAGCTATGTAGCTGGTGCCATCTTGGAAGAGGGATGTGTATGCACAGAACAGCTGAAA
The DNA here is from genome assembly GCA_003113815.1 of Sphenodon punctatus. NCBI lineage: Eukaryota > Metazoa > Chordata > Lepidosauria > Sphenodontia > Sphenodontidae > Sphenodon > Sphenodon punctatus. The sequence goes on from QEPC01000699.1 coordinate 1,147,979, forward strand.
TGACCATTTTGCGCATGCACATTACTAGGATGAACATGGTACATGGTAAGAGGTACACAGTAAATTGGCATATGGTCAACGGTAAATCAGAATAAACAGTGAACGGTAAACGTTGCTGAGAGTCTCACTGAGATCTCAAACCGTTATTGAGAACATGCCAAGACTTGGTAACAGTTCTTGATTACCATGAGATTCTCATGAGAATGAAAACCCATTCTCACTTCAGCCCTAAATCTGCGCTTCTGTTTTTGTTGAGATTGGCGCCTGTGCATATTTTCAGATGTTACGAGATCACAGTCAACCACAGTGAACCAGGGTTAATCCCGTGGCGGGGCCAAAGCACCCTGAACATCTGTTCGGCAGCTGTCAGATGTTCACCACGGTCAATACCCAGATGGGGTCAATCTCAACCATGCTTCCGGAGTTCCCCGCGGGACAGGGTGATTTCAGATGTTATGGGGACCGTTGGTCCCACACCGAAATCAACCCATTCATTCCCTGCCGAGGTCACCCCGTCACGCCATAAGAGACGTGCCGGGGGATCTCGGCGGGGAATCTGGGAGGGGGCGGGGCTGCACGGCGCAGTGTGCAGCCGCACGACCCCGCCCCCTCCACGCTCCCGCCGCCCGTCCTCCGGGGAGACGGGCGGGCGGCGGGGCCAATGCGGCCGCCACGTCGGGACGGATTCGCCACGGCCCGGGATCCCGCCGGGGATCCCGGGTCATGGCGCCTGGCCAGATGTTACTTTTTTTTGGTACCCGCTGGGGATCTCTTTGACCACGCTTCCCGGGACATTCCCCTGTCTAGCCCAGGAAGCATGGTTCAAATTGACCCCATGTGGGTATTGACCGTGGCGAACATCTGGTGGCCGCCAAACAGACGTTTGAGACACATTGACCACAGGTGGGTATTCACCGTGGTTCACTGTGATCTCGCAACGTCTGAAAATACCCACAATCTCCGAAAGCATGATCAAAGAGATTCCCATTGGGGAAACAACAAAAAGTAACATCTGGACGGCAATCACCGGCTGGAATAAAAGAAAACGATTCCCAGCTGGGGACAAAGCATGCAGCGTTGCTGCCAGGCAACCAGAAAAAACACAGGCACCTGAGGGATATTTAAAGGGCAATCTGCAGCAGGGAAATGAGGCAGGATGGAGCGAGGAGGGAGGCAGAGGAGAGCGGTGGGAGAGAAAGTGAGGGAGGAGGCAGTGGCAGTGGTGGAGGAAGTGCAGGCGGAGGAGGGGGAGGCAGGGAAAGGCAGGGGTCGTGTTGTGGATGGAGGAGGCAGAGGGACAACAGGAGCAGCAGCAGCAGCAGCTGGGAAAGGCTGCCCCGGGGACATCAG
>QEPC01000699.1:1150661-1162894 GCA_003113815.1 Sphenodon punctatus
CCCCTCCCCCCAGGAAGGCACATGCTCCAGGGCCCCGGACCCCCAGGAGGAATGCCCCGGGACCTCCAGCACCTGCAGGCCCCCCCCGGACAGCATCCCGGAGAGCCCCCACCCCCAGGACGGGCACGCCGAGTCCGAGGCCAGCACCCTCATCCCCCTCCGGCAGTGGTCCCAGGGGGAGCACACCAACACAGAGGGGCTGGCCTCGGAGGGATCCGACATAGACATAGAGGGTAAGCGAGCAGCTGGGAGGGGAGAGGGCCTGGGGGACCGGGGACAGGGGCAGGGGGGGATTCACGGGCTGGGGCCAGCCCCAGCCCCTCCAGACAAGGCGCAAGGGGGCCCGGGACCCACCCAGACACCCCTACACCAACCAGCCCCCCATTCACTCACAGGGCTCAGGACACCCCAGCACCAGACCCAGGCGGGCGAGGACGCCGGCACCAAGGAGCCCAGGCAGCAGGTGGAGGAACCAGGTGAGGCACCCGGTCCAGGGGGGGACCCAGGGGGCCCAGGAGGGGGCCCGAGGACACATGGGGCTGGTGAGAGGGGCCGGGGGGGAGGGAAGGGGCCGGGTGACACCACGGAGCCCCAGGCCCCTCCCAGAGCCGGGGTCAGGCACCTGGGTTGGCAGGCGACTCACCTCCATTTACCCTACAGGGCAACCTGAACAGCCACAGTTATCCGTGCCCGTGCCCCCAGCACAGCGCATGAGGGAGTACCGGGCATGGGTCTGCCGCTGGAGGGAGGAGCAGGCTGAGGACATTGTTCACACCTCGGCAGAACAGGGGGAGCGGATGATAGCGGCCGTGGACTGGATGGAGGTGGCCATAGAGCGGTCCCTGGAGCGGGTGGAGGCATGGGACATGAGGCTCCAGGCAGAGGTGTGCCTGGAGAGGAGGTGGGAGTGCCGGGAGCACAGCAGGCAGGTGGAAGCGCTCGGGCGGCTGGAGCAGGCCATCACAGGCATGATATGGGAGCATTCGACCAAAATGGATAGGTCCCATGCTATTGGGACCTCCCTGCTCCTCCCCAACTTCCCCAGCCGCCTCCACGCCCACAGGGGCCGGGCATCCGCCTCCCGGTCCCCCCTAGCCCTCCAGAGGGTGCAACTGCTCAGGGGGGCCTCCTGGGACCCGGGCCCTCCCTCCCCCCAACCGCTGGCTGCCCCGCCAGCCCACGAGGCATCCCAGGACACTGCTGGGGACATGGACAGCAGGGGGGAGGTGAGCTCCCAGAGCTCCGTGGCAACCACTGGGCGCTCGAGGGGGTGACCCCGGAAACATGGGGGAGGGGGGCAGGAACATCCAGGCATAGAAGGGGGAGATAGTTATGATCCAGGCATCGTGACTGCAGCCAGAGTTGCCCGTGAAGATGTCTAAGAACTGGCCCCGGTGATCCACAACCGCCTGCAGTTGCAGCGAGTGATACCCATGCCTGTTGACATACTCTGCAGCCTCCCCTGCGGAGGGGCGGAGGATCTCAATGTGGGTGCTGTCCATGGTGCTCATGCAGTTGGGGAAGCCTCTGGCCATGAAGCCGGTCATCACAGTCCCCTGGTCCACCAGCTGGATCATTCTTTCCAGGAGCACGCCCTCCACAGCCTCGCAGACATCCCGGAGGATACAGGCAACTGTTCTCAGGCTGACCCTGAAGTGCTGGGAGATGGACCAGCAGGAGTTGGGCGTTGTCATGGCCCAGACCCCAATGGCCACCCGCTGGACCATGGGGATGGGGGTCCGCATGGGGGTGTGCTGGCACTCCAGCCAGGGCATGAGGAGCTCTGCGCAGCCTCGCAGACATCCCGGAGGATACAGGCAACTGTTCTCAGGCTGACCCTGAAGTGCTGGGAGATGGACCAGCAGGAGTTGGGCGTTGTCATGGCCCAGACCCCAATGGCCACCCGCTGGACCATGGGGATGGGGGTCCGCATGGGGGTGTGCTGGCACTCCAGCCAGGGCATGAGGAGCTCTGCGAGCCACAGCAGGGTGAGCTTGTCCATCCTAAAGTGGGCCCTCCAGGCTGCCTCATCCCACTGGGACAGCACCCTGGCCCACCACCCCTGTGCCCGCTCTGCGACTCATAGCCACCGGTCAATGGGCATAGCGAGCAGGACGGCCCGATGCGAGACCTCCCACCCCCATTGGAGGTGACTGGCCACTTCTCAGATCGCTGCTGCCCATCTCCGGTCCTGGCTCATGACCTGTTGGTCAAACCCAGACACCCTCTGAGCCCTGAGCCGGGTCAGGGCTCGCCTGTGGCCATGGTGGGCCCTGCAGGACCGTGAAGCACTCCAGACCTTGGAAACCCATAGGAGGGTGCCCAGGTGCACCTCTGTGGTAAGGATGCACAGTTGATCGGTGTAGGCACAATACCACTTGGCTGCGAGCGTGAGGTACATCCAGTAGGCGGCTGCCCTGTCCCGCTTCATGATGTTGGCAGCCCCTAGGGTCGGGGGTGGGATATGCTGGCCTGGTACTGGGCTGGGTCAGCCGGTGCCCCGCCCCAGATGCCCAGGCCTCCCAGTGTGGGGCGGATGTCCCTGGGCATGCTGTTGGGTGCACCTGCTGTCCTTGCATGGGGCCTGGCACACGGATGGGTGTGCGCGGCTGTGCGTTACTGTTGCAGCTGCATGCCTTCTGCCATCACACCCCCTCCTGTTTGTAACACCGTGTCCTTGTGGCCTGATTAGCGGTCCTGTCTTGGCACTTGTTTCCTGCAGCTGTGCCAGGTCCACACCCCATGCCTTGCTCTGTTGCTATACATTGTTGCAGCCCATGGCCTCCTAGCTCGTCCTTGGGACCCCTCAGAGCCCTCCCCCCAGCCCTGTGGGGAATGTGTGACCCCCTGTCCATGGTGTTGTTCTCCCTGTCTGGCTGGACCATGGCTGGTTGTCCTTCCACTGGGCTCCCGCTTCCCGGCCCCCATGGGGCCCCCCATAGCTGGACCTTCCATGAGACGATGTCCCTGTGTGACCTGTGGCATACCCCAGCTGTCCAGCTGCTCCTGGGCTTCCCGGACAGTCAGTTGGGTGCTTATGCAAGCCTGAGCTCTGGGCTTCACTACTTCGGCTATGAGGAGAGTGCTTGGGATTGCCAGCTGCATGCGGAGACTCTGGGGCTGGTTCCCTTTCCCGATGGGCACATCCCAGAGATGAGGTGCTCTCATGTGGCCTGGTCTGCAGCTGAGACCATGTCTGCGCTGTCTGTGTGTAGCCTGGCTGCCTACACGATCTGCCTTGCGGAGGGGGGCCCTGCCTTGGCCGTGTCTTACTTTGACTGTGTTCACGGGGCCCATGGGTACCAGTGCTCTCGTGGGGCAGTGTATCACTGGCTGTTGGAGATGGGTCAGCTTCCGTGGCACCCTGCTGCTGACTGCTGCGTGTCTGAGCCTACCGCGGCGGAGCTGTTGGTGCTGTCGGGCGTGTGGTCCCATTTGGATGTGCAATTGGGGCTGTCCATGCAGGATCCCTTCGAGGCCTACTACCTGATAGTCCACCACATGTCCTTGTTGGGTACCGCCGGGGCATGATCCATTGGTCGCACCTGGTGCACCGGGCGGGGCCCCTTGGTCCGTTGTGGCCCCCGGCAACTGACTGTGAGTCCCGGTGTGCCTCCAGGCGCCCGGTTCCTGCCCCCATGTGGGCTACCGCCCCCGGCTGGGGGCTGGGTTCTGCTTGTAGCTCCCTCCCTGCTGTCTCTGCCATGCTGCTGTGCTGCCTGTTTCCTGGGGTGCCGCTGCCTCCGCCTGTGGCCCTGGCCCCCTCCAGGTCCCCCTGTCTTCCTCTGCACCCGGTGTTCCCCTCCATGGTTGCCTTCCCTGGTGTCTGGGTCTGGCTCTCTGCATGGCCTCACCGACATGCCTCCATCCAGCTGACTGTCCTCACCTGCCAGCGCTCATTCCTGTGGCCACAGCCCCCCCTTGAGTGCCTGTGTGACCTCAGCATTCAGGGGCCCCTGGACTGCCCCTCCCGGCTTCCTCCGGGGGGGTGTCTGCGTCTTTGGACCTGCTGTGCTGCACTGGCTCTCCTGCCTGCCCTCCACCACCCCCTCGCTGGGGTGTGGGGTCCGACTGTGCCTCCTGGACCATTCCCGGACCGCTCCCTGTTCCATGTGGGCTCCCGCTGTGCCTTGGGCCCGAGCTCCTGGGCCCCCCCATTCCTGGACTGCCTGTGTTGCTGTGGGGGTGTCCATGCAGACTGATCCGCTGTGGGGGTTGTGGTTGCTGTTGCCTGTGTCCTGCCCTGCCCCTGTGCCATTTCCCCCCTCCTTCCTGTTCCGCACCCCCCCTGGGCCCAGTGTGCCTTGTGTGTTGTCCAGGTGCCCGTGTCCCCCCTTCCCTCCGTTTCCTGTCCAGGTGTGTGTGCGTGCCCTGGTGTGTGTTTGTGCTGTGTATTCACTGTGCCCCCGTTGTCTGTGTGCCTGTTGTGTGTGGTACCTGGCCGACTATTCTCCCTCTTCCCCCTCCCTTCCTGTTTCCCTTGTGTGGACGTTCTCTTTTGTGCCTTCTGGCTTTGTTTGCCCTCAGGTGGCCATGTCTGTGTCCCGCCCCTGCCCAGTGCCTTGTGGGTGTTTTGATCATGGCTGGGACTCAGCGGCATGTCTGTTGCGCTGCCCCGGCCCGTGATCTGCCAGCCCGATTCCCTGCCGTGGTCCCGGTCCCGTCACGTCTGTTTGGGGCTCTTTTTTTTACTACAGGGGGTGGTTGTTTGGTTCACCCCCACCGGGGATCCACTGTGGTGAATCTGGACCACGTAACGTCTGAAATCACCCATAGACTGTTATTTTCCAATATTTTTTTGGTAATTTTCAGTGTTTTCCACCAGTTAGTTTCCAGTACTATTGTCCGTTTCCCAGCATCTGATAACAGTTTCTGTTACCAGAATGCAGAAAACAAGGGCTACTAGCTGCTGAAATCCACCAATCAAAACAAAGGGTGTTTTCAGACATTATGGGGCCGCTTGGCCCCGTACCGAAAACAACCCATTCATTCCCTGCCGGGGTCACCCCATCACGCCATATCAGACGTGCCGGGGGGATCCCGGCGGGGAATCTGGGAGGGGGCGGGGCCGCGTGGCGCAACGTGCGGCCGCACGGCCCCTCCCCCTCCACGCACCCCGCCACCCGCCCTCCGGGGAGACGGGTGGGCGGCAGGACCAATGCGGCCGCGGCGGCGGGCTGTGGCAACCGGCCAGACGTTACTTTTTTTTGGTCCCCGCTGGGGATCTTTTTGACCACACTTCCCGGGACATTCCCCCTGCTAGCCCGGGAAGCGTGGTTCAAATTGACCCCATGTGCGGATTGACCGTGGCGAACATCTGGCAGCCGCCAAACAGACGTTCGAGTCACAGTGACCACAGGTGGGTATTCACCGTGGTTCACTGTGATCTCGTAACGTCTGAAAATACCCAAAGTTTAAAGGAGCCAAAACAAGGGACAATAAAGGAAATGATGAAAGTTAAGTAGTGAACTTGCGATTGTACACAAGTGAATATAATCAGCATGTAAGGGAAGTTAGGTGGTATGTGGCCACTCCTGCCTAGGAAGAACGACCAGAAGTACCGAACAATGGCAATTACCAAATAGGAACTAGCGAAAATAGTGAAAAAGCCAGTAAGCTTCCTCATTGTATGAGCACAGGGAAATGATTGGTTTCTGATGGAAAGAACTTTTGTTGCGATTGCTCAATTCAGCGTTAGTCCTGATGTTCCCCTCTCTTCTCTCTCCTCCATTGTCTCACCATGATTGTAAGCCTCCCAAGGGCAGGGCAGGGACCTGTCTCTACGTAATGATTGTTCAGTAGCAGGAACATTGCTGGCACAGTATAAATAACACTAATATTAATCCTCACATCTGTCCACCCTTCTATGCTCTTCATCTGCGATTTTTTCAATCATCCCTCTTGCTTCTTCTTTCCATGCATTCTTGAATGACTATAATTTATACATGGTAGACCTGAAATGGGTTACCCAATTGCTACTTGCAATACTCACATTTTCGAGTACTGCTTTGGGTACTCGGTGGGCTGCCCTGTAACGGACTGGGTAACTGGATACTCCAAAATAGGTAATTTCTGGTGCCATTTAAAAAAAAAAAAAAAATCCAGTTGCTGATTGGTAAATTAGGCTAGGGAACCCAATTGTGGTTGTTGATTGATAAAGTGGGATGGAAAATCAGGATGGAAAATAAAAAAATCAGAACTGGAAGTCAAAAAATTGGAATTGAAAAACTGACATTCTGGAACATTTTGGAATATCAGATACTCAAATTAGGTAAAAATCAGGTACAATTGGTACGTAGGGATGGGACTTTTGTCAAAATCTCGGTCCTTGGTTTTATTGGTTCTCGAGTCTCCCTTTATCAGTTCTCTTGGATCTAGTGGTATCGTTGGTATCGGATCTTGAACATTGCAGTTTTCGCCATTGACTTCAATGGGGAAAACCGCAATGTTAACGAACCGATAATGCCGATAATGCAAAAGAACCAATATTGCAGAGAACCGGTATTATTGGATATATCAGATTAGAACTAATAGTGCCATTATCGGCCACTATCAATTCCTGGCAATACCAAAAGTCCCATCCATACCCAATAGTTTTGAGTTGATTTGAGCACTGGAAATCCAATGGATATAGCCATTTATGTGCATACTCATTTCAGCTCTGATAAAAGGCTAGTTGTTATTCATTGCCGCGCTATAATCCATGATTCCAGTGTGTGTGTTTGTCAAGACCCAGTGCCAGTGGCTTCTCTCATTCCTGGAAGTTGGGGGTGAATAACCAGGAGTGTGTTACTCCATCTCTGTTCCGGTTTCATACATTTCTTTAAAACATCCAGTACTGGCCACTTTCAGAGATAGGTGTCAGGGACCATACGCTGGGGCATGGGGAGCAGATGCAGGATGAAATCCTAGGAAACATGGTGGGAGATTTTTTTCAGGATCAGGCCCAGAAAGTTAGTGCAGGATCAGGGTCCAAGGCCCAGGAAAAGTGCGGGATTGAGGTCCAAGGGTCACGGCAGGGATTGTCACATGGACCAAGGAGGCAGGCATAGACGAGGCTGGACTGGACAGATGAGATGAGGCAGACAAAGCAGGTTTGACATGGATTGGTAGCTGATTAAAAGATAGGAAGCAAAGAATAGGAATAAGTGGTCATGTTTCAAGTTGGAGGGAGGTAGACAGTAGGGTGCCTCATTTGCCAGTAATGAGACCTGTACTTATTAATTAATGATCCGGAAAAAGATAGTGTTGAAACTCGGATCTCGGTTTTCCTCAGAAAACACTGAGGACTAGGGCATTCGACTTGATTTTCCAAGTTCTGAAGTTTCGAGGAAAGTCCCCCGAAATTTAGGAACTCGGAAAATCCTTGGCCAAGTGCAGGGAAGAGGGCTGCAGGACAGTGCTAGGCCCCTGCTTCTCCTTCCCTGGTCCTCGCTGGCTGGGGAGGGAATAGATGAACGGAGACCAGGGAAGGGAGGGTGGCGGCCTGGTGGGGGGGTCAGGAAGGTTCATAGGGGAAGCAGTGGGCCTAGCGGTGGGGGGGGGGTTCAGGGTGGTTTACGTAGCTTACAGCGGGGTCCTGCACTGATGCGTGGCTTCTTCCCCACTGGTAAGTTTGAAAATAAACAAATCCCACTGAGCATGCTCAGAAGGACCTGAATGGCCCTTTCTGAGCATGCTCAGCCCTTTTCATAGATGGCGCTGGCAGCATCAGCAGGTCAACGCCATCTTTGAAAAGGGCTGAGTATGCTCAGAAAGGTCCATTCAAGACCTTCTGAGCATGCTCAGTGGTTGTTTTTTTTTAAAATTCAAATTTATCAGCAGGGAAGAGGCCATGCATTGGTGAAGGACCCCTCCGGAAGGTTATTTAAACCCCCTGAACCCCGCTGCTAGGCCTCCCACTGCCTGTTAATTACCCCCAACTCTGCCCCCCCAGCCTTGGGACTGGGGGTATTTGCTAAGGGTCCTTGGAGCAATCCAAACACTCGAACTACTCCTCGGATTCTCAGAGAATACTCTCAAGTTTTGGTTTTTTTTAATATTGGGAGCAGACTTAGAAAGGTAAAGGCTGAGGTGGCTAAATTTGCAGATGATGCCAAATTATTCAAGATAGTTAAGACCCAGGCAGACTGTGAGGAACTACAGTGGGATCTTGCATAACTAGGTGGATGGGCAATTAAATGAATTAAATAAAATTCAGTGTTGATAAATGCAAGGCGATGGAAATAGGGGGAAAAAATCCTCACTTTACATACACAATGGTTCAAGTCTGGGTGTAACCACTCAGGAGGAGAAGAACCTTGGGAATGTGGATAGTTTCTTGAAGATATCAGCTCAGTGTGCAGCAGCAGTCAAAATGGCAAATTGAATGCTAGGCATTATTACAAAAGGAATAGAAAATAAAAGGGAAAGTATCATTTTTTTTTTGCTAGCCCTGTTTATATTTATATTTTTATATGAAATATATGTTGTTTTTATTGAATTTTAATGCATTTTATTGTTTTAATTGTGTTGTGAGCCGCCCCGGGCTGCTTTGCAGGAGGGGCGGGATATAAATGTTTTGAAATAAATAAATTTGAAATAAATAATGCTGCTGTATAAAACTTTGGTACGACCCCAGCTTGACTACTTTGTGCAGTTTTGGTCACCCCCTCTCAAGAAAGATATGATAAAACTGGAAAAGGTTCAAAGAAGGGCAACAAGAATGATAGAAGGGATGTATCAAATTTCATATGAGGAGAAATTCACAAGCTGAACGTGAGTCAGCAGTGTGATGCAGCTGCTAAAAAGGCTAATGCAATTTCGGCTGCATTAACAGAAGCCTAGTGTCCGGGTCAAGAGAAGTCATAGTTCCACTCTATTCTGCGCTGGTCAGACCTCATCCGGAGTACTGTTCTGGGTACTGCATTTTAAGAAGGACATTGACAAATTGGAACGAGTTCAGAGGAGAGAGAAAAAGATGGTCAGGGGTCTGGAAACCAAGTCCTATGAGGAAAGGTTACCTAAGAACATAAGAAGTGCCATACTGGGTCAGACCAATGGTCCGTCTAGCCCAGCATCCTGTCTCCGCCAGTGGCCAATCACGGTGGCTTGGGAGAAGCTCCCAACAGGTCACAATGGGGAATCCATTCCCTGTTGTTTCCCCCCAGCTACCGTCATGTTCCCTGATCCTGTCTGGCTAATAGCTGCTAATGGACCTATCTTCCAGAAACTTGTTCAAACCTCTGTTAAACTCAGTTATAGTACTGGCCCTTACCACAGCCTCTGGCAGTAGATTCCACAACCCAATTATACGCGGAGTGAAAAGATATTGTCTTTTATTTGTTTTAAACTTGCCACCCATGAGTTTCATGGAGTGTCCCCTAGTTCTAGTACTAGTTGAGAGGGTAAATAACTGCTCCTTGCTTATTAGGTTTATTAGGTTGACGGAGCTGGGTATGTTTAGCCTGGAGAAGGGAAGACTAAGGGGACACATGATAGTCATCTTCAAATATCTGAAGGGTTGTCGCATAGAAGATGGAGCAGACTTTTTCTCTGTTGCTCCTGAGGGCAGGACTTGAACCAATGGGCTCAAATTACATGAAAGCAGATTTCAGCTAAACATTCGGAAGAACCTCCTAATGGTAAGAGCTGTTTGACCATGCAACAGACGGCTTAGGACGATGATGGGCTTTCCTTCGCTGGTGGTTTTCAAACAGAGGCTGGACGGCCATCTGTCGGGGATGCTGTAGCTGTGGATTTCCTGCATTGAGCCAGGGGCTGACTAGATGACATCTGAGTTCCCTTCCAACTCTAAGATTCTCTGATTCTCTGAGAGGCTCATCAGTTTGGGGCTGTTTAGCTTGGAGAAGAGGCTATTAAGCAGGGGGGGGATATAATAGAAGTTTATAAAATCATGAGTGGCATGGAGAAAGTAAACTGTTGTTATTATGTATGGATGAGGCAGTTTGGCCATGGTCAGAGACACAAGAGGGATGAGGCCTGAACAAACTCAGTTCAGCTAATTTGATGCATAAGGCTCAGGCTGGCACAAATCGAGAAGGTCCATGAGACTAAAGCTGTAAACAGCTCACACGCTAGCAGAAAAAATGTATCTCCAAGGCCACAATAACAAGCCCAGGCAGCCACTATCGCTGAGAAAACAAAGGTCTGGAAGAAAAGGGAGGTAGTTTCAGCAGAGCAGATCGGCAGCCAGGCAGTAGAGAAATACTCCCCAAAGAGCCAAAATAGCTTTGGTGGCGATTGCTCCAAGTAACAGAGAAATGAATAGCCAGCTAATTTTCTGCACCTGGCAAAGGGGGGACCCTGTAACATGTATTCTTAATAAATAAAGCTATAAAAGGAAACGCCCAGGCCCTTATCTCTTGTCACTGGTGCTTGTGGCCACTAGCATTGCCGTGAGCCTGCGTGGGCCTCTGACCCTTAACGTCACTCTCAAAGATCCAGAGACTCCTGCCCAGCTCTCTGCTGGGCCCCCTCCTCTTCTCCTCTGAACCAGCTTGCGTTCGGACTGTGGCCTCTGACACGTAAGATACCCTAGGCTGGGTTACTGGGGTTCTCAACTGGTAACACTGCCGTGTCCAGATGTTATGTGGCTCTACCCACGTACTTTGGCTTGTTAATTGGCGACCTTCGATCCTGTTTGGGGTAAATTGAGATACAGCTCATTTATTTCCTAACATTGTTTGCCCTTTCTCACCAATCACCATAAGAGAACAGGGGGACACATGTCCCCTGAAGTTAAATGGCAGCAGATTTTAAATGAACAAAAGGAAGTGCTTTTTCATGCAGCGAACAATACAGTTGTGGAACTCATTGCCAGAGGAGGCTATGAAAGCCAGCAGCATAACTAGCTTTAAATGGAAATGAGGCAAATTCTTAGAGGATAGAGCCATAAATGCCCACTAATTGGGGCTTAAATTCCAGATAGTTGGGAGGGGTCAGCAGGAGATGGGTCACACCTCCAAGTTCTGTACAAGCAGTTCTCTTGAGCTACTGGAGCTGACTACTGTTGGAGACAGGATGCTGGGCTCAATAGGCTGATGGTTGACACAAGGCAAATGCAGCAGGCCTGGACTGGTAAGATGAGTTGCTGGCTGGGGTGGTTAGTGCCTCCCTTCGGGAGGGCAGGGTGCCTGATTGCCTAAAGGAGGCTGTGGCTAGACCCCTGCTCAAGAAACCATCTCTTGACGCTGATGCTCCTGCCAGTTATCGCCCGGTCTCTAACCTCCCTCTTTAGGGAAGGTTATTGAACGGGCTGTGGCACGGCAGCTCCAGGAACATCTGGACCGCACTGGTTTCCTTGACCCCTTTCAGTCTAGTTTCGGGTACGGTACGGAGACTGCATTGGTAGCCTTGGTTGATGATCTCCGTCTGGTGTTGGACCAGGGTTGTCAGACCTTACTGGTTCTGCTAGACCTTTCGGCTGCATTCAACACAGTCGATCATGAGGTGTTGGTGACTCGCCTGTGGGACCGTGCTGGAATAGGCGGGACGGTCTTGGACTGGTTTAGTTCATTCCTGGCTGGGAGAACTCACCGGGTGGTCTTGGGGAAATGTACATCTTCCCCCTGGGACCTTACGTGTGGAAACCCGCAGGGTGCCATTCTGTCCCCCCTCTTGTTTAACATCTATATGCAGCCATTAGGGGAGATTGTGAGAGGGTTTCAGGGCATGCCCCTCTCTTTTTCCATCGACCCAGGCCATGCAGTCTCCTTATTTTCCCAGTGCCTGTCAGCTGTGGGGGCTTGGATGAGGTTGAGCCATCTGCAGCTGGATCCTGACAAGACAGAGGTGATGTTGGTGGGCGAGGACTTGGGGGGCCTAGGAGTGGTTGAGTCTCCTCTTGTTGGGGGGGTTCGCCCTCCCATGGTCTCTCAGGTATGGAGTCTGGGTGTGCTCCTCGATTCACGGCTCAGCCTGGAATGTCAGGTTGTGGCCGTGGTGGGGAGTGCATTTTGGCAGTTACATCTTGTCCGGCAGCTTCGACCATATCTCTCGGTGACTTTGCCACTGTCATCCATGGCTTCATCACCTCGAGGCTGGATTACTGCAACGTGCTCTACATGGGGCTGCCCGAGAAGCTGGTCCGGAGGCTGCAGCTGGTGCAGAATGCCGCGGCCCTTCGCCTTAACGGGGCGGGCCGCAGGGAGCACATGACACCAGTGCTCTGGGCTCTGCGCTGGCTGCCTATAAAGCACCGGGCCCGGTTCAAGGTGCTGGTTTTAACCTTT
>QEPC01000699.1:1162994-1180293 GCA_003113815.1 Sphenodon punctatus
GGCTTTTGGTGAGGGGGGGGAGGTAGGGTGGGTGGGTTGGGGGGGGGAGTTGTTTTTTTCTCCCACATATGGGATTTTTAACTTTTAAATTGCTTTTATTGTTTTACTTTGTTGTTTGCCGCCCTGAGCTGCCCTGCGGGCAGGAGGGGCGGCATAAAAATCTTTTATAAAATAAAAAATAAAGAAATAAAAAATGAGTCATAGTTGGCCCTGGGTGGAGTTGGGCAGTCATAGTCTTTTTTTTGGGGGGGGCACAACCCATAGATGCTAGACCCCCATTGTAGCAGGCGTCAAAGCAGATACCTATTCCCAGTATCCCAGCAGCCAGACTTGCCAGCAGGATCAGAAGGGCTGGGTTCTCGGAGGGAAGGCCAGAAGGGCCAGCTGGGGAACACAGGGATTGCAGAGCCATTCCAAGGTGCATGGAAACAGGAAGAGGAAACAAGAAGGCAAGACAGGAACTAGGAATTGACTGATGATCTGCCTAGCTTCCCGTGGTGGCCACTGGCTGGTCTTATAGACAGGCCAGTGGCCGACCGGGAAGGAAAACGGAGGAGGGGTGACCAGCTATGGAGAAGGTCTTCTAGCCAATACTGGGCCCTGCTCTGTGGCAACCGGTGGTACAGAGCCAGCTGCTGCTCCCAGGGTCCCAATGGTGCACTGGTTCAAGACCGAGTCCTTCCAGTGGGATACTGGACTTAAAGGGCTGCGAGACTGACCAAGCATAGCAGTTCTTATGCACTTATCATCTTGTAAGCACCTTGAGTTTAGGAAGGATCATCCTGAAGTGACAGGCAGCAGGAAAGGAGCCTGAGAGACAGATAGAAAAGATGGAAAAATAAAAAACCTGGTTTAGATTCAGATGAATGTACAATCCAGATGCATCTTTCCTTAAGCCGTTCATCCACTCTGACTTGTCCGTCTCCTAAATGCAGAAAGCGTATGCTGCCAGGAGTTGCTAAGTCGGTAAAGATTCAAGTACATCTGATTTGCTAACACCTGGGATTACTCTTCCAAGCTCCTTTTCTGTGTCATGCCAGGAAAAAAACAACCCGTGCCTTTAATGCCAAAGAATCTTTGTGCATCCTGCTGCCAACAGCTACCTGTTCCTTGAATGGGAGAGGTGAACGAATGGGTAGACATAGCACATGTTAACAGGTCTTGGCACTGGCTTCCTGTCCACCTTCCTAAGCCATTCAAAGGGGTGGTGGTAAAATTATTAGTGCCGAACTCAGGGCCCGATTATTGAAAACCCTTGCTCCTCTAAACCTCTTCGTCGGCCTTCTCCCTTGCTGCCCCTCATGCCTGGAAGTCCCTCCCTGGATGCATTCACTCCGCTCCCTTCCTCCCAACTTTCAAATCCCTCCTGAAAACCCACCTCTTCCCTCGGGCTTGTCATGAGTGATACGGCATCCTTTCCCCCTCACTCAGAACCTAATTCCCTGTAACTAAGCAAAGCACATGAGCCTGAAACTTCTCAACCTCACGGATGTACTGTTGTCTTTCCTGATGTTTCCCTCTCCCTCGTATCCCCCTCCCTTGTCTCTCAGATTGTAAGCCCCTTAGGGGTAGAGGCCCATCTCTGATTGTGGATTGTACAGTACCGGGTACATTGCTTGCATTATAATAATAATAATAATAATAATAATAATAATTAATTCCAGGCAAGGGAGAAGGCCAACAAAGAGGTTTAGAGGAGCAAGGGTTTTCAATAATCGGACCCTGAGTTCGGCAATAATAATACTACTACTACTAATAAATAATCATCATCATAATAAATAAAAATATATCACTGATCATCTACGTGGAAAAACCAGACATCATGAAAAATTCCACCAAGGGGTAAACCTTAGGTAAACCCAGAGTACTGCTGCTAAGGTCCATGAATGGTAACTGTTAAGTCTAAAAGTACCTACAGCCGCCATGAGAGAGTGAGGCAGTAACTGACCGTAGCAAAGTAACAGGGCGTACGAGGACCCAAGACTCAAACTGGTAGCCCAGGAAGTTCTGAGGGAGTGCTTGTATCCATAGCATCAGTGATACTCTGTAGGGCAAGCTTGATTTTGTCCTGTGGATGAAGGGTGCTGGTCCATTTCCAACCCAATTCCATTTTTATCGGAATGAATGGAAATCGGAATGAATGATCGTTCTGACGTTTGTTCGTTGGACCAATCGATATTTTTTGGTTCATTTTGCGTACAAAACTGTGCCTGGCCATTCTGTGTATGCGCAAAATGGTGTCGGTTAATGCAAAATGGGCAGCACTATTACCGCTGCCACCTTTTTTTGCAGGCATACAAGGGCTGGGTGCCATTGGCGCATGCACACAATGGAAGGATGGAATTCCGTGCGACTGGAAGTTCGATCAGAATAAGAATCTAAGAACATAAGAAATGCCATATTTCATCAGACCAATGGTCCATCAAGCCCAGCATCCTGTCTCTGACATTAACCAGTTTTTGTCGCATGGGAGGAGTACCAGCAGTCACAACAGGCAATCCGTTCCCTGCGGATAAGTCTCTGCTCCCGACAGTAAGACGTTCCCATCTCGTCATCTACTTGACTAATCGCTGTTAATGGGCCTATTGTCCAAGAACGTATCCAGTTCTTTTAAAAGCCCAGTTACACTACTGGCACTGACAACCTCCTCTGGCAACAAATTCCATCCATTCCAAATGTCGCCAGTCATTCTTTTTTTGCAGAACTGTTCCACGAAAACAGGACTGTTTTGACCCAGTCCTACTGTGGTCCAACCCTTCCCATACCACCCCAGCCTTCTGACTGGTTGCCTGGCAGCAAATAAGGCTGCCTGGCAGAGTAGGAAGCTGGGTGGAGTAATGCATTGCAGGGGCGGATCCAGAAGTGAGGTGGATGAGGGCGGGGGGTGGGTGGGGGAGGGGCTGAAGTCCAAAGTTAGTCTAGCCCAGCCCAGGTGAGCAGGCCCTGTCTCCAGGCCCACCTCTAGCCCCACCCCCTGCCAAGCGAGCATCAGTGCTAGGTCAGTTTAACCTCCCCCCCAAGCCATGGGAAACCCTCCCCCCCAAGCCACAGCTTCAACAGGCGAGGGGGACTCGGGTTCAGTGGGGCACTGGATATGGCATCTGGGCTGCAGTTGCCACCTGAAAGTGGGCATCAAACACAGATGGATAAATAACCCCTTCCCCTAGGCTCACTACAGGAAAATACAGAGTCTAGGGGCAAATCCCCATTGTACCCCATGCCAAAGAGGGTAATAAACTGCAAAGACCCCTTAAACTCAAAGGAGATGAGGAGCAAATCCTCACTGCACAAAAGAGGGCAATAAAAGAGAGGGGGCAAATGCCCCCTTGCAAGCCAATCAGGTAAGGAGCAAATCCCCACTGCACCTCATACCCAAAGAGAGATGGGCAAATCCCCACTGCACTTGGATGACCGATTCAGAACTGGCCCTGCCCTGCCCCCAGCTGTGGGGAAGACGGTTCGGCTCCAGGGAATCCCCAGAGAGGGGGACTCAGACACACCCTCAGTCATCCCTGGCACCCCTTCACTGGAGCCAGAGATGAGCCTGCCCTGCCCCTGCAGCCCCCTCCCCCCAGCAGCACTGTGGTTGCTCCCAGGACTACCCACATGGCCAATTAAACTGGGCCCAGGGGGACCCCACATGACTGATTCAGACCCATCCCTGAGCTGTGTGGGGAAGCTGGCTTGCCTCTGGGGAGTTCCTGGAGAGGGGGACACAGGTACACCCCCAGCCAGTTCCTGGCACTCCCTCACTAGGTCCAGAGGTGGGTCCCCCGGCAGCTTCTCTCTTGCTCCAGGAGCAGCAGCTTGCAGCAGCAGTTTGCAGCCAGGCTAGTGCCCATACTGCAGCCTACCTTGCCTCCTCCTCAGCTGCAGGGAAGTGGCACCAGCTGCTGCGAACAGATCCTGGGTGGGGGAGGCTCAGTGCTCAGGCCCCTGACACCAGAT
The DNA here is from genome assembly GCA_003113815.1 of Sphenodon punctatus. Classification (NCBI taxonomy): domain Eukaryota; kingdom Metazoa; phylum Chordata; class Lepidosauria; order Sphenodontia; family Sphenodontidae; genus Sphenodon; species Sphenodon punctatus. The sequence goes on from QEPC01000699.1 coordinate 1,166,943, forward strand.
GCAGCCCCCTCCCGTGCTAATGCATGGTCAGCACCGACCGAGCGTGGAGCAGAAGCAGCTGAAGAAGCATGGTCCCTAAGTAGTTTTCCAGCCCCACTCCAGCCATGGCATGTGGTGGTGGGTCCAGCGTGATGTCAGCCATGGCTGACCAATGGGGGGCTGAAGCCTCCTGAGCCCCCCTGTGGATCCGCCCATGCACTGTATTTCTGGTTCCTGCCTTTCTGTTAGACCGCTCTGTTCTGGATTGATTTGCTCCATCATCCATGCTTCCAATACCTTGAGGCTGGATTCTTGCAACGTGCTTTACGTGGGGCTGCCCTTGATGACTGTTCAGAAGCTGCAGCTGGTGCAGAATGCGGTGTCTTGGCTCCTTTCAGGGGCGAGGCGCTGGGAGCACATTATGCCCGTGCTCCATAGTCTACACTAGCTCCCTATAGCTTTCTGGGTACAATTCAAGGTGCTGTTTTTGACCGTTAAAGCCTAGGCCCTACCTATCTGCGGGACCACCTCAACCCCTGGATTCTGGATCATTCCCTGTGGTTATCTGGGGATGACCTGCTTGAGGTACGCTGTGTTTTCCAGGGGACTATGCAGGAGAGGGCATTCTCAGTGGCCTCACCTTGACTGTGGAACTCCCTTCCGGGGGAGGCTCAGCTGGGCCCGGATCTCCCCTCTTTTCAAAGAAGCTGTAAGACCTGGCTGTTCCGCCAGGCATTTGGTGGGGGAGAGGGGGGAGTGGGTGGAGGGAGTGGGTTTGGGGGTGGGATATTTTTATCCTCCTTTTATGTTACTCTTTTTAGCTTTATTGTTGGATTTGACTGATTGTAAGCAGCCCCAAGTTGCCTGTGGCAGGAGGGGCGGGGTAACAAGATCTTTTAATAAATAAATAAATAAATAAATAAATGAATGGTCTGGGCCCCAAATATCTGGAAGATTTCCTGTCCTTCCATGCCCCACTGCAGCCCCTGTGTATTGGCTACCCTGTGGGTACTGTCTGTTAGCCTTGTTCATATGACAGGGACTCACAGAGGGGCATCTCAATTGCTGCCCCATTGTTATGGAACTCCTTTTCCCTGATGGTTTGCTTGATCCTAGGCCCAAGTGTCTTCCAGAGGTGGTGTAAGACTTTTTTGTTTGAAAAGGCATGTGGCTGGCAGGGATATGGGAGTTCCATAAATACATTTATTTATTTATAAATAAATAAATTTACTTGGAACTTGCTCTGAAACCACTTACCTCTTGCCTTGAACCTCTGAACCAGTGAACCTGGGTGCCTCTGCTCTGGTTGGAACTGAGAACTGACCCTATGCTGGTCCAAGTCCTGATCCTGCAACTCCTTATGGACCCAGGAGTCCTGACAGGACAATCCTCCACCATAAAAGTCCATGGAATTTTGCCACTGACTTCTGTAGGTGGAGGAATGCACCTTGAGCCAGCCATGAAGAGGTTAATGTGATGACCACCCTTGGTCCTGGCCATTCAATTTTCACCCAGCTGAAGGGAACTTTAGCTGATTGTGGGAAGCTGGAGCTGAGGTAGGCTGGTTCATACCAAAATCTTTGCTGAAGTGAGACCACCAGGGAGAGACAAGGTAAGAGCTACGGGGGGGCTTCAAGGCTTCCCCAGGAAGGAATGGGAAGAGTTGGGTAGGTTTCTCTGGGACCCTGCATTAGCTAGGCTCACAGTGGAGCTGGCTGGCCAGTGGGGCTTTGCTTCACTGGTCTCTCAGGTTCGGAGTCTGGGGGTACTCCTTGATCCGCAGCTTTGCCTGGATCTCCAGGTTGAGGTCGCGACGAGGAGTGCTTTCCGCCAATTACATCTGGTGCGACGGCTTTGGCTGTATGTCTCTGACTCCGACCTGGCTACTGTCATCCATGCCTCCATCACCTCAAGATTAAACTATTGTAACGCGCTCTACCTGGGGCTACATTTTGTGATGGTCCGGAGACTGCAGCTGGTGCAGAACGCGGCGGCCCGTCTCCTTATGGGGACAGGTTGTGAGCACATTACACCAATGCTCTAAGCTCTGCACTGGCTGCCGATAGTATTCCGAGCCCAATTCAAAGTGGATTGACCCCTATGGTCCACCAGGAGCGCCCTTCTTGTCCCCCAGCTGGCGCATGGGGCCACAATGGAGATGGCGTTCTCAGTGGTGGCGGCACCCAGGCTGTGGAACTCCCTTCCAGTGGAGGCCCGGGTGACTCCAGACCGTGCCTAATTTCAGCGACAGTGCAAGACCTGGCTGTTCCGCCAGGCCTTTGGTGAGGGAGGGGGGTGAGGGTGGGTGGGGAGAATGGGTTTTTAAAAAATATATGTTTTATGCCTCCTTTTTATGTATAATATATATTTTACGGATTTTTAAAAAATATTTTAATTTTTTAAGCCGCCTCGAACTGCTTAGGCAGGAGAGGCGGGATATAAATTGTGGAAACAAACAAACAAATAAACGGCTACCCCAGAGCCTGGAGATTCTGGGTCAACCCCAGGAGAGGTGGGAACGCTAGTTAAAGTTCTGCACTGCCTCTTCCTGTCCTTTAGAACCGCAGTGTTTGAGCAGCTCCCATTTCCCTAAGCCAGCAGTGGTCTCGGCCTAGTGAGTTGTAGCTGAACTTTCCCCCGTCCCTCAGAGTTTCCCTTCTATCAATAGGGCTGAGTTGAAACCTCAGCATTGCTTTTAGTTTACGACAAACAACCAGGGCCTGAAATCTTGATTTGGAAATGTATTTGGCTGATTTTCTTTAGCCAATTAGCCTTCCATTTTATTTTAGAAATTGATGTCAAGGAAGCGTAAGCCATGCTGAAAGGTTCTATTAGTTTTGGGGGAGCCAGGGTGGGAGGCAATTCCAGCTTACCTGCGAAAGGTCAGATGGGTCCTGGTGATAAGGCGTGTGGCTGAATGTAGCGCTTTGTTGCAGAACAGCCTCCAGCTGCGTTATCTGGCCGGGACATAAACTGGGCCCAAATTAAGCTCTTGTTGTACTCAGTGCCTTTGATGGAGGAGTCCCATTTGAGTCTGACTATTGAGAACTGGTTGCAAAACTGACCCTCCAGCCAGAAAGAGATTAATGTTGTGAGGATTTTTGTTTGTTTGTTTCTTTCTTTCTTACTTTCTTTAGCTTCAGGTGAACAGCTACAATTTCCCAATGTTCGGAGCTGTCGCACTAATCGGGGACAAGGAAACGAAATGCCCTCAATTATTCCTGAGTCTCTGATGTGCCATGACATCACAGGAGAGAGCAGAGAGCATCATGGAGCCCAACTCTGATGCCTCTCGCAGTAGGAATTCACTTGTAATTGAGCCTGAAGGGCATCCTTTACTGAGGATGATGAGTGGTGCTGTTGCCCTGGCAATTTTATGGGTCTCCTGAGACCCACGGACTACGAGGGTGTGAATCCGGAGGGGACAGGACCATGTTGGAGGGGGCAGGACAAAGGGGTGGTTACACCCCTTTCTGACATAGCTTAATGGTGTGTTGTGATGCCATGACACTCAATAGGGGACGGGGTCCATGTCAGAAAGAGGGAGGAGCCAAGGGTCTGTCACACCCTATTTCTGACATAACCACACCTTTGCAGAGCATTGTGACATCACAGCATTCCATAGGGGTGTGTCCATGTCATCAAAGTTATCTGAGTCAGAGCCTGCTCATCTTCTGGAGGCCACTTACCCTCTTGTTTGACCAGGAGTTTGGCGGTTGGGGTGTTGTGGGGTGGGGATTTTATCTATTTGGGTATTTCAATACTTGGATTGATTTTATGTACGTCTATCAATGTTTTTATGCATTGTATCTCACTCTGAGCCTTGAGGGATTGGGTTGGATAAAAGTGTAAATAAATAAAGGAGGCATGAAAGGTCCTATGGTCTACCCTTTTTCTGATATGGCCTCCCACTGCTACCCTCATATTTCCTGATTCTCTGGGTTAACAGGAGCTACAGAGGTGATACCCCAACCAATCAATAATTGGTTCTCTAAGCGTTTACTATCCCTCCCCCACTGTCGCTAGGTTTTTAACAACTGGTTCTGCTGAAATGGGTCAAACTGGCAGGTGTCACGGGGAAGGGGGGAGGACACAGAGGAAAGGACGGGCAGAGATCCAAACAAGGAAGGGAACCCCAGACGGACTTCTTGAGGTGAGGTTAAGTACAGTGCTCTGAGACTGCTTGCTAGGTAAAAATGCCCATCAGGATAGAGTGGCAGCCCTGAAATCTGCAAGAGATTAGGCCTCTATCAACATTGGGCACCAAGCAGACTGCACTGGAGTGTTCCCTGTTGCCTCTCACCCACCACACGCACCTGATGCGTACCACATGGAATGGGAAAATGGGTGCCAACAGTGAGGATAGGAAGGACATGGGGCTAGGCTGTGTGGGAAAAGGGGGAGGTCTGGCACACTGACAGGGAATGGGTAAGAACCCACAGAGGGGAAGACGGACACAAGTTCGCTCACTTGTTCTTGCAATTACTCACTCACTCACTCTAAGGGGAAATACACTAAGGGTCGGACAACTCCACTCCAGAACACAAGAAACAAACTCCACATATTGACAAGGGAAGGAACACAGCAGGACAACAAGGACAAGATTCAATATAACAATTGCACTTAGCTCTCAATAGGGGGCTAGTCTATTCTGATCACCGGCGCTGTGTGCCTCACAGCGCTGGCGTTTATAGCATCTGCCACACCCTCCCGACATGCCTGCAGTCGCAAGGAGCAGCGCAACGGTGTTGGCCCCGCCCTTGTGTTCTGCGTGACTGCGGGGGAAGGTCCTGCAGCAACATCCTGCTGCGGCGTTACCCCGGCAACCTCCAGACTCTGTGGTGTACACGGTGGAAGTGCCGGGGGAGCCGTAGCAGGGGGAGGAACCAGGGAGCGAGCGCCTCGGCGAGCCGGGGTCCTCCAATGTCAGCGCCCCCCACCTGCGGAAGTAAGGGGTGGCTCTTACAGCAGGAGATCACCCCTTTATGGGGACCTCTGGATGACCTGGAGAAATTTCAGCTTAAGGATAAGGAGCTGCCTAACTGGGTCAGACCAATGGTCCATCTTAGCCCAGTATTGTCACAACCTGACACAGCAACAGGGCTTCAGATCCAGCTCTCCAGTGTCTCTGCAGACGGGTTACTGGAGACCCTCCAGGATTCTCGGCAGAGGCCTCACCCAGGCATGCTACCAGAGATCTTGAATCGGCGATACGAGGGATTGAACTTGGAACTTTTTACATGCAACACATGCGCACTACCACCTGAGCTATGGCCCACCCCATAACTATGGTCCACTATAGCTTTCCATGGAACCTAGAGAGCTTGAGTCAAAATCAGGAGTCAACATAAGAAGTGCCATACTGGGTCAGACCAATGGTCCATCTAGCCCAGCATCCTGTCTCCGACAGTGGCCAATCATGGTGGCTGGGAGAAGCACCCAACAGGTCACAATGGGGGATCCATTCCCTGTTGTTTTTCCCCAGCTCCCGTCATGTTCCCAGATCCTGTCTGGCTAATAGCTGCTAATGGAGCTATCTTCCAGAAACTTGTCTAAACCTCTTTTAAACTCAGCTATAGCACTGGCCCTTATCACAGCCTCTGGCAGTAGATTCCACAACCCAATTATAGGCTGAGTAAAAACATATTTTCTTTTATTTCTTTTAAACTTGCTACCCATGAGTTTCACGGAGTGTCCCCTAGTTCTAGTACTAGCTGAGAGGGTAAATAACTGCTCCTTGCTTATTAGTTCCACACCACTCATGATTTTATAGACCTGTATCATATCTCCTCTCAGCCGCCTCTTCTCCAAGCTGAAGAGCCCCAACAGTTTCTGTGGGAAACTCACAGGGCTGACAATCCCATTGTTGGATGAGCACAGCCCTACTCCCCACCACACTCCCTACACTGAGATGGAGGGAGGAGGAGAAGGAGATGGAGGTGATTTTTCACTTACTGATTGGTAATTTGGGATGGAAAACCAAGCAATTGGGATGAAAAATCAAAACAATCAGGACCAGAAGTCAATATTCTGGGACATTAGCTACCTGAATTGGGCACTAACGGGATGGATACCGATTAGTACCTGAATATTGTGGGTCAGTTCAGGTACCAGAAATTTGATGAGTATACTGTTTTTGAGGTTAATCACTTCAGCTCTAATCGGCATGAATAGTGCACCCCAAAAGTAAACAAAATCCCCAAATGACTGAAATAATGGAATAAACAGAGATGTTGGTTATTCTCAACGTAACCAAGCCAAGTACGTGCACCTGAGACCTCACATCTTCATGAATGTTAGACCCCTTGTCTCTCCCTCTGTTCCCCTTCCTATGTCTCTCTCCCAGCTCCCGTCTCTCAGTTTGTAAGCCCTAGGTCAGGGACTGTGTCTATTTATTTTGTTACTTTCTAAAGTGCCAGGTACACTGCTGGCGCTATATAAATGTTTGTTAATAATAATAATAATTAATTAATGTGACTATTGTTTCCCTGGCGAATAATTATTCAGCTAGTTGGCGAGTCATCCGAAAAATGTGAATAATAGAAGCTATTCCTAGCATCTGTACACCTAGCATGATGTCCTAGGATTCTGCCTGTATTGGCTGCAGTTCCAAACCTCCTGTGTGTGGGATCTGGATGGGTCCCAAGTGAGTCCCATGCTTTTTGCACGTGGCACGATGTTCCTGCAATGGGCACGCACGCAGGGCATGGGATTGGTCCCACTGAAAAAAGACATGGGTCAGGAGACAGAGGAAAGAATTAAGCAAAAAATCATCTTCTCCACCACCTTTTCCTGAGCCCGATACAAGAATGAGTTCACCTTCACTGAAGCGTATAAGGCTGCTGCCTAATAAGCAGCCTCCAGGCTTCCATTATGCTGTATGGGTTTGGGTAACACACAAAGAGGTTAATGCTACCTACCCAAGGCAACTAGTGGCTGAGCTTGGATTACTCTTCCAAAGAGTCCCTAGTTTCCTGCCCTCTCCAAGCTGCCTCTCCTCAGAAAACAGAATACAAGGGTTGCGTGGCATCAGGCATTAAAAGAGGTCTCTCATTTGCAATTACGAAACAGTACATTAACTGACTCCGGACAGGGCAGCTTAGCATAATTCGTCGGCAAGCACAAGCCCCAGGAATGCTGCCCGTTACATTGTATGTGGCTGCGCGTGGTGCTTCCTTGGCTAACACACAGGATTTGGATGTTTAGAAAGTCATTTTCCTGTCCATTGAAACAATCCCACTACAATAGCCTGATTCCTGGCACCAAGGGCTCATTTAAATGTTGGTCAGCTCAGGCTGGTAATTAGTGTTTTTAATTAGCAAACTCATTACCAAGGCAGGAAGTGTCAGACTTTCCCTCCATTCTCTTTATGGGCCTCAGAAGGGAGAGGCTGGGCCTGATTTTGTTTTTTGATTTAGCAGACAGACATCGGTCCCCCATACCCACCTTTTCCTATGGAGCAGTTGCTTTCCCGTGAGTAGATGGGCATGAGCTTGCTCTGAAATAATTTCCTTAATGTTTTTGGTTTCCAAGTGGTTTAAGGCAGGACTGGCCCTTACTACAGGGCAACCCAGAGTGACCGCCTCAAACCACATTATTTTCTCTACTTCTGGGTCCCCTGTTTTTACGAGGACAGGATGTGGGGTCCCCATTCCCTCCCAGTAGTCCCCCCAAATGATTACTTTTTGGGGTTACCAGGGACCCTGCATTTGCCCCCTGTTTTTATGAGGACAGGATGTGGGGTCCCCATTCACCCCCAGTAGTCCCCCCCAAATGATTACTTTTTGGGGTACCCCACATTTTTACCTTCACCATGGGTCCCACAGGTTCTACGGCTGGACCTGGTTTTGGACTTGACAGGGGGGAAGGTAGGTGCTGTTGAGAGTTGAGCTGAAAATGGGTCGCTTATTTGCTACCTATCACATTTTTCAGTACTGCCTCAGGTACGTGATGGGCTACCTAGATAATGATCGTGTACTCGGATATTACCAAAAATTGGTAATTTCCAGTGCCAGCGTTTCGATTTTTCAGTTACCAATTGGTAAATTGGGATGGAAAATCAGGACCAGAAGTTGGAAAATTGGGGCTGGGACATTGGGTACTCAAATGGGGTCAAAATTGGGTACTGATCAGTACCTGATATTTTAAAGTTGATATGAGTACCAGAAATTCAAGTATACCCTTTTTTTATGGGTACTCATTTCAGCTCTACCTGAGAGCTTGTGAATGTAGTGTCCTACTGGGTCAGACCAATGGTTCATGACATCCTGTCTCTGACAGTGGCCCTTCTCTGTCTCTTCGGAGAAGCACCAGTAGTGTAGCCCCCAACAGGCCATGATGGAGTGATCCATCCCCTGCCCTTCACTCCCGCCTCCTGACAGAAGTCAGAGGTTACATCCTCCAACCTATTTGGCTAAAAGCCATTCATGGACCTATTCTCCAAGAACGGATCCATACGCCACTTACCTTGACCATATCCCCTGGCAACAAGTTCCACAAGTTAATTGTGCGTTGAGCGGAAAAAATATTTTCTTTTATTTGTTTTAAATCTACTTTTATGGCGTGTCCCATAGAGGGTGAATAAAAATGCCCTATTTGCCTGTTCTGTGCCACTCGTGATTTATAAACTTCTAGCCTAGCCCCTCTCAGTCATCGCTTCTCCGAGCTGAAGGGTAGTGGTGTGCATTTGTTTTGCTTTTTTATTAGTTAATAAAATGAATGGAGTCCCATGTGTTTTAGTAATGTTCTGAAAATTAATGAAAGTTTGCTTTCATTCAATTTTGTTTAAAAATAATACAATTAAAAAAACACACTAAAAAACACACTTGTATGTGCAAAATGGCTCCCAGGGCCAATGCTGCTGGCATTGTGGAAAAGGGCACACGGCTACATAACGGTCCCAGCAGCCTTTTAAAAATAATTAATAATTAATCATTAATCATTAATCATTAATCACGGTACATGCGCAAATGACCACCAGACTGTTCTGCACATGAGTGCCCTTTTCCAAAATGGCGCCGGCAGCATTGCCACCATTTTGGAAAAGGGCAGCCAGTCTGCACATGTGCAGTGGCCATTTTGTGCATGCACAGACCGGCTGCCCTTTCCCCAAAGGCGGCAACACTGCTGCTGCCATTTTGGAAAAGGGATCACATGCACAGAATGGTTCAGTGGCCATTTGCACATGTGCAGTGATTTAAAAATTTAAAAAAAGATATTTTAACAACAAAAAAAATGGAAAATAAGTGGGTTTTCAACAAAAACCCTAAAATGAATAGTTTTCGTCAAATGAAAATGAAAGGGGTGCCTCTGCACCCCCCTACTGAAGAACTCTAGCCTGAAGAAACTTCCTTGATGCGGCAAATAGCCACAGGGAGACAAAGGCCTTGGTCAGGGCTACTAAGAATTGGGGATCATTCTTTTCATTGAATCTTAGAACGTCAGAGTTGGATGGAAGCTGAAGTCTCATCTAGTCCAAACCCTTAATTGGATGCATGATGACTACTTTTCTGCGGCGAGTAGCGTGGAATCTGTGGGCTTTGGTTTTATGAAATGTATGGCTTTTGTTTGCGCTTTAGAGTAGTACACTGAATAGCCACATTGGAAACAATATGTGTTTATTCTTCATTTCAGATATTTGGTCTGTTTGTTCACTTTGTTTCAGATATTTGAAATTATTCCGATATTTTTTGCTGCATTGCTATACCATTCTGAGACTATTTCCCCACTGTCTTATGACTATTTAGCACTTTCTAGGAACTGTTTTGTATATTTTATAATTTATTATATACTAAGAGCGTGATCCAGCAATGCGCCAAAACAGCGCCAGCGGATGGCGCTGTGGCCCTGGTGGCTACAACGCCGCATCCAGCTCTATTCCCCAACAGAAGGGGGAGGTCGAGCAACGGGGCAGATCTGCAGATAGGGACACAGGTACCGGCCGCCTGGAGTCCCCAAAGCTGCTGCACCCCCGCCCAGCCAGCCCCTGAGACAGCCAGGGCGAGAGAGCCAGGCTAATTACACGAGAGACCTGGTTCGCACTGTGGCACAAGGAATGGCGGGGGAGGGGCAGGGCTTTACGGAGGCCTGTCCAGGGCTCCCTCACCCTGTGTGTCTCGGGGGCTGGCCAGGCAGGGGTGGAACGGCTGCAGGGACTCCAGGTGCCTGCGTCCCTATGTCTGCGTGAGCCTTACTCCTGCTCTGAACAGGCGTAAGCTCATGCTGGTGCCCCAATCCAATTTGCTGCGGGGGGGGCGGGGCTGGTTGGCAGTCTCCCAGTGGAGTACCCCAGTGGAGTGCACCCCCAAGGGGTAGGGAACCCCTTCTGCTGGCTGTGTCCCCTTCCCTAATGCCGGTGCGGGAGGCATGGTCACCACTCTGTCAGAAGGGGTGTGGCCATCTGGCCGGCAGAACCTGCTTCTTCCAGTGCTCACCCACCTCCCCGCTCCCAGCCGCTTGCTGGAAGTGGGAGGGGGGGAGGGGGATTGCGCTGATGGTAGGGCGTAGCTGGATTGTGCTCTAAGTATGGAAATACAAAACCAAGAAAGCACCCTGAAACGGATATCCAAATGAAACATAAATGCCTAGTGCTTCATATCCACTTGTTTGGAATTGATCCCAAGTGGGCAAATTCACCAAATACAGCTCTAGGTTAGGTCAGACGTTACTAAACATTTTGTCTTACTAACCCCATTTTGGAGACAAAGTTGTTCCAATGATCTTTTTTATTGAACCAACTTGTGTTGGTGAGAGTCTGCAAGCTTTCAGGCCACCCAGGGCCCTTCCTCAGGCATGTAATAAGTCAGAACTATAGACTGTCTTGCACTGAGAAATTCCCAGCCAGTTCCAATATCATGAAGAGATTCTGCATCAATCAGTGTAGAATCTAATGGCCTCATCCAAATTTCACTAAAGCCACAATCCCAAGCAAGATCTGCGTGGGATCCGCGTTGGTCCCGTGTGGGTCCCACATGACACAATGCTGTTCCTATGGAGATGTGTGCGATTTGCATGTGTGTGCATGTGTGCAGGATGTGCACAGTGCGCGTGGGGCATGGGATCGGCCCCACTGACCACCTTTTTGTCATCACTGGATAATGAATAATACTTCACTCTTATACTGCACCTTTTTCTCAGGTGTCCCGAAGACAGAATGATAGACTGAGCAATGCAGTCTAGGCTTATAGAAGTTCATATAGGTCCACTCCCGCCTGCTTGTGACTGTCTTGCTCTTAAACCGTATTCACCCCTTCTCCCTTGATGTCTCCCTCTCCCCATGCCTGGAACTCACTCCTTGAATACATTTGTTCTGCTCCCTTCCTCCCAACCTTCAGATCCCTCTTGAAAACTTACTTTTTCCATCAGGTCTTCCTTAGGTCCTCATCACCTTAGACTCATCACGGGTGCCTCCTCTTCCTTCCCTCATTCAGAGTCCTCCTCTTCCCTGTAACTAAGGGTGATTTCAGACGTGATGGGTGGCAGCATTGACCCTGGGCCGTGGGGTGGTTTGGACCACGGGCGGGGGTGAAGGGGAACGCCAACAGATGTTCACCCCTTTGCCCCCAGCCGTGGGGACGCCGAACCACGGCCCAGGGTCAATGCTGCCTCCCGTCACGTCTGTTTGGCAACCCTCCGTCCCGGAGGGGGCGAGGCTGCGCGATGCAGCGTGAGGCCGCACGGCCCCGCCCCCTGCGCTCCCTGGCCGCCCGCCCTCCCCGAGACAGGCAGCCATAGCGGCCTATCTGGCCACCGCCGCCACCCGCCACCACCCGCCGCTGCCCGCCGCCAGGATTCCGGAAAGCAGTGAAGGTAACAGATGTTACTTTTCCTTCACCGCGTTCCGGATTCCCCCTAACCACGCTTCGTTCACCGCCGTGGTTCACCGCGGGGGGGTGGTTGACTGAGGTGAACATCTGGATGCGCACAAACAGACATTCACCTCCGTTCACCACCACCACCACCCACGGTTGACTGAGGTGATTTCAGACAACGTATCGTCTGAAATCACCCTAAGGGTGAAAACAGACATGACGTTAACCACCCTTTAACCACCCTTGGTGGTCATTTATTCATGTTTCAGGGCTGCATAGGGCACCAATACAGCCTTGCAACATGCATAAATAACCATCAAGGGTGGTTAGCGTCATGTCTGTTTTCACCCAGACTTAAGCCAGTGCACCTGTGACTTCTCAACATCATGACTATATCCTGGTCTCTCCCTGTGTTCTTCTTGTCTCCCCTCCCTTGTTTTTCCTAGATTGTCAGCCCCTTGGGACAGGGACCTGTCAATAACGACTGATTGTACAAGACTGGTGCCATATTATCATTATCATTATCATTATCATCATATAGCAACTAACCTGCATTTTCAGTCTGTGTCGTGCTGACTTTACGCTACCTGAAGAAGGGTCTGTGTGGCCCAAATGCTAGCATGCTCTCCCCATCAGAAGTTGGGGGACTTTGAGTTGGAAGGGACTTGGGGGGGTCATGTAGTTGGACTTGGCAGGTCATTTAGAAGGTCATCTAGTTGGTGCTGGAAGATCATCTAGTTGGAAGAGACTTTGAGGGTCATCTAGCCCAACCCCCTGCTTGGATGCAGGATCACTCTACTCCTTTGCCTCTATCTCTTATCGAGCAATGGACACTCCCACAAGCAAGTAAATCATTAGCAGTTGTAAACTATAATGATTACTGCAATGGCAAACTGTTTATAACAGAAAAGTTGAAAGTTCTTGCATAAGTTGTTAGACATGTCATTTCCTTTCTCTCCCCGCAAATTAATTAAGATAAAATTCAGGGATAGAAAGGAAAGGCTTCCAAGTTCATGCCCTGTTTAGGAATCCATTTATCTCATAAAATCCCAATCAGGATTCATTGTGAGTTAGAAACACGATACCTTAAAAAAGTCACCTGTCTCCAAAGAAAATGAAGATGGTCAAGAGAAGAACAATAGAATTAGCATTTTTTGTTTTGTTTTTGGTGTTAACTCTGCTCCCCCAGCCGTAGAAAGCTTTCAACCCCCGCCCTCCCCCAACTCTGACCTATCTCCTGCACTCCAGTTTCTAGGCAAACAGGCGCTGCCCAGAAGCCTCCTGATTACTTTTATGCCTAATCCTGTGATAAACCTCTTGTTTCCTATTCTTGATGCGCCACTATTTTACTAGTCCCAAATCCATCAGACGGATTGTGGCTGGGTCACTGCGAACAAACAGAACCTGACAGTTTCCTTCCTTAAAGTAAACAGAATGGGTACTTAGACACAGTTCAAAGAGCTTAACCCCCCCTCCAGCATGAGTATCACCCTCTAGGTGGGCCAAGAGGGGCTAGCCAGGGTTAGTTTTTATTTGTAGTGATGGGGGGGGGGGGGGGGGGG
>QEPC01000699.1:1187635-1232714 GCA_003113815.1 Sphenodon punctatus
TTGAGACCTCGCATCTTCATGAATGTTAGACCCCTTGTCTCTCCCTCTGTTCCCCTTCCTATGTCTCTCCCCCAGATCCTGTCGCTCAGATTGTAAGCCCTAAGGGCAGGGACAGTGTCTATTTTATTACTTTGTAAAGTGCCATGTACACTGCTGGTGCTATATAAATGTTTGTTAATAATAATAATAAATAATAATAAAAGTTACAGATGGGTAAAAGAGATAGGGACTTGCTTGAGGACACCCAGTGAGTTTACGGCTAAGATAGGATTTTCAAGCCTGGTCTCCTAGGTCCAAGTCCAAAATCTCATCCAGTAGGCAACACTGTCTCTATTTATTTATTTATTTATTTATTTATTTATTTAATTGGAATTCATATCCCACCCTTCCCCAAAGGCTCAGGGCAGTGTACAGAAAAGCACACGCGTGTGCACGCACACACACTCGCACACACTTAGTAAAAACACAAAATAATACAATAGAATTCCTGGGACATCCCCACCCTCACCCCCAAAACCTACCTGTACCCAACCTCTAGCCCTGCCTGCTAAAATCACTGGCAAAAAGAAAAGTTTAAAACCGCCTCTGGATTATGCTCACCCTTGGGCTCTGGTGGACCTCTTATGCTCTGCCTACTCCTTAGCTACGCCTCCCTACTCTCACAACTCATTTGTGATTTACATTCAGTGTGGACACTGTTCATTTCCTTCCAATCCTTTTTCCAGTGCCGTATTTATGAAGAGATTGTCATGTTATCTTACCACCAGAATAGACCAACCTTCCTTCATTGCTTCTTCCACATCCCATTTTTGGGAGGGTCACTTTATAAGACCTAGGATTAGGGATGGGAATTTCGGTTTCGGATAAAACCGAAAGTACCCGAAAATGGCCATTTCGAATTAATCAGGAATTTTGGTTCTTTTTCGGTTTCGGTATTATCGGATCTTTTGCATTGATTTTTGTACCGGATTTTTAACATTGCGGTTTGTCTCCCATTGAAAAAACAATTTTCTGATGTATTTTACCCAGGTAAGTTGAATAGAACCCTTACGTTCACTTTACTCAAAATAGCAATCCTATTGACCAAAACCAAATTGACCAAAACCAAATTTTTGCCCGGAGTCCCATCCCTACCTAGAATCATCAGCCTTTCTGTCTGGCCAGCTGCCATCTACAACAGGCTGAACTAGCAGCATCAGTAGGCCAGCACCATCTTTGAAAAGTGCTGAGCATGCTCAGAAGGGCCTGTTTTTAATTTTGTTTTCAAACTTACCAGCTGGGAAGAGGCCACACATCAGTGCGGGACCCCTCTGGAAGGTAAGTAAACCAACCCTGGCCCCTCCACCCCCACTAGACCTCTCACTCCTCCTAAACAACCAAACAACCCCTGACCCCTAGGCCCCCTGCTCCCTGTTAATTACCTTAACTGTGATTTCCTCCCCGCCCCGCAACCTTGGAACTCAGCCGAGTATTCGCCGAGGGTTCGAGGAGTGACTCGAACACTTGGATCGATCCTCGGAGAATCCTCGGAGCAGCCCTAGTCTGCACTTGCCAGGATCCCTCCCTTCCTACATACGGAGTGACGGCTTGAGATTTCTTTCCTTTGAAAGCAGGTGGAAAAGAAATTCACTGTTGCTCTTTATTACCCTGATTCTAGTGGAATGTCTCTGTTGTTTTGGAGCCGGCTGCCAGATTCCAAGTGTAGAACAGAGAGCCAGAGTTACGCTTAATGAATAGCCATTTTAGGAAATTATGTTATCGTTACCTCATCCTTTCTTAGTTTAGCATTAGCCTCTCCCCAACCCCTGTCCCTCTACCCCCCTCCCAACAGTTTCTTTACCTGCCCAAGACGATTATTTTTTCCTAATGACACCCCTGTCACACACATAAACCCAAAGGCTTTACTGTAGCATCTTAAACACACCTCCACTCATTAGGTCTCAAGTAGTTTTAAATCCCTAGTGAGATAATTCTTGGCATGGCTGAGGAAAAAAAGCAAACCTGTGCTGGATTCTATGCTTCTGCTTGTTCTAGCTAGGTGATCCTGAATCGGGACTGACCTGGGTTTGCCACAAATTTGTTGACAATGAAGACTCTTGATATCACCCGTCAGCACGATAAAAGCTGAAGCAAAAACAAATGAGGGAAAAAGGCCCTCTAGCATCAAACGACCAGGTCACAACAACATGCCATGGCAAACTTCATAATAAACTGGGGAGATAAAATAAAACCACAACATGAAAGAGGAGTTCCTGGCTGCATCTTACAACCAGTGATACGACCAACATTGTTATTAGGATCGAGGGCAATTTTGTTTCTGACGCCTGTGCTGGGCTCACTTAACTTTGGAGCAGAGCTGAAAGAAATTTAAGAACATAAAAAATGCCATACTGAGTCAACCCAATGGTCCATCGGGCCCAGTATCCTGTCTCTGACAGTAGCCATTCTTGGTCGCTTTGGAGAAGTACTCAACAGGTCATAATGGGGTGATCCCCCTACCATTCCCTCCCAGCTCCTGACAGAGTGAAAATTGGACTGATGGTGTAAATCATAGGTATTTTCAAACATGACGGGGTCAGTATTGGCCCCATCATGGAATCACCTATTGATCCCCCGCTGAGATCAAAACGGCATGGCCAACAGACGTGCCGGCTGATCCCAGCAGGGAATCGGGGGTGGGGCTGCACGGCCCCCTACGCTCCCTAGGCCGCCCGCCCTCTGAGAGACGTGCGCAGCGGGCCACAGCACCCGTCCGTCCCCTGGGGCATTGACCACAGCCTGGAATCAGTGGCGGGCACGGCCGCTGATTCCGGGCCGTGGTCAGGGGACAGAAGTTACGATTTGAAGCTCAACCACGGTGAATTCACCGTGGTTGAGCGTGGGAACGTCACGTCTGTTGGCCCGAACGTGAGCTTCCAGGCAGGATGGTCCGGGCAGGATGGCCGTTTGCGTGGTCAAAGAGATTCCCGCCCGTGATTCACGGGGGTGAACACCTGGCGGGAATCTCTTGTCGGGCCAACAGATGTTACGGTCCCTTGCTCACCATGTGGGCCTTCACCGTGGTTGAGCGTGGCATCGTAACGTCTGGAAATACCCCATATCTGTCAATTTTGCCCAATTTGAGCCATGTCCACTGAAATGGATAATGACTACCTTTCAGTTCCATCTTTGCTGGAAATCTGTTTTGGTTCATTTTGGGGGTGGGGCGTTATTTGGTTCCCCAGATATTAAGTTAATTGGCTGCTCAGTTACTTCACTTCAGGTATTTGTGCAGGTGTAACATTTGCTCATAACTCCCTCTTTTATGGGCTTCCAGTGGTGCTTCTCCTTCGCTTGCAGCTTGTTCAGAATACAGCAGAGTGGCTGCTGACTGGTTTGGGTAGCTGTGATCCTATTACGCCCACTCTGCATAGGTTGCCTGTAGAGAGTTGGATTGAATGAAAGGTTGCATTGTGAGTTTTTAAAACTACTTCTATTACTAATGTCTATAGCACTAGTGGGCGTACGCAGCACTTTACAGTCACAGGTTTTGGAGTCAGGTTCCTGCCCAGTGGGCTTACAATCTGAAATGGACACAGGTGAGGGGATCACAGGAAGAGAGAGAGACACACACACATTTCACAGATGGGGAGAGAGCGTGACTTGCCCAAGGCCACCCAGAGAGTTCATGGCTAGGTCAGGATTCAAACCGTGGCTTCCCAGGTCCAAAGCCAGCACCTTATCCACTACACCACACCGGCTTTCGTATGGTAGAGAGGCCCTGGCTATCTTATAGACTTGCTACTGGCACCTCACTGTGCTTAGGGCAGCCTTTGGCCTACAGAGTACAGCTGAAGCAAGCAGGTAGCTTCCTACCCACAAGTAATACTTGCAGTTTCGGGCAGCCTTTCAAATGCCCAACAAGCACCCACCGACATTTTTAGGGGCTCGATGGGCTGCCCAAAATTGTGCAAAGCATTAAAATAAAAACCTGGGGGCATCAAGGGGGCTCCTTGCAGGATCCAGAGGCTCCAGGAGGTGGGGTGTGTGTGTCTAATGTGCAGGTGTTGGGGGGACTCCAGGTGGTGGAAACAGCAGGAGGTGTGAGTGGGGGCAGGCCAGCTCTGATCTCTCTCTGGCTAGATGCCATATTGCCCACCGAGGATGCCGACAAGGGCCTGGCTGGGAGCTTCTGGGAGCTGTAGTTCTGATCAGCTCCACCTGCCATTTCCTAATGCCCAAGGAGCTTTTAAAACTACACCAGGCTCTCAGAAGCCCCCACCAGGCAACAGCCTGCGGAGATACTTCCTTGCTGGGGCCTTCTGGGAGGTGTAGTTCTGAAAAGCTCCTTGAACTTTAGGAAATGGCAGGTGCAACTGATCAGAACTACAGCTCCCAGAAGCTCCCAGAGAGGCCCTAGTAGGCAGCCTGGGTGGGCAACATGGCGTCTAGTCAGAGAAAGACAACCACACCCACACCCATCCGCACCTTCTGTTGTTCTCAGCATCCAGAGTCCACCCCCTCCCCACCCCCTCTTGCCGTGAGCAGGAACCGCCCCCCCCATCCTGGAGCCTCTGAACCCTGCAAGGAGCCCCCTCAACCACCACCAGGTATTTATTTTAAACACTTTTGGGGCAAGCCAATGGTCCATGGGCGCCGAGCTCACACCAGAATGCACGTGCTCAGGTGCGCATGCATGACACATGCGCAGCACAGTCTCCTGGGGCTGTGCTGCATGTACGGCATGCGTGGGCACATGAGCGCCTGTGTTCTGGCATGAGCGTGGCGCCTGCAGGCGACCTAAGTGGGCCATTGGGTTGCCCCCAATATGGGTAAAATGAGCATCAGTTGGGTGTCTTTCGGGAAACACACACCACCCAACCCTGTTTATGTCAGGTCAGGCAGTGTGGATTCGACGGGTATGCCTGTTTTCATGGGTGCCTGTTTCAGCGCTACTAGAAAGTTTGTCAGGATCAGGGCTCTATCAGGGTCCGTCTGTTTGTTAAACAGTCCAAACACAGCAATATCCCAACATACATTCATCCCAAACCTCTCACAGAAGCAGCAGGGACCCAGCCTCTAAGGGTGTTTTCAGACGTGACGGGGCCAATTGGCCCCATCACAAAAACAATGAAATGATCTACTGCAACCTCCTCCTTGCTGGCCTCCCTCGCTCTCATCTGTCCCCCCTTATAGCAATCCAAAACTCCGCCGCCAAGGTCATTCACTCTGCCTGTCGCTTCGACCATGTGCAGCCTCTCCTCCTCTCCCTTCACTGGGTCCCCCTTCCTGAACGTATCCTGTTTAAACTCTTGGTTTTCACGTTCAAATCGCTCCACGACCAAGCTCCCCCTTACCTCTCGGACCTAATTTCCCTACGCACTCCTGCACGCGCTCTCCGCTCTTCCTTTGTTCCCTCACTCACTCTCCCTCGTTTCTCCTGCTCACCTTTGTCCCCTCCCTCACTCTCCCTCGTTTCTCCTGCTCACCTAACTTCGACCTTTCTCCCTCACTGCCCCCCATGCCTGGAACTCCCTCCCTGCCTGCATCCGCCTTGCCTGCTCCCTCCGCTCCTTCAAATCCCTCCTCAAGACCCACCTTTTCCTTGCTGCCTTTCCCAANCTTTCCCTGTACACTTACTGTCGGCCCTCCTCTGCTGACTGCTGCTACCAACCTCTATGTAACCAAGCCAAACATACGCACCTGAGACTTCGCATCCGCTTGAATGTTTGTTTGTCTTCTCCCCTGTCTCTCCCACTGTCCCCTCTCCCTGTCTCCCCCCCTTTGTCTTTTAGATTGTAAGCCACCGGCAGGGACCACATCTAATTCTGTGTTCTGTACAGCACCAGGTCACACAACTGGTGCTATATAAATGTTTATAATAATAATAATAATAATCCCCCACCGGGATGCCCCGTAACGCCCTAATAGATGTACTGGGGGATCCCAGTGGGGAATCGGGGAGGGGGCAGGGCCGCGTGGCGCAATGTGCAGCCGCACGGCCCTGCCCCCTCCCTGGTCCCCGCCGCCCGCCCTCTGGGGAGACAGGCAGCCACCGCAGCCAATGCCGCCGCAGCGCCCGCCCGCTATGGCCACGGGCCGGAATCCCTGCGGGGATTCCGGGCCGTGTCTGCCGTCCAGACGTGACGGTGGGGGTCACCATGGCCTGGAATCGGATTTAACATGTGACGGCCTCCAGTCCCGCCGCTTCGACCGCTCGCGTGGTGAATCTGATCCCACGCCATGGTAACATCTGGGGGGGGACAGCCGTTCCTCCCAACAGACGTTACGTGGTCCAAGCCACCACAGGGAATTAACTGTGGTGGTCATTGACCACGTAACATCTGAAAATACCCTAAGATGTCTGTCCTTTCCTCCCACTGGGCTCTTTCTACCTACATGGTACCTCAGCTACCCTCCATCTCCAGCCCCAGACGAACACAGACTGACCTTACTACAGAGCCTTCTCTGCCTTAATAATAATAAATAATTTATTGTGTGACAATGAAGTCATTGCAAAAAAGAAAACTCACAAGTTAAAATGCATGATACATAACGCTGTCATAAGTATATACAACCACAGCAACTTAACAAACAATATGAGTAACAAAATATACTATAAAATTTTCATTTAAAACAACTCAGTACCAAAACAGAGATTCTAGGAATAATAGGAGAAGGACCGGAAGGACTTATACACTTCACCGCCTTAATAAACTAAAATCAGATGTATCCTTCTAATACCAGCTATGCTCCCCACAAAATACAACTAAGTAACAGTAAATAAATAAATAAAAAAACAGATACTGATAGGAGTATATCAACAACCCAAAAGACCAATACACTAATTACCAACAAATTTTGTTTAAACAAAACACACGTTACATAAAGCCAACTTGCTAATTGCAAATAACACAGTATAATACCAGAGGAGGAACACATTATACTCATAACACACTTGGGGAATCCTGGAGTAGGAAAGGGAAAGACACTGCTCACTCTACTCGTGCTTCTATTTGGATACAAGTTTCACACTGAGTTTATGCATATAAATTTTCCAGAGAAACTTAGCGGTTTTACTAGACTCTTCCAAGGAGCGATCTTCCAGCAAACATTTGACTTTTTCTCTTGGGACTCTTCCTGGGAGGTTGACAGTCAAGGAATGAAGATATTTCTCCCGCAGCAGAACATGATGAGGACAGTCAAGAATCATATGCGCCAAAGTTTCAATCGAGTGCAGTTCACAAGAGCATAGATGTTCCTCTCTGCCTTATATCCCTAGGAGGGGTGTGGCCTGAGGAGGCAGGCAACTCCCTTAAAGGAGCAGTCACTCCTAGCTACTCACGAGGGCTGCACCTTTACCAGGACTTGCCCAGGCCCTAATCCTGCAGCCACTTTGGGTGAAAACAGATGCAATGAGGGTCCTCTATGGGCCACTATGGCCTGGCTGGGTCAGAGACTTCCTGGCGCATCTTTTTGCAGGCTACCAGAAGTGGGCCCACTGTTTCCCTGGCCTGGGCCAAGGGCCACCAAGGCGGGCCAATGCAGGCCATAGTGAACTGGCACGTCTGTTAGTGGCCCCATCCCTCACCAGGAATTGGGGGCCGCCATGACGGGCAGCCATGGCTGCCTGTGATTGGCCATCATGGCTGCCCATCATGGCAGGGAGAGGGGTGCTGGGGGCATGCTGAGTGTGGGGCTGCCTAGCTACAAGTCTGTTTGTTCCCCCACCGGGGTGGTTGGGGGGGAGGGAGGACTCACCAGCTGGCCTAGTCAGGCGCACGTTGGTTCAGTGCCCTGACCTGACCTGGGCAGGGGTGCCCTCCCCTTCCTGGGCTGTGTAGCATGCTGGGTGAGCAACTGTTTTTACCCTACGTGCCAAGTGTCACATTCACTCTGATGACATATCCATGCTGAGATAGATCTTGGGTATCTTGCCACTGTGCCTTAAGTTCCAGGGTGATTGGGCTTTTGCTGTGGCAGGTCCCTCAGCGTGGAACTAGCTCCCCGAGATATTCATTGCAGCTTCTCCTCCTTCTCACCTTCAGATAGCAACCCAAGACTCCTTTTATTCTCCAGGTGCTTTTAGAGAACCCACTAGTGAATTTTATTTCTTCCCCCCTTTAATTCTTGTCTTTTTAAAAATTATTTTTAAATGGATTTATTTTATTGAATTGTTTTTGTGAACAATTTGATGAAATGAATTGATTTGGCAGAGGGGCACTAAAACAAAGTTATTTATTTATTTATTTTCAAAATGTATATCCCACTTTCTCCCGCCAGGAACAGGGCTAGTCACAGCCATGCTGTTACATATCTGGACGACTGAATAACCATATGTAACAGCATGGCTGTGGCTAGCCCTGTTCCAGCTGTGACTGCGGGGTTTTCCCTCCTTCAGACCACCGGGAACACCGCCCCTTTAAGTGGGGCTGAGAACTTGCTGGCAGCGTGGGTGATGCGGGCTCTTTGAAAGCTGATGCCACAGCTGGGACAAGGTGTCCAGGGAGAGAAAGAAGACAGAGATGCACAGGGGAAGCACTGGCTGGTTGCAAGTGGCGCCTGCTGAAAGTGTGGGAGCATGTCTGGTGGTGGATGCTTAGCCGCCGGAGGGATGTGTAGGGGTGGGACACCGGGGAGAATACCGCATACCGGATTTACCGGTATCGGATCTCCCTGGTACCGGATTTATTGGTATCAGCATACCGGATTTTTAACATTGGTCGTATTACTGAATTTTTTACATTGCGGCTATTATTGTGGCTATTGACTTCAGTGACTGCAATGTAAAAAATCTGGTAAAGTGGCCAATGTTAAAAATACGGTATGCCGGTCCAGGTAAATATCGGATTTATCGGATTAAGCCGGTACACCCAAATACCGGCAATATCGGTTCTCGGGAGAACCGGAATTCCCACCCCTAACGTCTAGTGTTTGGGCTGGCTGGGAACCACACAGGGGCCGGAGAACTGGCTTGAGGAGTATCTGAGCTGGGAAAGAATTGATAGAGAGCATCGACGGTGAGCCGCACAGGCAGCCCAGAGCAGACAGAACTGAGGGGCAGCTGGAAAAAGCTCTGAAACCGTGAGTGAGCACAGGAGGGCTGGGGTCATGCCTGAGCCCTGTGAAGGGGCAAGGACTTTGGGCCAGACTGTTGGAGTCTATGATGAGGCCCCCTGAAACTTTAGGAGAGACGAGTAAAAGCTCTGGATAGGGAGTGCTCTGGATGGTGTGTGAGCCTCCCTAAGGACTTTAAGATAGGAAAGCCCTTAGCAGCAGGGGTCAGACTTGTCCATATCCACCTCACTCCTCGGGTCCTCGGGTGATCCTTGCGGTCTGCTGGGGGCGCCTTCTTGGAGGTCCCCCGGGTTAGCCACGGGGCCACAATGGAGATGGCATTCTCAGTGGTCGCACCATGGCTGTGGAACTCCCTCCTGGAGGAAGCTCAACTGGCCCCGAGTCTGCTGGCCTTCCACCAGGCCTGCAAGACTTGGCTGCTCGTCCAGGCCTTTGGGGAAGGGAGTGGGTAGGGATGGGGGAGACGAGTAGTGGGCGGGGGGTTGGGTTGGGTTAAGGAGGGTTTGGGTATGGGTTATTTTAATCTGGGGTTTTTTAGGTTGTTTTAATTGTATTTTAGTTATGTGTTTTAAACTGTTGTTAGCTGCCCCGAGATGCTTGTAGCAGAAGGGGGTGGCATATATATTTAATAAATAAATATCCGAGCCCCGCTGAAGGGTGAGGACTAGGATCAGGGCAAAGGAGTGTCCATATCTGCAGCCTGGGTAAGGTCTAGGACTTTCTGTAAATTGCTATGAACTCCACGTGGTTCTAAAAGAGCTGGTGTCAGTCCTGAGTAGCTCAGAGGAGCTGACAGGCTCTGGGGTATATTGATATATTGTAAATAAAGGTAATATAATGGTTCCAAGGCAGGATGCTAGGCCCTTTTTATACGAGATGGGCCCACTCATGCCCACACAGCTCCACTGCATGGGCATGAGTGGGTGCCACCCATGTGACCACTGTGGCTCCCACGGCCCATGCACCTCTACCAACCTCCACCCATCACCCGTGCATGGACCAATTGGCCAAAACGGCAATTACTCCATGCAGAGGGAAATAGATGTGCGACTTTGTACAGCCACCCTCCTGCGCAGCCCCCTCACTGACACATTGACCCATCCCCCCCCCGCAGACGCCACCCATTTAAAAAGGGCCATAGACTAAGAGAGTTACAGAGCCTCCTGGTACTGGGCAGTTTAGGGGAAACTGGCCTGGCAATGGTATATTCATTTTATTTATTTATTTATTTATATATATATAAAATATCCCGCCCCTCCTGCCCACAGGGCAGCCCGGGGCAGTGAACAACAACTATAAAAATAATAAAACAAAAAAACAATGAAAACAGTTAAAAATTCCACATATATGCAGGGAAAAAAACTCCGTCCCCTCCAATCCCACCCACCCCCTTCCTCGCCAAAGGCCTGGCGGAACAGCCAGTTCTTACATAAACATTGAAATAACAGTCGAAAGATCTAGCAGGACCAACAGGGTATAACGACCCTGGTCCAATGCCAGACAGAGATCGTCGACCAAGACCACCAATGCAGTCTCTGTACCATAACCAGGCCGAAAACCAGACTGAGAGGGATCAAGGAAACCGGTGCGGTCCAAATGTTCCTGGAGCTGCTGTGCCACAGTCCGTTCAATAACCTTCCCTAGAAACAGAAGGTTAGAGACTGGCCGATAACTGGCAGGAGCATCAGCGTCAAGAGATGGTTTCTTGAGCAGGGGCCTAACCACAGCATCTTTCAGGCAATCCGGCACCCTGCTGTCCTGCAGGGAGGCACTAACCACCCCAGCCAGCAACGACCATAACATCTCCTGGCTGGCTTTCACCAGCCAGGACGGGAACGGATCTTGTTCACAAGTAGTGACATGAACAGATCCCAAAAAGGACTCCACATCAGCAGGTGATACCAAATTAAATAACCAAACAGCTGGTCCCCCCTGTCCACACCTGACCCCGACCCCAGCTATAGGCATATCCAGTTTGGTTGTGAATAATCTTTGGATTTTCCAAGGGATATCAAAAATGCAAATTATACCCACTAATAAAAAACACATGATTCATTTTGGCACTAGTTTGGAGAGTTGGCATGAACAGCAAAGCTTATATATGCAAAATAATATTAGCATATATGAGATTTGCTCTTCCTACCAGCTCTCTATTATTTTCCTATTTTGGACAGACTTTCTGAATATCTGAATAAATACTTGGAATCCAAATGAAATTTGCATATTCTTGAATTTAGATCTTTTGCTTTGGGGCCTCCGTGTGCTCTAGTAATCTTTTTTGGTATTTCAGTCGTTTTGATATTTTGTTAGTTCATTCATTCATTTTGGTACTATTTAGCATTATTTTAGGACTATTTAGTACCAGTCATGATTGATTTATTCAAATTTATATCCTGCCCTTCCCCTAAGGTTCAGGGGGGCTTACAACATACATAAATATGATAAAAATCCCCTTAAAAGATACACCTCAACCCCCTAAACCTCCCTCCTTCCCAACCCTATCCCTACCTGCCAAATGCCTTGTCAGATAGAAAGGTCGTGCATTGCCTCCGGAAGATGAGCCGGCTCAGACAAATCTCCAAGGGGAGGGAGTTCCATAATTGTGGGGGGCCTCCACTGAGAATACCTCTCTGTGTGCCCTTGTTGTGGAAACTTGGCGGGGGGGGGGGCGGTGGCATCTGCAAGAGGACATTCCTAACTGGCTTCAGAAGCTGCGCTCACACAGGAGGGACAAGACATGGTGGTCTTTCAGACAATTGGGGCCCAAGCTGTTTAGGGCTTTTATAGGTAAGAACCAGTACCTTGAATCGTGCTTGTAAAGCTACTGGCAGCCAGTGCATATAGTACCGAAATGAAAAGATGGGGGAAGCTGCATGTGTTAGAAGCTATTGGGTAGCGTTCCATTTGGCAACTGACCACCAACACGTAACAGGAAACATGAGATGGATTTTTCTGGTAGCACCCATTGATTTCCCCAAAGCAAGTCAGTGCATGCTTAAGATGGGACATGAACCCTGATCTCTCAAGTTCATAACCACTTAACCACTAGGCTACACTGCTGCTTCCATTGAGAATGCTGGTCTGTGGCTCTTCAGCACCCTTGTGCCTGGATTACACAACACACACACGCACACACACACGTATGTGTCCCCCCCTCCCCCTTCCCCTGCCTATGCACTGTAGCTAGAGTTGAAATCTGAAGGGAGTTCCGAAGTTGACTAATTTGTTGTGTTCGGATCCAGTTTAACAAAGCAAATACCGGTTTGCTTTCCACTTTCCTTTCAGTTTCAAATCTTTCGGTATTTCCTGTTTGGTATTTTTGGTATTTTAGTTACTTTGGTATCTTGGTATTCAGAAGGAATGGGAATTTCAGTTTCTGATAGAACCAAAACGGCCTCCAAAAGGGTGTTTTGGTTTTAAGACCGTAAAACCGAAATTGCGGTTCATTTTCAGTTTCGGTGTTTGGATTTTTTTGCATTGATTTTTTTCTTCCTTCCCCCCACCCTTGACTTCAATAGGAGAAAATTCCATTGAAATCAATGAGAAAAGAAAGAAAGAAAGAAAAAATCAATGTAAAAAACCCCCAAACTGAAGCAAGGACCAAAAATCATGAATAACTGAAACAAAAAAACCCAAACAAACCCCCAAATCATTCCGGAGTCCCATCCCTAGTATTCAGTATTTTGTTTATTTTGAGGTACTATTGGGTGCGTTATTATAAAAAATAAAATAAAAATGAAATGTGAATGTGATTGCTTCATTTTTGGACCTCTCACATTCACTTTCAAAAATCCCCCAAATTCACCAAATAATAATGCTGAAGCGAACGAGCTACTGAAAACTGAAATACTGCTGTGAAGAAAACTAAAATAGAAAGATGTGGATTTTTTAATGGTAACAAAGATGAATGTGCGTATTCATTGGTGGGAGTGAATATTTGAATGATCTTTGTGAATACGAAATACCATCTTTGTTTCAGATTAGGGCTGAAACGAGCAACTAAATTGCTGCTCATGAGAAATTTTGCTATATCCAGAACTGGGATCGATTTCCCAACCATTTCCTGATACCAATGCGATTTCTCGATTCTTGCAATACCGTGAGATACCGTCCCAATTTCTCAGTTTTTCACTTATTGTTTACCACGTGCCACATACTGTTCATTTACCACTGACCACATTGTCGAGGGTACCATTTTATTTCTGGGTTTTTTGTTTCTGCATTTCTGAGCGAATCACTGTGAGACCAGCCCACGCCCTAACTTCCCCCTAGGGCCCTTTATCCTCCACACCAGTGCTTCCAATCAGAATTGTTGTTCTCTCTTGTTCCCTTTGCTTTGACCAATCTGCAACTGGATTGAATACCAGCCAATGAGTGACAAAGAAGTACAGGGGGAAATGGAGTGCAAGAAATGTGGTCTTGTGTTTTCGTATTACCACTTGGGATTTGAACTGGAGGGCAAAGCGGTAAATGGCAAAGCAGTAAACATGGATCCCGGTAAAAGGAAAGTCGGTAAGTCAAGAAACAAAATGTTGGTTGAGACATTAGTGAGTACTGAGAGATTCTCAGTTTGACTGAGACTGAGATTTTGATGATATTTCCCAGTGTGATAAAATCTCATGTCAGCTGTTTTTCAGACCAAAGAGAGGTGGGAGGCACACTGGTACACAAGGTATTTTTAGATAGACAGCAGCTCTGCTTCTGCCCACTTTACCCCCTGGTTGACTGGTCCATGTAGAGGTGTCTGGCAGATGTGCAGAGTGGAGCAGGCTGACGGTTCCCTGGAAAATCCCAGAGTAAGTACACCGTGTGAAGCAAGCCAGTCAAACCCAAGGCAAAGGCCAAAAAGAGAACTGCTGTCCATTTCACTGCTGTCACCCACACTTCAGCTCCATGCCTGACTGGCTGTTACCCCAGTAAACACCATGGAGTTACGGCCACCAGCCTAGAGCGTTGGGTTAGTGGCTGCAACTCTATGGTGCCGGGGGCGTCACTACACAGGCAGCCTGTGACTCGGGGACACCCAGCGGTTCATCTAAAGCAGACTGAAGCAGAGCTTCAAGCAGGCAGATGTGGGGGTGCAGCCCCAGAGAAGCTCAGGGGGCAGGCAGCCTCTGTGTCCATCAGTTTGCACCCATAATGTATTGTCCCTAGAGAGCATGGTCAGTGCTGGAGACAAGGAGAGACTGACGACGATTGTCCAGCAGTGCTGGCTGTATGAAAGTTTATGGTTGTACACATTAAATTAACAACAGTAAAATCAACCCTTTGAAACTTACTACAACATTATCCTATGGTATTGCAGCATGAGCTAATGTTCATGCTGTCTTGTGTTTATGCTGCCATCCTATGGACTCTGACCAACATTGGCTAGTCTCCAACCTTCCCTTTTTAGGGAAGATTATTGAGTGGGCAGTGGCCCAGCAGCTCCAGGAGCATTTGGACATCATCACTTTCTTTGATCCCTTGCAGTCTGCCTTTCATCCAGGGTATGGCACCTCGACTGTGCTTATGGCCTTGGTCGACGATCTGCGTCAAGAGTTGGACTGGGGTTGATCCACTCTCCTGATTTTGTTAGATCTTTCAGCAGCGTTTGACATGGTTGACCACGAGATGTTGGTGACCCACCTGCGGGACCATGCCGGGGTGGGCGGGACTGTTCTTGAATGGTTCCACTTGTTCCTGGCCAGGAGATCTCAGCGTGTGGTACTGGGGGATTGTACAACTTTCCCCCAGGCCCTCATGTGTGGAGTCCCACAGGGATCCATTCTGTCCCCTCTCCTGTTCAACGTGTATATGCAGTCGCTGGGTGAGCTCATGAGAGGATTTGAAGCTCGGTGTAATCAACATGCTGATGACTCTCATCTGTATCTCTCATTTTCATCTGACCCAGACCTGGCAGTCTCTATGTTTACCTGGCTGCGGTGGAGGGATTGGATGAGGATAAGCCATCTGAAACTGAATCCCAACAAGATGGAGGTGATGCTGGTAGGTAAGGGCGAGGGAGTGGAGGCCCCCATCATTGATGGGATGTGTCCCTCCTTGGTTCCTCAGGTTTGGAGCCTTGGACTCCTCCTTGATTCACATCTCTACCTGGATGATCAGGTGGCAACTGTGGTGAGGAGTTGCGTTTGGTAAATTACATCTAGTCCAAAATCTTCGACCGTATATCATGGGCGTCAATCTTGTCACCATCATCCATGCATTTAAAACCTCGAGATTGGACTAATGTAATGTGCTCTATGTGGGGCTATCCCTGGTGAGAACATGGAGGCTGTAGCTGGTGCAGAATGCGGCAGCCCACCTCCTCATGGGGACGAGCACATAACACAGGTGCTCCGATCTCTGCACTGGCTGCTTATAGTCTTCCGGGTACGATTCA
The DNA here is from genome assembly GCA_003113815.1 of Sphenodon punctatus. Lineage (NCBI taxonomy): Eukaryota > Metazoa > Chordata > Lepidosauria > Sphenodontia > Sphenodontidae > Sphenodon > Sphenodon punctatus. The sequence continues at coordinate 1,203,075 of QEPC01000699.1, forward strand.
AGGTGCTGAGCCCTATACAGCTTGGACCCCATTTACCTGTGGGACAGCCTCATTCCTCATGTCCTGGATCAGCCCCTGAGGTCAGCCAGGGATACCTGCTTGGAGGTCCCCTGGGTTTCCCGGGTGGCCACATCTGAGCAGGCGTTCTCGGTGGCTGTGCAGCAGCTACGGAATTCCGTTGCGATGGAGATTCGCCTCTCTCTGGATTCCTTCCACAGACAATGCAAGACCTGGCTGTTTCACCAGGCATTTGGTGAGGAGGATGGGCAGTGGGTGGGGGCTTTTTTTGTTTGCTTTTTTAAGGCGTTTTTTTTTTCCCCCGGACCTTTTTTATTGTGGATCTTTAATGTGATCTTTTATTATGTATTTGATATTTTTATATATGATGTCCACTGCCCCAGGCTGCCATTGGGAAGGAGGGGGTGGTATAGAAATATTACAAATAATAAATAAATAAATAAAATAAAATAAACAGTGAAGCCTAGAAGCAGCACTGGTAAAATTGACACGGCACAGCTCCCTACTGCAAGGAAAAGTTCCCCACTCATGAAAAATGACTTGACAAAAATCTCTTAAAGCAAAAAAAAAAAAAAAAAAAAAAGACTTGGCAAACCTCACTATGTTGAATTTGACTCACCAAAACCCTGCTGGTGAAATTGACAAGACACAGCTCCCAGCTACAAGGCAAAGTTCCCAGAGGTGGAAATTGAGAAGGTGGTGGGGCCAATCCCATGGCCCATGGAATCTGTGCACAACTTGTGCATGTGTGCACAGTCTGTGTGCAAATCCATAGTGGAGACATTGTGCTGTGTGCAATCCATGCAGATCCCATGCAAAGGGGGTTTGGGATTGTGACCAAAGCTTCATACTGCAAGGAAAAGCTCCCTACTAGTGAAAAATGACTTGGCAAAGCACCTTATGGTGAAAAATGACCCGGTAATCCCCCCTATGTTGAAATTAACTAGGCAAAACCCCACCGGTGAAATTGACTCAGTAAGGTCCCACCGGGGTGGCTGTTAACAGAGATTGGGCGTCTTTAGACGTAACAAAGATCGGGTGTCAAAACCCCTAAGCACATGTTTGACCATTGTGTGTAAGCACCATAACAATCCCAACACCAGTTTGGCCACCCATTGAACATCCATTGTGCACGGGATGTGAACAGCATTGCATCACAAAGACAGTTTGCATGTTTCAGCTGAACACGTGGCCAACATTGTGTCTAATGATATCGCGTGGTGTGTTAGCAGGTACAAATATGGGGAACGAGGCGGCAGCGCTTGCGTGCTGAGATCGGATGGCGAGCAAAACATTGATTTGCGTGAGCACAGGACCAAACTGGTGTTCACTTCATATCAAAGTCAAAACACACATTCAGACACCTGATGACAGTGTGTCTAAAGACACCAATTTATTGCCAGATTTGCTCTGGGCAGCATGCCCCCACAAACCCATGTTTCCTCCACGGCTATCAAATGGGTTTGCTTGAACAAATGTAATGCTTGCCCCTAGCAAGTATTGTATGTAGAGACATTTATGGAGTTCTGGCATCTCCAGAACCCCCCAGCCTGAGATCACACATATTTACTGTCTCCAGGCTTCCATTTTCTCCTCCTTCTCAGCTAAACTTTGGGATGCACCGCCTGGTGGACCACATCAGAGGGGGGACACTTTGCTTTCTCTTCCCTCCCCTGAGGGAGGTGTGGGGAACTGTGGCAAACCCCCGCCCAACCTTCCAGGAGAAATGGAGGAGATTGGAGTAGAGCTGAAACTGGTAGCTCATTTGAAATACAAGGGTAATACCCACAATTTCAGGTATCATAGTGGGTGCCTGATCAGCTAACCAAGTACTGATTTGGCACCTAATTTCCTGAAAATACTCGGCACTGCCATTATCCACTTATTGTTTTATTCATCAGTGTTGATTAGTTAATTTGTAAATCAGTACCAGAAGTCAGAAGTTTTTGTATGTACCAGAAGACAGAAGTCTTTTGGTATTAGAAGTCAGAAAATGGTATATCGGTACATCACGTAGCCTGTTGGGAAGCAATCGAGTACTAATTAGCACCCGATTTTACCAAATCAGGTCGATTACCACAATTTCAATGGGTTAACCCATTTTTGCAGGTACATGTTTCAGCTCTAGGTTGGAGTTGCCCGCCTGCCATCTTGCATGTTGGTCATTGCTGCTAGTATTGCTCTCATCTGTAGGTTTGTATTGGATTGTGGCACTAAGTTCTTGAGCTGTGTGGTATGAAGGTACTGACTTGGCAGCTAAGCTATAGATAGTTGTGAAGAAGAGGAAGCTCACTTCTATGTGGTAGGGGTGGGCAAACTGTGTCTTGGGAGGTGTGTACAGCTCTTGGGCAGTTAACGTGTAGTTCTTGCGCAGGGATGGTCCTTGGTCCTGTGTTCCCTTAATGGGCTTGTCTTGATTCATTGTACCCACGTCTTAGTAGCTGAATAGCCGCTGTGCCTCAGAGGATGTTCTTAAACGAGATGCCACCACACATTGCCACCCAGGAGCCACTCATCTGACTGCCCATCTGAAGGCAGAAAGGGGGAATGGGCACTCTCATGAGCCACTGAGCACCCACTCAATCCAGACTGTGCCATGTGGGGCAAGCTAAAACATTCATGGCAACGAGCACCCACGCATCCCCTGTCCATATGAACTAGGGTGTCCAACCATGTCAGCAGACAGGTTCGCCGCTCATAGACACTGGGGGTGGGGGATATGGCTTTTGCAAGTTACAGGAACTGTCCATGCATGCTGTAGAACCAGTTCCCCAGTGCGCATGCCAGGACATGTCAATTTCAAAAGCCAGCCCGGCGTGCTTCCTTTTCCCCCATGGACCGTGGCAGGGAGAATGCGAGGTGTTTGCCGCGGTAACCATGCCGGAAGCCGCCCGTTCAAATCCCTCCTCACACACCCCACCTGAGTGGGTGCTCCACAACGGTGCCACTCAGAGGCCATGGATACCCCCTGCCCAGCCTTGCTAGTTTAAAAACACCCAGAATCTCAGCAGCCAAGGTTTCAGAGCACTGGCTCTTCCTTCCAATCACAAAGTAGGAAAGGTTTGTGTGCACAAGCATGTGTGTCTGTTGTCAAGGGCAAGTTTCTTGTGACTCTGGGCCTTATGGAGACTTTGGTCTTTGGCTCTTGGGGTTGAGAACTTTGACCACCTGTACTCTGTGGGGGTTCCTCAGACCACTTCAAGTCAGTGGGACGTCCCTGGAATAAGTGACCTGAGGACGACAGCCAGACTCTTAACACTGGGTTTCATTAAGACAGCACTAAAGTTGTGTCCAGCGCAGCCCTTGGTGTCACTTTTGCCTTTCTCAGGGTGGCATTTCCTGTCAATGCATTGTGCAACAAAAATTACTTTCCTGTCAGTTAATGACACCTCTAGTAGAGTAGAGGGGGAAAACCCTCCACAACCAAACGAGAAGGTGACATTAAACCAGCTAAAAATCTCAAGAGAGCTGTCAATCACGAGAGATATTTACTGAAGCTTCCCATTGACCCATATAGGGTCTTATCTTGAAGCCTTTATCTTCTAAGACAATGTTGACTAACAGCTTTTCCTTTACTCTTGTTTCTATCTTAAAAGAATAACAAATAAGCTTAATTCTTCACAAAATCTTTTGCAAATGCCTTTTAAGCCTGACACAATGGTAGTTATTTTAAGACGGATGGCTAAGAGCCGGGCCACTTTTCTATTTTGCTGGCTTGTTGGGGTTTTTTTTCCCTCCCTCTCTCCATATTGGAGCGCTTAATCACATTTAATCTTTGCGCGCAGAGAAGACACATTAACTTTGTTTGCTAAGGACTGATATAACAGCTTTCAACTCCTCTGTTCCCTTATTCATTTCCCTGGTAAGCCTCACCATTTTAAATAACAGATAAAGGAAACACTGAAGATTCAGAGATACTGTCTATCCTTCCGCAAGAAACTTTGGGGAGTAGAACCTGCGAACAAAGTTGGAGTATAAAGACTGAAACATGCAAAATGAATGGAGTGTACAGAGAGAAGGCGGTTGCCAAGTTGATCTCAAATGTAAGAGATGGAGTCAAAGTAGTTCAGAAGATCTCTTTTATTGGGCCAACATCTGTTGGGGAAAGTATGCAAGTTTTTGGGCCATACAGGGCCCTACCTTAGGCATGTTCTAACTTTTTACATGCCTGAGGAAAGGTCCCTTGGGGCTCCAAGACTTGCTTACTCTCATCAGCAGTAGCTAGTTCAATATAAGAAGTCAGCTGGATTACTTTGCTTCCATCTCTTGTCAGTGGAGGATCCAATGGTGCTGATCCTAAGCCCCACACATACTGCTGCATGCACACAACTGCACTGCTGCATGTTGGGCAATCACTGTACAACATATGACATCTTGGAAAATTCTATCAGGTGAATCAGGAACTTGACCATCAATTCTGCTCTTTTCAGTTTGACAAGAAGGTACTGTAAGCCTTTGGTAAAAGATGGAGATGACTTGCTGCCCAATTCACTGTAGGCTACTAGCCCTTAAGAAAACAGGAACATAAGGAATGTCCACGGATGGAAGAGATCAAGTACATATTTGCTGTTCTAAGTATTCTGTAAAAAGTACTGGTACTTTCCCCTTCTCCCAATGATAGAACTAGGACACTCGATGAAATTCCCTAGCAGTAGGTTTAAAACAAATTAAAGGAAGTGCTTTTTCCATGCAATTCAACTCACTGGGTATTTTCAGATGTTACGAGATCACGCTCAACCACGGTGAATCCCCACATGGTGAGCATGATCCCGTAACGTCTGTTGGGGGGAACAGAAGTTCCCCGCCAGATGTTCACCCCTGTGAATCACAGGGGGGAATCACATTCAACACACAAACGGAGGTCCTGGCCGGACCATCTCTGTTTGCGTGTTGAATGTGATTTCCCCCCCCCCCCCCGTGATTCACAGGGGTGACCACCCGGCGTAACACTGAACAGACGTGACGTTGACATGCTCAACCACAGGAATTCCCCGTGGTTGAGCATGTCAACATCACATCTGGCCGCTGACCATGGCCCGGAATTGGCGGCCGTGCTCGCCGCCGATTCCGAGCCGTGGTCAATTTCCCAGGGGCAGGTGGGCGCAGCAGCTATAGTGGCCACAGCGCCCGCCCGTCTCTGGGAGGGCGGGTTGCTGGGGGACTGTGTGGGGGGGGAGGGCTGTGCGGCCGCACGTTGAGCTGCGCAGCCCCGCCCCCTCCAGATTCCCTGCTGGGATCGGCCAACATGTCTGTTGGCCGTTACTTGTTGGCTCTGGTGGGGAATCAGTAGGGTGTTTCCGTGGCGGGGCGAATTGAGCCCCATCATGTCTGAAAATACTCACTGTCAGGGAATGTTGTGAAGGCCAATAGAGATGTTGTGAAGGGAAGGCCACTGAGAGCCAGTGTGGTGTGATGTCCAATTGTGCATGTACTTGAACTGGGAGGTAGGAGTGAACCCCGGTTCAAGGCTTGCTTTAGCCAGAAACTCACTGGGTGATGGTGAGCTCCTCACAATACTCTCTCAGCCTCATCTACCTCGCAGGTTTGTTTGTGAGGATTAAATGTTGTGCTTATTAGTTATATGTAAACCACTCTGATTGCCATGGCAGGGGGGCGCTATATAAAGATGATGATTATGATTAGCATATCTGAGTTCAATTATAAGATTATAAGAGGAAAGATTCAATAAATATCATATGCAAATAGTATAATTGTACTATTACACAATTTAGGAAGGGGCTATTGGCGAATTATCGATTACCGGTTTTATCGGTATCAGATTAATCTGATATTGGATTATCGGTATCGGTATATCGGTTTTTTAACATTGCTGATTTTTCGGATCTTTAACATTGCGACTATTGTTAAAATGGCTGCAATGTTAAAGATCAGAAAAATCGGCAATGCTAAAAAACTGATATGCCAATACCGATATTATCGGTATTATCAAATTAATCCGATACCGATAGTCCCATCCCTATACACAATTCAGGGTGCTGGTTTTGACCTATAAATCTCTAAGCAGCCTGGGCCCTACATATCTAAAGACTGCCTCCCCACTTCTGACCCTCTGTGATCAGTCAAGAGCGCTCTCCTGTAAATTCCATCATTGGCCCAGGTCTCTTCGACCTGAATGCAGAAAAGGGCATTTTCAGTGGGGCTGCTCCACAGCTTTGGAATTCCCTCCTCATGGAGGCTCACCTAAACTCTAGTCTGGGCATCTTCCAGAGGCAATGGCAATTAACAGGCAGGGTTAGGATTTTGGTGTGTGTGGGGCAGTTATAGGTATTTTTGAGGATGAGACTACTGACTGTCAGGGACTGGGGAATGAATAGCAGGAAGTAGGGATGGGTGAACAGAACGGAGTTCGGAAATTCGGTTTGGTTTGGTTTGAAATTTGAGTTCGGAAATTCGGTTTGGTTTGAAATTCGAGTTCGGTTCGGAAGTTCAGTTCGGTTGACCGAACAGACCAAGTTCGGTCGAATTCCGAATTTCCGAACCAAGTTCGGCCATTCAAAACCAGGTTTTTTTGGTGTGTGTTGCCACTAGGGATGGGCGAACAGAAGGGAGTTCGGAAATTCGGTTCGGTTTGAAATTCGAGTTCGGTTCGGAAGTTCGGTTCGGTCGACCAAACAGACCAAGTTCAGTCTGAACTCCAAACTTCCGAACCGCGTTTGCCCATCCCTAGCAGGAAGAGGATCACTCCTTTATGGCTACTAGTACTTATCATTTCTATAGCGCTACTAGGCATACCCCCAGTGCTTTATAGTCACAGATTTTTTTAGAGACAGGTCCCTGTCCAGTGGACTTACAATCTAAGAAGGATAAGGGGAACACAGACACAAATATTCTCATTTTACAGATGGAGAACTGAGACTCAGGCCGCTTCCAGACCTCCCCGCCCCCTGCATATTCTGGCTGTGGGAGGGGGAGAGGAATGCGCAGCCAGGATATGCGTGGGGATCGGCCAGTCTGAAAGCTCCCCTCCCCCCGCCCGTGCAGCTTTGCTGGCAGACATGCGCAGGGATGCAGAGCAGGAAATCGAGCTCTGCATCCCTGTGCATGTCTGCCGGCAAAGCCGGGGGGGGGGGAGGGCTTTCAGACCAGCCAATCCCCGTGCATATCCTGACTGTGTATTTACCCCCCATAGCCAGAATATGCATGCTGGAGGGGGGGAGGGGATGTCTGAAAATGGCCTAAGAGTGACTTACCCAAGGCTGGTCTTCCAGGTGCAAACCCAGCACCTTATCCATTATACTATGCTGGCTCTTAACCTGTCAAACATTTTCCTGATGTTGGCTACTGTTGGACATAGGACACTGAGCGAGATGGACCATTGTTCCAACCAAGTTGTAGCTCTTGAGGTCTTAACTTCTTACATTCTTCATTAGTCAATTCATTTTGTGGCTGCACTATATATTTGGGTCCAATCTCAGAGTCATGGTGTTTCATTTCCCCATCTTTGGAAGATGCTAGGAAAAACCAAACTCTCCTGTTTTTCTCTGATTACCCAATGAGGTTATTATTAGTCAGCTATGGGTCTCATCTTGCCCACGTAGGGAATACTAGCGCTGCTGGTTGGACTTGGAAGGGTTTCCAAGGATGCAAAGTAAACTCTAGCCTTACAGGTCTTGACAGGTTGGGTAGTGGAGAGTAGAGGGGTTGTGTAAGAATGTGGCAGCTCAGATCAGAGTGGAGGTAAAGGGAATGTAGGATTGTAGATCACAACGCAGCTGCTAACCCACAAATGCCAGGGCATTTCAGATGCCATTATTAAAACATGCAGGTACATGAATTATTGGTCGAGCATGAGTGAAGCCAACGCGTGTGAAGAACGGAACCCATCCAACTTCTAAACAAGTTGGCAATTTGTTTAACTTGGGAGCTATTGGAACATGTTGCATTAACCCTCCAGTATGTTGGCAGCGAGTCTGGGAGTGTTCAGACACCCCCTCCCACCATGACAGATGCTATTAAGATCTTACATGCTGAATGGATCTTGTAAGTGTGCAAAGTTCTTAGGAAAGGGATGGATTAATTGCCCTTGCATAAGAACAGGTGCAATGTGGGCAGGTCCTCCACAAGCCCCTACACACATCTCTTCCCTGCCAATGCCTCTCCCTTCTCCCAAAATATCCTAAATTTTCCATGAGCAGAAGGTCAGATGTTCAGTAGCTGTTGGGTGCCTCAAAGCTTCACTTTAATTGTCACCATAAACTGAGTTTTCCCCATTGGGGAAATAGTCCCTGACCATAAGTAATAGGTTGTTGGTATAATTCTCATCTTATTGATGAGGAATGAAGGTACAGAGCCAGAATAAAAAAACTGGAAGAGACCTCAAGGATAATGAAGTCCAACTCCTGAATCAAATCAGGAACAACTAGATCAACAATATGGATTGAGAGACTAGGTTTGAAATGGGAAAAGAGCAAACCAGTTGAATCCATGTTACTCAAAGTCGCAAGAGTGAGGATGAGTACCATGGATTGCTCACAGGGTGCCAAATAAGCTGCCTCTCCATCAGTATTATTTCTAATCCACCCGCAAGGGGCCACTGGTTGGGATGGGCAGTGGTAGAGGACCTCTGGGTGGCAGGGAGTCTCCAGAGAGAGGGGAGGGCCTCTGGGAGGCAGTGAGGGGGTGGGCAAGGGAAGCAGAAACAAGGCTTCTGTCCACCCTCAGAATTTGAAACAAGCATCCAAACCGACTGCATGTACCTATGTAGTGGGTTGGGAAGATGTGGCTTGCCAGAAGCCTCTTGGTGGTTGAAAAGTCTTCTTGCAGACATCATCTTCTAGAATGCCTTGCACCATGCCCTCCCATTGGAAGGAGGTCAAAGATAATTGATGACCTCCAATTGGTGAGAAGTCAAAGATAATTGGTGGAATCGAAATACCAATTGCATACCAGTTTTTAAACTTCTGGTTCCGGAAAGTTGGCTTCCAGGACTGGATTTCTGGGAATTTCCTGGGTTTTGTTTGTTTTTAGTTTTCGGGTAATTTTGGGTACTCATAAACTCAAAACCTAAAAGATCAGTTTTCAGGCACTCAAAAACCATCGGAGTGCCGATTTGGATACCTGAAGATTCCAGTCCCTTGTTCCTCAGGCCAACAGTTAGTGAACATGGGGTCAGGGGGTTCCCAGCAGAGGCTGAGATTGCCCTCAGCGACACTAGTGCTCAACCACCCATCATGACTTGCTTCCCTCTGCCCCCTCACCACCACTCCCATGCCCCAGCACTGCCTGGACCCTGGTCTTCTCTGGTGCCTCACTTCTCCCCCATCCCCAGCCTCCCACCATGCCCAGCTCAAACTCCCCTTGGCCTGGCATCCCTCCACGCTTTACCTCTCCCCTTCCCCCATCCCAACTGGTATTGCAGACCAGTAAAATGACTTACCCCAGAGCCCCATGAAGTCTTGCTATGTCACTGCTCCATAGGCGACACCTCGCAGCACCATAGTACTCCAAGGGACAAACCAATTTACGGACAGCTGGCACCCAAGTAATATGTCAGTCTGGACATGGGACAATGACCCCTCCTGAGAGCCAGATTGCCTGGGTGAAATCCAGATGGGAGGCAATCCTCGTAGCACTTTGAAAATGGAAGCCTAAGAAGTCAGGTGTGGGCTGTGAAGCCGGAACTGGAAGATGGATTTCAGTGACGCTCACAAGTTCTCGGTGTAGCTGCTCCAATCTAGGCCAAACTCGAGCAGAAACCTTCAGCAGAGACTTCACACCAGCTGTCAACTTTCACCTCCAGGACTGCTGTGGGTCCTGATCAGGGGAAAATGTTGCTGGCCTCATCTGGGGCTAATTACTCAACTGGGGAAAGAAACCAAAAACTATAAAGTGATTTAAGAGTCTCTGTCTTATTGACAATCCTCCAGCCATGAGGTCAGACCCAACAATGGGTCAAAGGAGGGAAATGTTTTCTAGAGACAATTTTGCCTTTCATTTTTGGAGCTGGGGAGTATGAGGAGACTGTGTGTGCGCCCAAGCTGTATTAATTATTAATTATTAATTACTAGTTATTACTTATCAACTATTAATTACTACTACTACTAATAATAATATAATAATTAGTAGTAGTAGCAGTAGTCGTCGTAGTAGTAGTAGTGAGCCCACTGGGGCAGAAACCTGTCTAACCAATTATTGTAAAGCACCACGCACATTGCTGCCACTATTAATAATGATTAATAACAGTAAATAATAATAAATTGAAGCATTTATATCTTGACAGAAATGTACCTGGTGCTTTACATTAATTTATTAGAGACAAGTCCCTGCCCCAGTGGGTTTACAATCAAAGACAGACAAGGGAGGGGAGATGGAAGGGTGGGGACGAGAGGGAGAGACAGCCACAAAGTTGTGACGTTGCAGGTGCGCATGTTCAGCTCAGTTATGGGAGAGAAGGGGATCCCGAGAGAGCAGACTAAGGGCGTTTTTAGACGAGCAGGGGAAATCTAGCAGATTGATACATTTGCTCTTTGAAAAGTTGCGCGGGGAGTGTTCACACGTACCGAAAGTCACTGACCGTCATTGAAAACTGTGGCGCCCGGCGGCTCGCGCATTATTTTTAAAACTGGATTTGTAAAAACCTCACTATCTGGAGGCCCCACGGCTCATCCCCTGGGAGAATGAAGCATCCGGAGGAATCATAGAGTTGGAAGGGGTTCTCAGAGGTCATCTAGTCCACCCGCGGCTCAGTGCAGGAAATCAGCAGCTACAGCATCCCTGACAGAAGACCATCCAGCCTCTGTTTGAAACCCATCAGTGAAGGAGAGCCCACCCCCGCCCTAGACAGTCTACTCCACTGTTGCACACCTCTTACCGTTAGAAAGTTCTTCCTAATGAGCCAGCAGCAGGAGCGAGATGGAGAGACCAGAATGGGTAACTGGGTGCCGCTGCCATGGCTGGGATCTCCTGCTTTTCTCTCTCCTTTAACCCCTTGGTTCCTGCCTTCATCTGTCTGGCCTCTCTAAAGCACCCTCAGATTCGAGGCCCAGGAAAACTGTCCCATTTACCACCCTCGCCCCATCCCTTGTCCCTGTTTAGGATTGCCACCTCTCCCAAGGAAGGAAATGGGAGAGGGGTAATCTGCATACATTTGCATGCATGGTTCATGTAAATGTGTACACCAGGGGTGCTCAACTTGATTCATGCCGAGGGCGGGAAAATTTGGTTTGGACCCAACCCTGGGCCGCACGTGGCCCCGCCCCCAATTTGCATAACCCCACCCTCAATTTACATAACCCCACCCCCTGGCAGCGAGGCGCCGGGACTGGAGATCCAAGTGGCAGATGCGACAGTGAGGGGCTCCGGTGGAGACATCGACGGCAGCAGGACGCTGGAGTCAGGGAGGAGGAAGGAGGGTTTCGCACCAGCATCTTTAATAGGCTTGCTACCCAGAGGAAGGAGGGTTTCGCGCCAGTGCAGGGGCTGGAGGAAAGGCGATTGTCAGTGTAGGAGGAGGCATGGCGGGCCGCAGGAAAAGTCTTTGCGGCCAGGGGGTGTCGGGCCACAGAAAGGTCCTTGCAGGCCACATGCGGCCCCCGGGCTGTATGTTGTGCAGCCCTGGTGTACACCTTTAAACGGATATTCAGCTTGGTCCAATAAATGGAGCAGGGGGTGGGAGCAGGGACTGAGTGCAGAGGTATGAGGGTGCAAGAGGAGATAGAGAGCACCACAACCCATGCCCAGAGGGGCTCTTGGGGCAAGGAACCTCAGCCTAGTTCCCCCAGCCCCAGCTGCCTAGCAAAGCCTGCAGTGCCGGATCTCCCTGGGCCTTCCTGCATCTTGTGCCTCTGTCTCTTGTGATCCAGCTCCCTGCAGTCCCTGCTGTTTTTTGGTTAGGTTGTCACTTCTGCAGTAAACGCCACCGAGAGAAAGTCGACGTGCTTTGCCCCTTTGTCAAAATGACTCAGAGAAGGAAAGCTCCGGCAAAGAAGCAGTTAAATTCCAGCAGGCTTGAGAAACCCACACGAGACCTACCCAGGTGCAGCAACAGTTTATTTTATTTGATATATTTTTTTTGGTAAATATCCCCTCGGTGTCCAAGACAGAGGTGCCTGCCTCCTGCTGTACCTAGGAAGGAGTGTGGCTAGGAAGCTTTGCCGAGTTAATAAAAGCTGTTGAAGCTGGGGCTTCCGTTAGTGGTTACCCTCCCCCCCTTCCCTCCCATGACAACACCTCTGCACTCCTGAGAGAAACGGCATCTGTTTAATGGTGTGTGATAGAACTGCATCTTTATCGCATTCTGTGTCCGGTGGCGGATGCGGCCACCGAAAGGCATTCGTTTAATCGAGTGGAGGGGGAGCTCCTAGGAGGCAGGGGTCTGCACTGCCGAGTAATTGAACTCTAGCAGGTGAGAGAATCGGAGCGGCCCTGTCTAGCCAGCAGCAGCTGGAGTATTAGCACCATCACAGGAGAAGACAGAAGAAGGTGGTCAGTGGTAGTTCCAGAGATATGCATAATTGGGGGACGTTTGGGTGGGAGAGCTGCACTCCCCATTTAAGGCCAATGCCCCTTTAGGCATTTCCTGGAGATGCTTGGTGAGTATGGGGGGACTAGGGATGGGCGAACGCGGTTCGGAAGTTCGGAATTTGGCCGAACTCAATCTGTTCGGTCGACCGAACCGAATTTCTGAACTCCGTTCTGTTCACCGATCCCTAGTGGCAACAAACACACAAAAAACCTGGTTTTGAATGGCTGAACTTGGTTCGGAAGTTCAGAATTCGACCGAACTCGATCTGTTCGGTCAACCAAACTGAGCTTTCGAACCGAACTCAAATTTTAAACTGAATCGAACCGAACTGAATTTCCGAACTCGAATTTTAAACCGAACCGGACCGAACCGAATTACTGCACTCCGTTCTGTTCGCCCATCCCTAGGGGGGACTACTCCCTCAGAATACCCCCCCTTCAACAACCACCCCCCCAAAGATTGGGGGAGATTGCCTGTCTCCCAAGAAAGGCTCTTCTCCTGGCAGGGGTGACAGCTGAGACCAAGAACCACGGAAAAGGGGCGCTCCCACACTCACCTTCGCTCTGTTATTGTCAATACCACTTAAGTAGAAACCAGGGCCAAAATCCAATGGAGCTACTCCAGCGAAAGTGGCTAGTGGATCATGGCCCCATGATTTTGGTGCTCAGGAGTGGGGCCCTAAACGCAATTTGCAAACGTTACTTAACCACAGGGGTGGGAAGCTTCCGACCCAGGGACCAAATGCAGCCCGTGATTAGCTTTGATGTGGTCCCTTTCCAGTTCCTGCATCCAGCCCTTGGAGCCAGTTCTAGGGTGGCCAGAGATGCAAATTTTAGAGGACACATAAGAAATCCAGGTTGCAGGGCGGCACTGGCTCCAGTGCAGTCCTGCAACCTGTATTTCTCATGTGTCCTCAAATTTGCATATCTGGCCACCCTATCCAGTTCCTACTTGCAAGCACTGAAAAGCTGACATCGGGGATAAGGGAGCAGGGATGAAGGCCTGCACACAAGAACAGGGCATGGATCCATGACGCAGATTCATGATTTGGACCCTCCTCTTCCCGAGCAAACCCATTGAATTCTCCTGCTCCCAACTTATGTGGCCCTCAGACCTTGTATTAATTTTCCAGGTGACCCCTGGGAGGGAAATGATTCCCCATTCCCACTTAAGTGCTTCTATATAAATAATCTTTTTTTTTATTACTTATATATACTGGTGGCTAAATCTAAACGTCTCTATTCCATTCTTGTCCTCCTTGATCTCTCTGCTGCCTTCGATACTGTTGACCACTCACTCTTGCTGGATTCCCTTCACTCCCTTGGCTTTTGTGGCTCTGTCCATAACTGGTTCTCCTCCTACCTCTCTGACCGCTCCTTTAATGTGTCTCTCTCCAACTCCACCTCCTCCTCCTTCCCCCTCTCAGTTGGTGTTCCTCAAGGCTCTGTTCTTGGCCCTCTCCTCTTCTCGATCTATACCTCATCCTTAGGCAAACTCATTGCCTCCCATGGCTTCCAATACCACCTCTATGCTGATGACACTCAACTCTATCTCTCTACTCCCTCTCTCTCTCCCTCTGTTCAAGCTCGTCTCATCAACTGTCTCTCTGACATCTCTACCTGGATGTCTCAACGTCAACTCAAACTCAACATGGCTAAAACTGAACTCCTTATCTTCCCCCCTCATCCTTCCTCTCCTTCCTCACTGTCAATAACTATTGATGGAGTCACCATCCTGCCTGTCCCCCAAGCCCGTAGCCTAGGCTTCATCTTTGACTCAGCCCTTTCTTTTAAACCCTACATTGACTCTGTTGCTAAATCCTGTCGCTTCTCCCTCCATAACATTGCTAAGATTCGCCCTTTTCTCTCTGTCTCGTCTGCCAAAACTCTTGTTCATGCTCTGGTCATCTCTCGCCTCGATTACTGTAACCTCCTTCTCACTGGCCTTCCCCGGTCTCACCTTTCTCCCCTCATCTCTGTCCAAAACTCTGCTGCCAGGGTCATCTACCTCGCCAGTCGCTTCGACCATGTGCAGCCCCTCCTCTCTTCGCTTCACTGGCTTCCCCTTCCTGAACGAATCCTGCACAAGCTCCTAGTCTTCACCTATAAAGCTCTTCACAACCTTGCTCCCCCCTACCTCTCTGCACTTATCGCCCTCCATACTCCAGCCCGTGCACTTCGCTCCTCCTCTGTCCCTTCTCTCACCCTTCCACGCCTTCCCTGCTCCCCTAAGCGCCTTCGTCCCTTCTCACTTGCTGCCCCCCATGCCTGGAACTCCCTCCCTGTCCACATCCGCCTTGCCCCCTCCCTTCATACCTTCAAATCTCTCCTTAAAACTCACCTCTTTCGCTCTGCTCTGTCTGACTCTTTATCCTGCTGAGCCACTATTCCTATACCTACGATCGGTTTACCCTTATCCTTGCAACATGGACCTGCCTGCTGTCATTCTCATCGTAACCAAGCCAAGTACGTGCACTTGAGACCTCGCATCTTCATGAATGTTAGACCCCTTGTCTCTCCCTCTGTTCCCCTTCCCAAGTCTCTCCCCCAGCTCCTGTCTCTCAGATTGTAAGCCCTAGGGGCAGGGACCGTGTCTATTTTATTACTTTGTAAAGTGCCAGGTACACTGCTGACGCTATATAAATGTTTGTTAATAATAATAATAATAATAATAATAATAATAATATAATATACCCATAGGTTCATTATTTGCCAAACTGGGAAAAGAAAAAAAAGAACCCATAGTATGTATGCCCCATGGGATAATCCAACAGATATATTTTCAAAGCCAAAAATGGCACTCAGGGACTAAAAGAATAGTTAGAGGCCTACGAGGTTTTTTTGGCCACAGTTTTGTCAGCTTTCATGAGACAAGCTACTAGAGCAACTTTTGAAAATGGTACGTCGGCTACTAAGCCACTTAGGGACTTTTGAAAATTGTACACGAAGGCCCATTTCAAATGGGCCGTGGTGGGTGGGTGCGGGATGGGTGTGTGCCTGTGGTGGGTGGAAGTGGGTGCGTGGCCGTTCCCACTGGTGCACACTCATCTCCCCCCACCTCCCCCCATCTCCACGCATGGAGAACGGGCATTGGAGCCCGTTGTTCTGTGCATGGGTGATGGGTGGAGGTAGGTGGAGATGGGTGTAGTGTGGGAACAGTGTACGTCCCCCCACTATGGGTGCCGTTCCCACGGATGCCCCCCCCCACTTCACACCCACCACGGGCGGCATTCACATGGTGCGATAGGTAGCCCCCCACCGCCCGCCCACCATGGGTGAACACCACCCATGGTGGGTGTAGCATCCATGGAATGGTGCCCATGGTAGAGGGGGTCTGCGCGGTCCCTCACCCCCACCCTCTCCACCCACACCCATGCATGGAGTAACGGGCTCCAATGCCGGTTGCTCCACGCGTGGAGATTGGTGGAGGTGGGTGTGCACCCATGGGATTGGCCACCCACCACGGACGCACACCCATCCCCCCACCGTCCGTGGCGGGGGCGGGGTGGGGGTGGAGGACTGTGTCCCCAAATCTAAATCTGGTAGACCAGATCAACTTCCACTGAAGCCCATTTAAAAAGTCACTTCATTGACTGACTCTTACTGTAGGGAATAGGCCTGAAATGAGCAATCATAGTGAGCGCTGTTTTGTTTTCATCGGAAACAGGTCATTTGCCATCACTCGCGCAACAAGGAAGTTTACTGGCTTTTTGCTGTTTTTTGCTACTTTTCACTATTTTTTTCTGTAAGCTCCTCTTTGGGAATCACAATTGTTTGTTATTTCTGGGAGTTCTTTGGTAGTGAGCGGTCATCAGTGTGCTGTCCTAATGCAAAATGAACTGAACTACTAACACTATCACTTACATTCTGGCTAAGTGACGTGAAATTGAAGGAAAAATACTGGAAATGGACGTAAAACTGCCAAATAAATCACAGAAAATGCCATAAATTGATGGAAAATACCAGAAATTGACAAAAATTGATGGAAATTGTTGAAAAATGACAGAAATTTGGAGGCGTTGATCTCAACAATAGCAGAAGGGTGGAATCAATGAATAGCGAGGAAAATGCCACCGAACAGCCACGAGGGCTCCTGAAAGGTAGGTATTTCTGGACGGTATGGGAACACTTGGCCTCGCCTCAGCACTGCTAGGCAACTTAAAGGAAGATCTTTGAGGTTTTCCTCTTACTGCCTCCATCACAAACAGCATCTGCCTGCAGCTACAGTCTCACCGCAGCCCCTGTTCCTCTGCCTGTCCATGCTGGTCTCTGGCACAGCTGGGCTAGCCGCATGTCTGATTGGTGTGTGTGTGTGTGTGAAGGTGTTAAATTGTGAATGGCGGAGGCGAGTCATTGGAAATTCACCCCTTCCTGCCAACTTCCTGGTATGTGGAACACCTGCATTTTAACAGCATGGAAAGAAAACAACCGCCCCACTAGGGCTCAGTTAGAACTGGTTTCAATTAAGAGACTTAATTGCAAAGAAACCTAAAAGAAACACAAGTGGATTTGGAATCATTTTGACCCTTCCCTCTTTATTGCACTGAAACAGTATTTCGGGCCAATATCCCTACCAAAGGCTTTGTAGACTCAACAACTGTCACAGGGGGTGCTCAGCTACCCTTGGAAGATTCAATGAAATCAATGGGACTTTTGCCATTAACTTCAAGGGGATCAGGACTCCATCCAGAATCAGCCCCAAAGTCTTAGGGTTAGTGCGGAAATGGGTACCATATTTGCTACCCATGGAAAATGCTCATATTTTTAGTATTGTCTTGTGTACCTGACGGGCTATCTGATCACTGATTTGGTGTGCAGATACTCCTCAAAATAGGTGATTTTGGTACTGATTTTTCAATTTTCTAGTTACCGATCAGTAAATCAGCACGGAAAACAAAAAAATAGGGATGGAAAACCGAAAAATGAGGACCAGGACTTCATATTCCAGGATGGGAAGTCAACATTCCCATGACATTCTGGGACACTGGGTACCCAAATCTGGTTGAAATTGGGTACAGATCAGTATCCAATAGTTTTGAGTTGATTCGGGTCGACGAATATACCCATTTTGCGGGTATTCGTTCCAGCTCTACTGGGGGTGTGGTGACTTTTCCAGCATGTAGATGACATTTTATTAGGCCCTGTCCATACAAAACTATGTGTTAATGGAGCCTCTCACACACACATCCCTTTCCTCCCTACTCTGCTCCAAAGTTAGTCTGTGGACTATTACAAATTTTCATAAACGCATGCAATCTTATGCAAATTAGGTGTGACATAAAATGTACCTCTTTTCCACTGTCAAATGTTGGATATGATGAATTCATTGACCTGCATTAAGCTTTGTGCTAGGAGTGTGACCGGCAGGGTGTCTAAGGCTGCTTTTAAATGAGCGGCCTGGGAAGTGCATTCTTCAAAGTGCCGGGAGGAAAAGCTGCATTTACATGCACTGGAAGTGGCCACCCACCATAGGAACAGGTGGCGCGCAAGGCCTCCCGTGGCCTCTGGAAACCTCGACATCAGGGTTTCCAGAATGCATCTTTAAAGAGGCCACGGGAGTCCACACACGCCGCCGATTCCTACAGCGGGCGGCCACTTTCGGTGCATGTAAACGCACCCCACATGGCTTTTCCTCCCGGCGCATTGAAAAATGTGCTTCCCAGGCTGCTCGTCCAAAAATGGCCTAAGTACACCAACCTGCAATGATTCCTGTGCTAGCAAGGGCCCCACCAAGTCTCTGAGTTCACCAGCCAGCAATGGGCCCAGCCTTAGGAGGCATAAAGACTTCTAAATTTCTCCTAAATCGCCATAGGTCCTCCATCGGCTGGGGTAGAGATGAAACAAGTACCTGCAAAAAAGGGTATACTCATCATATTTCCGGTACTCAAATAGACTCAAAAATATCAGGTACTGATTGGTACCCAATTTTGACCTGATTCAAGTTCCCAATGTCCCAGAATGTTTGGAATGTCCCACAATGTCAACTTCTGGTCCTGGTATGTTGACTTCCAGTCCCAATTCTTTGTTGTTGTTTTCTGACTCAATTTACCTATTGGCAACTGGAAAATTGAAAAATCGGTTTAGAAAATTAGTGATTTTCTGAGTATGCGGGTATTCGATCAGTAATTGGGTAGCCTGTCAAGTACCTATAGCTGTACTCAAACACACGGGCATTACCATGGGTAGCCAATGAGCTTCCGGTTTCATCCGAAGGCTGGGGCTCCCCATGGCTGAGGCTCGTGGATAATTCATGTTGCTATTTCAAGTTCATTTACGGACCACATGTATTGAAGGACTGGAACCCAGCCAACTGCAGCACCCGGTGCAATCGTACAGTCTCCACTTGCCTTGACTTTTGAGAAGAACTGAACTCTGTGGGAGAGGCATGGAATCTTCTGCACGATCAAACTCGTGATAGCAGCTCTACTGAATGCATTGAGCCGTGTAGGTGCAGCATTTCTGCCACGGCTTGGTTAGATCTAAGATGCAGTGTTTTTAAAAAGTTTTTTTTAGTATTTTTACATTCCAGTCACTGTAGTTCAATGTCTTTTGGCAGACAGAGTCCACTGCCATGTGCGATCCCGTCTGTGCAGGTGTGAGGGCCAGATCCGCTCTGAGGAGGTGTGAGGAGACGCTTCGGACCTGTCACACCTACATCCCATCGTATAATTTTTTTAAATGAATCATTCAGGAAAATAAATGACCATTTCTATCTTTGGATTATTATACATATTTTTTTTGTATGGAGTTTTATACGCAGGAGACTTTCCTGGCAAAATGTTAGCCCACATGTGCCTCGTTTTGCCCCGAAAGGATTAAAGGTGGGTGACATGATACTTGTGGCTTTGAACTGAGAGCATATTCAGACGATAGCATTGCTAATAATAAAATATGGTGCTAAACAGCAATGCTTTGGGGCTGACTTTTCTGCAGGCCTGGGCTTAGCTATTTCCCTGCCTGTCTACTTCCCTTTTTCATCCTATCCTGTCAAAGAAATATCATTTGGCGACACAAAACTCCTCTGTCTTCCTTTTCCCTAACCCACTTGCCATCACAAGTATGAGATGGGGGATACGTGACTTGGCAGCAGTACGTGTAGCAAGAATGTAGAGATTGTAGTTGAGCAGAAGCTGAGCATGAGCCAGCAACTGGATATGGCTGCATCAGTAGAAGAAATATTGGGTGTTTTCAAATGTGACGGCGGCACGGTTTAACCAATTTTAGAGCAGGTTAAACTGGGTGCCGCCTTCACGTTGAAAGATAGTCGCCAGATGTTAGCATGGCCTGGCTCCTGACTGTGGTGGGGTTAACTGGGGCTGCGATTCAGGGAAATGCACAAGTCACAGCCAGGGCTAAGCTCCACCATAGTCAGGAGCCATCCACCGGACCCAGAGTAAAGCAGGCTATCATGTCTGATAGTCCAGTGTACTTACCGCAGTCCGGAGTGGCGGTGGGAGCCGGGCGCCATGGCAGTAATTTCTGTGCCTGAGTTAAACTTGCTTTTTGTTATTCACCACAGTGAGAACAGGCTTGCTCCTGGGGAAAGGGGTGTGCACCCAAGGTCCCCTAAGCAAAAAGGAGGGGAATTCCCACGTGCCGCATGTATGGAGTATGTACAGGTGGGTGTGCATGTCGAGTTGCCACCTCTCTGGGTTTTACCTGGAGACTCCAGGTTTTGACGAAAAGTCTCTGTTACTCTGGATCAGCCAGGGGTGCCTCCGGTAATCTTAAAAAAGGGTTTTTTTTAGAGGCAGCAGGGGGGAACAATGTCAGAAAGCATGTTGTATAACCAGGATTGGGACTCCTGTTATTGATGGGTCCGGACCCCTCTGGTCAATCAGGTTCACAGGCTTGCAGTGCACCTGGACCATCAGGTTGCAGCAGTGGCCAGGAGCGCTTTTCACCAACTCCATCTGGTAAGAAGGCGACGGCCTTTTCTTCCTGACTAGGACCTTGCCACTGTCGTCCGTGCTTTCATCACCTCGAGGCTAGATTACTGCAATGCACTCTTTGTTGGGTTGCCCTTGTTGGTTGTGCAGAAGCTGCAGCTGGTGCAGAAGGTAGCAGTCCATCTCCTTTCAGGGACAGGTCACTGGGAGCACATTGCACAATGCTCCAGAGTCGGCACTGGCTCCCTATAACTTTCCGGGCCCAACTCAAAGTGCTGGTTTTTTTTTTTTTACCTTTAAAGCCCTAAACAGCCTGGGCCCCACAAGATCACCTGTCCTATCCTGCTCCGGTGTGGCCCTTGCGATCGGCTGGGAGCGCCCTCCCGCAGGTTCCATCTGTTATTCCTGTCTGTGGGACGGGGGTACGCAAGGGGGCATTATGGGTGCTGCCTCAGTGTTATGGAACTCTCTTTCCCCTGGAGGTTCACTGGAGCCCGAATCTCAGCATCGGATGGAGGCGGTGCTAAATGTTCTTGTTTGGTAAGGCATTTGGCAGACACTGGTGTGGGTTGGAGGGCTGTGTGTGGTTGTTGGTTGTGGGGGAGTGGTGAGGAAAGTTTTTGGGGGTTTAGGGGTGGGGTTTCTGACGTGGGAAATGTTTTATTAAAAAATGTTTTAGTGGTTTTTTTAATTGATTGTAAGCCACCCTGAGCCGCCATGGGAAGGGCGGCATATACATTAAATAAATAAAAGAAATAGGGACTTTCCTGCACCTTTTTCAACACGACCTCATCCATATGGGGCATTGTGATGTTATTAAACTCCATAAGGGACAGGGTCATGTCAGAAAAAGGCGAGCCAGCCCCCTTTCACCAACTTTAGAATTTGTGGGGCTGAGGGTGATGATAAAATACAAGGCCCCAGGTGGCCCCAACCCCTTGGTGGGCATTCTCCATGGAGGTCTAAATGCGTTTGTGCTTGGGACCCCCACACCCTGCTCTGGTGAAAATAGGGGCCACTGTGGGGCTTCCAAAAAGAACGTGGCTTGGAATGGTTGCCCCAAGTAACCCTGTGGTAAGGTCGGCCCTGCCCACCCCCTTTGAGTGAAAGCTTGGTGGTAGTTGGAGAGACTTAGGCCCTTTATAAAGGGCCACGTCTGGGGGGGCAGTCCATGGGCACGCCACTGTGGGGCGGTGTTGGGGGGGCAGGTGCACACCTATTCTCCCCACATCCCCACACAGTCCCCCTGCATGGAGCAACCTGGCTTTTTGCCGGTTGCTCCATGTGGGGGCGATGGGTAGAGTTGGGTGTGGAATGGGATGTGTGTTACGCAGGAGCGCATATGCATGCCCACACGCACGCAAGCCCACCCACCCACCCACTGCCACTTATAATCGAGACACACCCATGCATGTCCACTGTGTGGGCATGTGCGGGTGCATCTCATTTGAAAAGGGTCTTAGGGATGGGGTGGTAGCTCTCTAGGTTTGTGCGTGTTTTTGTGTGTGTACGCACGTGTGCGCATGTGCATATGTACTGGATGTATTGTGTGTTTGTGTGTGTGGTGGCTGTGTATGCATGAATCCATGATGTGGGAGTGTGTGTGGATATTTGTGTGTGTGTGTGAGCATGAAGGGATCTTTTCAATATCTTCACACCCCACGGATAAATTTATCTCCCACAAGTGCCCAGAAAGGAAACCTAGAGCCGCACTGTAGCACCTGCTGAGATTTGATCAGGATGCAGCATCAGTTCTCTCCTATGCATCAGTCTCCTGATTCCACATTCAGCGCGTCTCCTCTTGCAGGCTTTGCTTCTGCCTGATCGAAATGGGAGATGAGCTGCGACAACAACTTGTCTGTCGTGAGGTGGTTGCTGCGACTCGTCCTGCAGCGTATTCCTTGTGACTTCGCAGATAGCCATGTGGTGTTGGTGGGGCTTTCATTAGTAAACTTTCAGGTTTGGACATTTCTTCTATAGGGCACAGACCTTTTGCCTTTTGTCGCAAGAAATCTTGCTAGCAAGGGAGCAAGTAGGAAATGGGTAAGGGGGAGTGGAGCTACAATGGATAGCAAATGTACCCACCATAGGTAATACCCACAATTACGACCAACCTACCTGATTGGTATCCGCATAAGAAGGCTGGTAACCGACTACCCAAAATATTGGATATTACTGTTACAAATAACCAACTTTCCATTTTACCGACCCATTCCGACTTACTGTGTTACCATTTTAGTGTCTTTTTGAATTTTTGTGTTTCATCATTTTATCATCATCCACACACAATGCGAGGGGCCTACGCACAGGGAACCCCAGCAGCGGAAGGTTCACTTTTAGGAACAGCAGCTGTTCCACCAACTCAGGTGCCATTCATGAATGGTGTGGACTCACAGTGTCGCCCGTCACAGACAGCACATGTTCATTTGGCACGCTGGTTGGTGGGCAGGACAGGAGTTAAGCCACCACCTTGGCCAGGCCATGTCACACCTGACCCATGTGTACCCAATAGGTGAGCGGATTGCTGCTGGGATCCTCCAGGGGTTCATCGGGATAGCAGGCAACTGCAGTCTCCACACTATCCCTTTCCAGCTGGGTGTGGGTGGGTCCATCTCAATCCGCCACCCCAAAGGCCTGTCGCCACAGTGTCTGCCCTGAGATTGTCCAACAAGGGACGATGGAGGTGGAATGGCTACTTCCCCCCTCATTGGTGCCCTGATCCTCCTTCATGATTCTCTCTAACCTCTAAACCCTCTCCACTACCCTCAGCTTCATGATGGTGAAGCTTCACTTGCTTTCACACATAGTGGCCAAAACATATGCGTCCTGGTGCATTAAGTGGCCAAAGCGCTTTTTCAGCCCCTCATGCACCCTTGATGCCAGGGCCATCCCCTCTGTCATGGGTCAGTGCTCTTCTGCCCCCTCATCCTTCTGCTGCAGAGAGCCTGCTATTTTCTTGAACAGCAGGTGGATGAGTGACCTGGCCACCATGATCCATGCTTTCATTACTTCGAGACTGGACTATTACAACACAGTCTTTGTGGGGCTACCTATGGCGACGGTCCAGAGACTGCAGCTAGTGCAGAATGCTGTGGCCCGTCTCCTTATGGGGATGCATCGCTGTGAGCACATTACACCGGTGCTCCAGGCTCTGCACTGGCTGCCTAGAGTCTTCTGGGACTGATTCAATGTATTGTTTTTGACCTATAAAGCCCCATATGGCCTTGGCCGGACTTACCACTTGGACTGCCTCACTCTCTGCGCTCTGGAGCAGCCTCTGTGGTCCGCTGGGGGTGCGGAGGTCCCCTGTGTGGCCCAGGGGCCACTATGGAGAAGGCATTCTCGATGGCCACTCCTAGACCATGGAACTTTCTCCCAGTGGAGGCCCAGGTGGCCCCAGATCTCCTCTCCTTCCGTCCTATCTGTAAAACCTGGCTGTTCCATCTGGCTTTTGGCAAGGGAGACGGGGTGTAGGGTGGGATGGGGGGAGGGGGATGGTTTGGTTTTGTGCCTTCCCTTTTTATTGTATTTTATGGTTTTATTGATTTTATATGTTTTGATATTGTAAGCGATCCGGGATCAGGAGGGGCAGGGTATTAAATGATTTTTATAAATAAATAAATGAATGAGGGGGATCACCTGGTGGTCTCATCACTCAAAGCAATGTTGTTCTCTGTACACAAAGCCTGGCGGTCAAACCCAGTGTGGCGGTCTCAGCACTCAAAGCCTTGACGGTGTCTGAAAGGCTGGAGCATCACCTGTGCCATTGCTTTCCATTGTGCCTGGATTACCACTGTGACCACCCATGCTACCTCATGCAGCCAGCATTATTGCTAGGAACCCATCTCCACCTGTTTTTTATGCAGGAGCCAAGTGCCCTTCACACTCCCGTGGAAGAGCCCACTGATCTTCCTGGCAATCTCAATGAGGTTGGCATGGCAAGGCAACTGCCACCTCCCTCCTTTGCCAGGACCCTCCTGACTACCAAGTACAGTGTGTGTGCTGCACACCCGATGCTGCTGACATTGCCATCCTGTACGACCGCCAACACGTTGGCCCCATGGTCGGTCACAAAGGAGCCCCTGGTGACGGGTGCTCCATTTAGCCACGCCTCCAGCATGGCATTCACTGCCTGCAGAATGTTTTTGGAGGAGTGGCTTTCCTCTATGACCTGAGCATGCAGCACCTATAGCCTGCCCCACATGGCTGCTGCCTCCTTGCACCTCTTGCACCTGCCACCAGTGAGCTGTGAGGAAAAGAGAAGTAGGCATGCTGCGTGCTCTAGCTGCTCCAGATGTCTATGGTAAATTGCACAGTGCACCCCTCTGCCCTAGCCAGCTGCTGCTGTATTAGTTCCCAGAACAGGGGTGACTAAAGGTGGTATTGGAGGGCAGTTTGGTATCGGAGGGCAGATTGGAGGGAGCAAGCAGTGACAGCAGCCGTTGGAAGCCCACGTTCTTCACTATGGGGAAGGGTTGGTCATTCAGGACAATCATTTCACCCATCCACCTGCTGACATGGATTGCCGCTCTCCAGGGCTGCTGTCCCACCCCAGTTCTTCCATGGTCATCTGGTGCTGCTGGATACAGGGATGAAACTGGATTTGTGCCTCTACCCTCTGCTTGGCCTTGCCCTGAGGGGAGGAAGGTCTTCCCACAGGAAACCCACTTGACCAGACTGTGCCAGTGCTGCTATTGGAAGGCTGGGGTTCTGCTGCTCCACCACCTGGCACCAAAGATGCTTCAACCTCCTCCTCGAGCAAGTGCTGCTTGTAGGGGAAGACTCTATGTATGAATTTTGGTGGGGGACTGGTAAGTCAATGGTTGGCCATTCCCTCTTTCCTAGTCTAAAGATGCTACTGGCCCTGCCTTGTGTGCCCCAGATATAACTTCCCTCTGGACCGTCTCATTCTGATGTATAGGTTTTAGAGCTGCTCCAAATAATAATAATAAAAATTTGGTGAGTATTCTCCAAGGAGTGGTCCTGAGTGTAGTACAAAGAGTGTTTGCTCCTCAGACTCGGTGAATACTCACCAAGGTCTGAGGCCGGGGTGGGTGGGTGCATTTCAGAGTTGGGGGAATTAATGGGCAGCAGGGGTCGTAGCACAGGGGATCAGGGATGGTTTACTTACCTTCCAGAGGGGTCCTGTGCTGATGCGTGGTTGCTTTCCCACTGGTAAGTTTGAAAATATCCCCTCCCCCAATGAACATGCTGACTGGCCCTTTCTGAGCATGCTCAGCCCTTTTCAGAGATGGTGCTCAGCAGAATTTCCCCCCCCCCAACTTACCAGTCACGAAGAGGCTACACATCAGTGCAGGACCCCTCTGGAAGGTAAGTAAACCACACCTGACCCCCCCCCGCTAGGCCCCCCATTCTCCCTAAGCACCCCACCCATGACTCCACTCCAGGCCCCCACCCTCCTTTCCCTGGCCTCTGCTGGTCTATTCTCTTCCTGGCCAGTGGGGGCCAGGGAAGGGAGAGCAGGGGCCTCTCATTGGCCTCTCGCCCCCTTCCTTGTACTCAGACTGGATTTTCTGAGTTCTGAAGATTCGGGGGCCCTTCCTTGAAACTTCAGAACACAGTAAATCAAGTTCAAATATTGTGGTCTTTGGTTAGGGATGGGCGAACAGAACTGAGTTCAGAAATTCAGTTTGGTTCGGTTTAAAAATCGAGTTCGGAAATTCGGTTCAGTTCGATTTGGTTTAAAATTTGAGTTCAGTTCGGAAGTTTGGTTCGGTCGACCGAACAGATCAAGTTTGGTTGAATTCTGAACTTCCGAACTAAGTTAGGCCATTCAAAACCAGGTTTTTTTTGTGTTAGTTGCCACTAGGGATGGGTGAACAGAACGGAGTTCGGAAATTCGGTTCGGTTCGGTTTAAAATTCAAGTTCGGAAATTCGGTTCGGTTCAGTCGACCGAACAGATCGAGTTTGGCTGAATTCCGAACTTCTGAACCGTGTTCACCCATCCCTATCTTTGGTGTTTTCCGAGGAAAACTGAGGACTGGATTTCAGCACTAATTATAGAGCCACAGTTGTGGCTCTGTAGTTAAGGCGGTAGCAAGCTCTCATTGAGCTGTGCCTACTCTGTTCAATGTGAGTCAGTACAGTAAAAACTAGGGGTGGGAATTCTGGTTCTCCTGAGCTTCGATATTGCCAGTATTTGGGTGTATCGACTTAATTCGCTAAATCCGATATTTACCTGTACCGGCACACCAGATTTTTAACTTTGGCCGCGGTACTGGATTTTTTACATTGTGGCCATTGAAGTCAATAGCCACAATGTCAAAAATCCAGTACCATTATCAATGTCAAAAATCTGGTATGCCAATACTGGTAAATCCGGGACCTGGGAGATCCAATACTGGTACATCCAGTATCCGGTATTCTCCCCGGTGTCCCACCCCTAGTAAAAACATCCAGTTGGCAACCATTCTAGCTTTCCTTTAACAGCACATGTGTTCTGTGATTACAAACAATGAAGAGGAGTCCAGGGGTGGATCACAGGGTGTGTGGGGCTGAAGGTGGGGGGGTCCCCATCCCTCACCTGCCTCTGCCTGATAGTAGCACAGCAGCAGTGGGACACCGATCAGACTGGGAGATAAAGCTGTTTGTTTACAAGCAACTCCTCCCCATGTGAGTGTTCAGAAGGTTGTTGCCTTGTAAGGAAGGTTCTTTGAGATGGCTTCCAGCATTCTCACAACTGGGTTGTGCATGCTCACCATATTCAAATAACAGACCACGTGATAGTCTCAAGATCCTCTAGTATAAAAAGTACTCTCCCCCTCAGTTCCTTCCAACCCTTTCTAGGAATATAATAAAATAATTCCATGCAGGGCTGGAAGGGTGGCTGTTGTGAGAATGTTGGGACCACCTCGAAGAACCTTCTTTACAAGGCAGCAACCTTCTGTTCTTCTTCGAGTGGCTACTGATGGGTTGTTTTTACACGGCTCTGCCAGGTGGGAGGTCCATGGGTACGTCAGTGCATGGGCAAGGTATGCACATGGCCACACACGCATCCCTACTCACCCCCCATTCATCCGCACCCATGGAGCAACTGCTGTTTTCCCTGCTTGATCTGTGCATGGGGACGTGTGTGTGTGTGTGTGTGTGAGTGGGGATGCATGTTAGGCGGACACACATGCTGTGTCGTTCACACAGGTCTTCCCCACCCATGAACATGCAGAAATCTGCGTGTTCATGGGTGGGAGAGGCCCGTGTAAAAAGGGCCACATTCTCACACTGTCTTACTTATACTGTCTTAGGTAGGAATTTAGGATGTAAAACAATATCTATTCTATCTTGGAAAATCTGCAGATATGGTTCTGAGATTATTATGGATGCTATTTCACTAATTCTTCTTAATGAAGTTATTGCTAACAGGAATACCATCTTTAAACCCCCACCTCATAACCAGTTCAGCATGAATTGATTATGGGGGCACAACTGAACTGGTTATATATATATATGTCTCTTTTCATGGCAGAATGTGCTTAATAGGCTGGCTGCATTTTGGGTGTCTTGTGTGTTTGATAGCAGTGCCCCCAGGCCCGCCGAGCCAGGTGGCAGCCACAAAGAGGGGGGTCTATCTTGACTTCTTGGCCAGGGGCCCATTGTACCCTAGCTGTGCCCGTGGTCTAGTGTGCATGACTGATCAATTTGAATGAGTGTGTGAGGTGAGAGTATGTGTATGTAGTGTGTATGGATGAGTGTGTGATCAGTTTGAATGAGTGTGTGAATGAGAGGTGAGAGCACATGTGTGAATGAGTGTGTGACTCACCCACGCAGGGCAGGGGCATCACTGAGGGGGGGGGGATGACTGGACTGGAGCCCCTGATCTTTTCCCCAGAGCCCCAGATCATCTGGACCTCTGAGTCTGTAGCGGCAGCAAGAAGATTGCTACCTTGTACACAAAGGTTCTTCGAGATGGCTCCAACATTCTCAGTTGTCAGAATTCTCACTTTGTCACAAGTGAGAATGTTAAGAGCCATCTCGAAGAACCTTGTTTACAAGGTAGCAACTTTCTGAAGTTGAACTGAGTACAGCCTCACCCACCCGGCACAGTGCAGGAGCCATGGTGGCAGCAGCAGCAGCCCGCGGCAGGCTGTGGAGTCAGGAGGAGAGAGGGGGCTGCTGGTGCCAGAGCAGGTGGTGTGGTGAAAAGCAACCCAAGCAAGCAAGGTGACTGGTGGTGGTTGTTTTTGTTGATTTCAGTGTTCCAGCTTTCCCCCCTGGAAGGTGTGGTGGGGCAGGGGCCTGGAGTAGGGAAAGTGAATTAACGCAACTACTGTTCCTATGTTGGCAGGTTTCAAGTTCTTGTAGGTTTGAAATCACTTTGCTAAGCTTAAAAAAGTTTGTTCCCCTTGTACTGGTGTGATAGTTTGTACCCCCTGATCATACAGGTTGACACTGATCCTGCAAGCTGCATTGTGCAAGAGACACCCCCTTAATTCGATGCTCGATGGGGGTAACTTGCAGGATCAGTGACACTGAAGGAAAAGTACTATCAATGCACAGGAAAAAAAATCAACTGAAAGATGCATCTCAATCCAATGTTGCTGCCTCTTGTGATTTGTTTGTTTGTTTGTTTAATCACAAGTCTCTAGCTATTTAGTTTTTCTTAAAGCTCCAGCTTCCAGTCATTATATGAGAATTTCTGCATTAGTGTTAACAAAATATAAGATTTTTTCCCCCTGTGGTTTTAGAAACATCATTCCATTAAATGTGCAAAAAGATGGCAACGACAAAGAGTTAACCCTTACCGTTTTTTTGAACTTGTGATTTTGGTGTGGCTTGGCTTAAAGTTCTGAATGCTTGGGGGAAGCAATACAGCTTATCCTTAGTTACAAGAATTTTAGGAGCAGAGAGCTGTGTCCTGCTAACTTCAAAAAAGTTAGCAGTGTCTCCACTGCTTCTAGGTCCCCAATTTGAGCCAAACTTTATGAAGCACTTTTACCTCCATCTGAAGTCAGTGGGAGCTGTGAAAAGCTCAGCACCACCAACCAGTCTGGCCAGATATGCCCAGGGCCCCGAGGGAAACGCGGGTCTGCGATTCGCAGATTTCCCGCGGAATTCCCCTCCCCCCACGGAATCTCCTGCCCCGCTTACCCCAGCGCAGAATTTCCAACCTGCGCTGCGGGGACGCGGGGCAGGAGATTCCATGAGGGGAGGGGAATGAAAAAACCCTCGGGGCTTCCCCTCCCCAGCCTCCCCAGTTGCCAGGGGGGGAGGCACCCCCTTTAGATAATTAAT